>JAKZJZ010001077.1:0-31999 GCA_022702705.1 Papilionanthe hookeriana x Papilionanthe teres | reverse complement strand
GTTAATCTGAATTTAATTAAATCCTTATTAACCAGAAATAACCAAACAACGCCACATGTCTTCGGATGCGTCGAAATGCGGCTGATCCGCTGTGGGGCTTAGAACGCGAGATCGGTTGGGATTAAATCAGAGCCATCAGTTTCAAAACACAGAAAAGACGACATCTGTTCGTCTTGATCCGTTCGGTCTAACCCGCAAGCCGTTCATTGTTTAAGAACAAAATCCCGCTCGATTCTTGATGGATTCGAGTGATGTTTGTTCCTATAGCTTCATCTGAAGAGGCGAACCCATCCATACGGTGATGTTAAGGCTGTGAATTGGTTTACTTCAAAAAGTATCAAACCCGAGCCCGATTTGATTCCAAAGAACCATACCTTTGCCTGTGTTAATGAAAATTCAATTGAATTGGTTCTACAGCTTCGACGTGAGCTCAGAGAACTTGTCCCCAACTCAATTTGAGGTTAGATATGAGTTCGATTAGAGGGAGTCACAGTTTGGAAAATGAAAATGGAATAGTAGGTTAGAGCCTATGGGAAGGGTCAATTTCAATTGGGCTTGTCTTCATAAGGCTCTAAGAAGCTTATAGAAGGGTTAATTTGAAGTTTTGAGAAACTTTATTTCAAACCAAAAAATTATCCTTTTTTGGGGTGGAAAAATTGGAAGGGAATAGTGGGTTTCAAGACCTAATTCTATGAGGGATCAACTGCTTAGGCCCTGAGGAAGAAGTTTTATGTAAGATGTTTTTGAAATGGGGAAGTGTGGTTGGGTCTCCTTTCTTATGGGCAACACTTGGGTTAGGCCCCTTAAATAGCCATGGATGGCCATGTATAAGCTTTAACTTGCTTGGGGAGGGAGGCCATTAATCCTATGATGGCTGGTGATAAGCTCAGGGCTTGAGTATTGCAATGGTTAAGTCTTCCCAAGCATTTCATTATGAGCTTCCATTAAGGAAAGGATTGAGTTATGCTTTGTCTTTCATCCATTGGAGAAATGATGAGGTGATGAGGGGTCCATGGAATGAGCTGGATTGACTTACCCCATATGAGCTTTGCATATCATCCCATGGGTTTATAATATAATGATACATAAGCTTCATTTTACCTTATTTCCATGGCTTAGTCATGATGATTTTTAACAATGGTAAAAGGATGGTTTAAGTAATGTCTTCCTTGCATTGGATAGGGATTGCGGCGAGTGACGACTCAAAATGGGTAAGTTATCCTTCATTCATCATGTCACCCACAACTTCGTGAAAGCATGACATATAAATCTCCATTTTTCTTAATTTCCAAAATTTGGTGTTTATGAGCTCATCCCATTATGTAATGGTGATCTAAGCCAAACGTTTTCTTCAATGGCTAAGGTTTGAGGTGCTTTCCACCTATGCATCCAAGTCACACTTGAATTTTGAGAGGGAATGACACATATACCTCACCATCATGATGGGGTCATGATTAATATTAACCTTGGTTAAAGGTTATGATTAATGGGCTGGTTAAGGTATTTTTTATGTCATGATGAGTCTAATGGGTGATGCGTGACCCATCTATGACTCCCCATAAACTAGATTTAATTTCAAAAATCAATTATGAGATTTTGATGTCATGTATGATGTCATGGGTTTAAATTTAATTTTGGGTTATTTGATTATAATTTCATTTTCAATTAATTATGTAATTAATTAAAAATGTGTAAAATTATAGTATTAACCCAAAAATTGGTCAAAATGATTTTAGATGTTGACCATTTGACCAATTTCATTACTTTGGTCCAAAATTGTGTATTTTGACACAAGGTGACCAAAGTTAACTAGGGTTGACCATAGTTGACCAAGGTTGACCAGTTCATGTCCAAGGTTGACCCAGATGATTTACTTAACCTTGTCATGGTTAATTAGTCATGGGGTCATTAATTTTGGTAATGGGACCTAGGTTTGATTAGGATTGACCAAATGATCATGTTTGATCATTTTAATTTCTTAAATTGATCAAATGTGTCAGATTTGACAAATGTGATGTCTAAGTTGACTTGGTGGTCAATGGGGTTGACATTGGGTCAATATAGTGGTCATAGAGTCATGAATTGACTACTTTGACCAAAATTGACCATTTGAGTCAAGTGTTGACCAGTTTAGTCAATGTGGTGGTCATTGGGTCATAGATTGACCATTTTGACCAAATATGACCATTTGGGTCAAGGGTTGACTAGTTTGGTCAATGTGACTGTCATTGGGTCATAGATTTATCATTTTTACCTAATTTGATCAATTGGGTCAAGGGTTGACCAATTTGGTCAATGTGATGGTCATTGGGTCATGGATTCATCATTTTGACTATGTTTGACCATTTGGGTCCAGGGTTGACCGGTTTGGTCAATGTGGTGGTCATTGGGTCATTGATTGACTATTTTGACCAAATCTGATCATTTTGGGTAAAGGGTTGACCAATATGGTCAATGTGGTGGTCCTTGGATCATTGATTGACCATTTTGACTAAGTTTGACCACTTAGGTTGAGGGGTTAACCAAGTTGGTCAATGTGATGGTCATTTGGTCATAGATTGATCATTTTGACCTAATTTTACCATTTCAGTCGATGGTTGATCAGTTTGGTCAATGTGATGGTCATTGGGTCATCGATTGACCATTTTGACCTAAATTGACCATTTGGGTTAAGGGTTGACTAGTTTGGTCAATGTGATTGTCATAGGGTCATGGATTGACCATTTTGACCAAGTTTTACCATTTGGGTCAAGGGTTAACCAGTTTGGTCAATTTGGTGATCATTGGGTCATTAATTGACCATTTTGACCAAATCTGACTATTTGGGTCAAGGGTTGATCAAATTGGTCAATCTGGTGGTCATTGGGTCATGGATTGACCATTTTGACTTAATTTGACCATTTGGGTCAAGAGTTGACCAGTTTGGTCAATGTGGTGGTCATTGGGTCATGGATTGACCATTTTGACCAAATTTGACCATTTGGGTTAAAGGTTGACCAGTTTGGTCAAGAGTTGATCAGATCAGGGTTTATCATTGTTGATTTGATCATTTTAGGATGATATTAAGATTTGGGTTAAAAAGACTTCATTAGGGTTTTATCTTAGAAATTTTTGACCATTGGTAAGGTTTAGGAGGTCAATATTAGTAGACTTCTTTTCTCTAGATGATTTATAAATGATCATCACAAAAGCGAGGTCAACAAATGGGCCCCTAATATATGTGGAATACTGAATAAGTTGCCACACATATTGGCATTGACAAAAACGGCCTGTAAAATCTAGTAGAATTGTCAAAATAATTTTAATATCAAAGATATGTTATTTTCAATATGTGAAAAGAAAATGGATGCTATATTCCATTAAAGGAAATCTTGTACCGCTTCTTAAAGATATCAAATGTCGGTATGTCGATTTTGAGAAGGATTGCTATGCGATTTATATCCATTCTCAGAAAGAGTTAAATGAATGTCATATTTCCATGTTAGGAAAGCTCTTAGATCCAATTGCTAGAGAGAGAGTGGATGCCATACCATTTCTCAGAAATCTCAGATGTCGATATTTCAATTTTGAGAAGAAATGCTATGCGACTTATATACTTTCTCAAAGAAAGAACTAAAGGAATGCTATATTTTTGTGTCAGGAAAGGTCTTACATCCAATAAGTAAATGCCCATTGATTGTGGGTAAGACTCTTTCTCCTTGACAGTTTACCAATTTGTAAGATCCTTCCGAATACGTCTTTTCAATTACATCTGACCCCTTCCATATTGGTTCAAACTTTCTACCTATTCTTTGATGAGCGATGATAGGTCTTTGGAGAACTAAAAATAATTCACTGATTTGAAATGTTTTAGGGAGAACCAATTTGTCTGGGCTTGTTGACCTCATTTTTGATGAGGTCTTCCCTTCTTCTTTTTAGTGCTTAGGATCTAGCCTTAGGCTTTTCTTTTGACTATCTTAGAGGACTAGAATTGGGACCCGCCTTTTAGAAATTCAAACCACTTCTAAACTCCCCGCAAACTCCACAAATTTGACTATAGACCCCTAATCACCTAGAGGGTTGAAATCAAATGTGGAAGTTTAAAGGATGAGTTCCTATAGGACTCTTTGGCCTTAGGACTACCTCACGGTGGCCCGAGTCCGGTGAGGGGCTGACTTACACTACACTTACACACTACATTTCCACACACTTCCTAAAACCACACCCATACCCAACTTAACCTCCTGACTCATGTGGGTGATTCACATGGATGGTCCTTAACCCCTAAGCCCTTGGCAAGAGGGTTAGGAACAACATAATGAATGCCTCAAATGAGTCCTTTCATGGCTCATATGGGCTTGAAATGGTTTCATGGCTCAACCAAAATGATTTCTTTCCACCTAAATTCACCCAATCTCCAATTTCCCAAATTTTCAATTTTTGACCCCCGAGACCCTACACCTATTAAACCTACCCAAAACCCTGAAATTACCCAAATTTTTGCAAAATTTCCAAATTACCCAAAATTTTCCAAAATCAATCCCAAACATCTCCAAATCACTCAAATTGATCATCCATACCCAAAAATACCAAAGATTCCAAAAATACCCCCAATACCCTCCAAATACCCAAAATACCCTTCTTGGCCTAAAAATCCAAAAATTCAGAAAATTCCCAAAAAAATTCCAGAAAATCCTAAATATTCCCAATTTCATTTTGTCCAACTACACCATAGGCCAATTTTGTCAATTTACCCTACTTTTGTCAAAACCCCCAATTCGACCCATTTTAACCCTAAGTGAACCCAATGTCAAACCAAACCTACCCAATTGACCCCAATTTTGGTCCAATTCAATTCTAAACTTCAATTCAACATCCCCAATACCAATCTAGACCAAATTCAAGCCCAATTTGATTGACATTTGGATCCAATTTCACTTTGGGCCTTAAAGCCCAAATTTGGACCCATGACCCAAACTTAGCCCAAACTAACCCAATTCAACTCCAATTAACCCCAAATCTTTTCTAAATCTTCCTTAACATTCCCACAAACAAAACCCTAACATGATTTGCCCAAGATTTTGACCCAAACCCCACTCAAATTCAACCCAAAATCAAAAAGCCCAATTTTGACCTAAACCCAAACCTAACCCAAATAGGCCCAAACCTCAAAATCAAAACCCAACCAAAGCCAAAACCTCTTTGAAACACTCCCATAAACATTTCTCAACATTTATTTTACATCAATTTCAACCCTAGCCCAACATTGGCCCAAGTTAGCCCAATTTGACCTACATTGGCCCATTTACCAAATAAACCCAAATTCAACCCAATTCAAACCCAAACCACCTTAAATCTATTTCAAATTATCCATGAAACATCCCTAAACCAAAACCAACAAATATTTGGCCCAAACTTCTACAAAAATTCCCATCCATGAACACATCCTTAAACTTAAAAGCCCACTTCCCTTAAACCTTCTTAAAAGCCCATCTTCATTAAATTTTAAAAGCCCAAATCATCCTAAAGCCCACATGACACTTCCCCTCATCATCCATTTGATCAAAATCACCCCTAAGTTTCAAAATCATCAATTAAACCATTCCAAATCAAGCCACATGTCAAATTACCCCCTAAATGTCAAAAATTTCTAAAACCCTTTTCATGAAACAAATCAACCTTTTCCCAAGCCAAATGAAGCCATGAACAAGCCATTCTTAAGCCACATGAAGCCATGAGGGCTTTGACTTGTCATTAGTCCATTTATGGCAAGAAGAGGGGGTTCTTTCTTAAACCTCCTTTAACCCTTTTTTACCTTAATCATGTCACACACTAAACCATGTTTAGCCACCTCATCATGGATGGAAACTTCACCACTCCTTCTAAGCTGACCTAAATGATTCCCTCAGCTCAAAATCGAGCTTGGAAGGGTGCACCAAGCCCAAAATGGTGGGTTGACCCAAACCAAGCCAAAGTGAGCCTTCTCCCATTCCATTTAAATCAAACTCCTTTACACATGTCAAACCTCGATTGATCGCACAAGCCTCCAGCCACGACCCACCTGAACTTGAGGGTGACCTGACCTCGGCCGGCCGGCCACCCGCCGCCGGAAAACACCATGCCCGAAACCTTGGGAGGAGCCAAATTTTGGAATTCCACCTTGCTCGAGCCGCCTCACTCCAAATGGCCATTGCAGTACGTTCTTCTCCTCACCGGAGCAGCTGATCCCAACCATTAAACTCCCCCGGAGAGCCTTCGGCCATGCCTATTTAAACCCCTCACCCTCTCGGCCAAAGGAGGTGCTCGAACGAAACCTTAAGGAAACTCGCCAAAATCACTCCGCATCACTCTCCACACATAGAGCACCCGATCCCCACCGAATTCCAGCCCCGATTCCCTCTAGCTGAGCCCGATTTTGAGCTCGAACTTTAGCCCAAAACCGGGACACTTCTTCACAGGTGAGCCAATTCCCAAATTGATTGGTCCTACACCTTCACTGGACCAAGAGGAGAAGTTCCCCACCGAAAGCCCCATCTCTAGGCCACCCGGTTGTTCCGGACCTCCAAGCTTTGTGATCGAGCGTGGTCGAAGTCCAACCTAGACAAGTCACCGGATCGGGAGACTTCATCCGGAGCTTACTAGGATCCAATCGAAGGTGTAACAACTCTCGGATCGAAGCTTCACTTCTCCGAGCAAAGGTATGGACTCCCTCTTCTTCCCGAGCTTCCGGAGATTCTCATTTTAATTTGAGTCAATTTAAATGCATGTTTACCGTATGGATGTGTTCGTCTCTTCAAGACGAATCCATAGAGCATAAGAACACGAAAATCCGTTGAGAATCGAGTGAGAAATTAGGGTTAGAAGGTTGACGGTCACGGGTGCACACCAGTCGTAGACGATGACCGAGAGCCGTTGGATCGCGCGTGTATCGAGCGGACGATTTGGATTGCGCCGGACTAGGGAATGTTACGTGAACCGCGGGGCCGGGACGGATGACTCGGATGGCGGCGCCCAATCACGGCGCGACACGTACCCCTTCGGAGCTCGCCGATGTTTCGTCGGCGCCGCGTGGATAAGTAGATAAATAGGGTATTTAATGTATTTATTAAATATCGAAACTTTAAAAATCCATATCTTTGTGTAGAAAAATTACAAAAATAAAATAAAAATACCCTCTTGCTCAGGTGAACGAGAGGAGAATAATGTGGAAAAGAAATCATTTAATTTCATCAAGTATTTTATTTTTTATAATTTATTTACTCTCTGCATTGTTTTAATTCTCCATGCATGCATACAATTCACCATGGCATGAGACCATAGGGCTTTTGAAGCCTCCGAATTTGGGAACATTCCCCGAATTTTCCAAAGTCGAGGCCATCCCTATGAAGAGTTCTTGATTTTTCAAGTTCAGTCACTCGTTTTCGAGTATTTTAATTCCAGTAAATAGCATGTTGTGAAATAAATTCTAGGAAAATTTGGTGATGTTCCTTATGACCGGAGAACCCTAGGAAAAATAGATTTTGGCTTAGTTCATTCAAAACAACCCTAATTGACTTAAACACCCAAAATAGGTCTTTAATTAATTAGAGTTAACCAGGTATCAAATTGACTTGAAATCAATTCTCCACTGATCTTTAGGATCAGAGGAATCCACCATAAAAATTTGAGGTCAATTGGACTTGGCTAGCCCCACTAATTGGGTTGATTAAGTCATTTAGCCATTTTAAGCTTTAAAAATTCATAACTTTTAAAATACTTTTAAAAAATTCACCAAATTGGTTTTGGAGCCTCTCTGATATCAGGGGAACCTAAGAAAATTAAAATTTCAATTTTCTAAAAAAAGTTGATTTTTAATAATATTTTAATACTTTTAATAATTAAAAAATAAAAAAATAATAAAAATCACAAAAATAATAAAATTCACCAAAATGTCACATTTTGAATTTTAATCACTTAGGAGCAAATCCCACATTTTTCCTAGGTCTATTTAGTGAGATATTGAATTTTAAAGCCCTAGGGTAATTTTAAAAAAAAAATGTATTTTCTAGCATTTTCACTAAAATAATTATAATAAATCATAAAAAAAATCAGAAAATTGCAAATTTTGTTTCTCTGGTTTCCTTGATATCAGAGAGATTTTTGAAAAATATAAAATCCATTTTTCAACATTTATTTTATTTTTAAATTAATTAACACTCCAAAACTCAAAATAATTATAATAAAAATAATATAATTCAAAAAATCACCAAAATTGGTCCAAGTGCTTCTCTGGTCATTAGGAATGTCCCCTAATTTTCTTAAGGACAGAAACTTTCCCTTGGTCATGTTATTAAATTTTCCTTGAAAATCTCTATTTTCCATCAAAATAATTATATAAATAAATTAAATACAGAAAAATCACATTTTCTCCTCTCATGTCTTTATTGACATGTGAGTGAAGTCACATAAAAATTTTAAGTTCATTTGGGTTCAATTTAGTGAGTTATGAAATTATTAAGCTTAAAGGGTAAAATGGTAATTAAACTTTCAACCCTTAATTAAAACTTTAGGTTTAATAAAAAATCAACAAGTAAAACATTTGATCTTAATCTGATTTGGATGATTGAAATTTAAATAATTAAAGGGTAGAAACCCATTAAATAATTTTAAAATGATTAAACTTTAATTAAATAATAGATTAAATTTGGAGGAATAATAAATTAGAATTATTAAAATAAGGGATATTTATTAGGAAGAGATTTATTCTTTAATTTAAAAATCCCTAAACTAATTATATCATTAATACTCAATTTTTAATTAAAATGATAACTCAAATTTAAAATATTAAAAGACTTAATTAAATTATTAAACTCTTTTGAAATTTCAATTAAAATTAAAAATAAAGTAAATTAAAGATAAATTAAATTAAAATTAAATTAAATTTAATAATTAAATTAAATTAAATTAAAACAAATTAAATTAAATTAAACTAAATTAAAATTAAATTAAATTAAATTAAATTTAATAATTAAATTAAATTAAGTTAAACAATTAAATTAAATTAAATTAAATAATTAAATTAAATTAAATTAAATAATTAAATTAAATTAAATTAAATAATTAAATTAAATTAAATTAAATAATTAAATTAAATTAAACAATTAAATTAAATTAAATTAAATTAAACAATTAAATTAAATTAAATAATTAAATTAAATTAAATCAAATCAAATTAATTAAACACCAAATCAAATTAAATTGAACTATGTTAAACTAAATTAAAACTCAATTAAATTAAGTTGAATTAAATATAACATCACCTAAGACATAAAGAATTCAAAATAAATGTAAAGCAACTTGAACACTATTCCAAATTTAAACCCTTTAACTTAAATCAAATCATTTGAATACTAATTTACCCTTGAAAGCTTTGATTATTATAACTCCTAAATGGAACATCAAATGAAGTGTTACCTCACTCATAGGATATTCAAATGTCCTAGTTCATCGAGCAAGTTAACAAGACTTGAAAACCTCGGACGATCGATTCATTTATATAATTAAATTCATTTGGACTTAAAACAATCTCGAAAATATTGAAAAGTTGTTTAAGATTCTTCTTAAGCACTTCCTCAATATGATAGGATATTTATAAGAACAATTGGACTTAATTGTCCTTTGATGAAGAAAATCGTCCTCAAACAAAAAACACAAAGAACCTAGACGTCATAGGAGTTGACTAGCTATAGGATTAGGAATTTGGTAGAAAACCATAACCCTTCCCTTAGCTTTACCTAGGAACTTGCTTAAATATTCTAATTGTGTTTTAAGTGCAGCTTGGGATGACGGGAAGACCCTCCAGGTACGCTTTTATTTTTTATTGCAATTTGCTCTCTTGCAATTTACTTTCACGCAATTTACTTTCTTGCAAATGTACTTTATTTTTCTTGCATGATAAAACAACTGTTGCATGAAAACCCACACCTTTAGGATAGTCCCTAAAACTGAAACCAAATTAAGTTAAAAGTCATTGCAAGATAAAATTCACCGTCACAACATTTCAAAATATAAAACAACTCAAAATTTAATCACAAACAGAACACAAAACTACAATTACAACTAAATTAAAACGTCCTGTTGGATGATCGGGAATACCTCGGATGATGTAACCTACGTGTTGCTAACGGGATTTCCCACGGTCTAAATGAAAGTGTGGAACTCATTCGGTTGAGTTTAGCAAATTCATCCGGACTAAGTGAATCCGATAAAAATAATGATGCCGGAAGGATGGAACCGTGGGATCTTAACCGGTGTCGTTATAATCAACTTTAAGATTTGTTTTAATTAAAACGTAAAAAACACTTGGAAATTAAGATTTTCTCTAAACCAAAACACTTTTCTCATCTCCTCGATTTATGATTTCTAAAACTAAACCTCTGCAACAACAAGGAACTTGGAGCATGGTGGGCGACACGGCCATCGTCGTCGACAAAACTTGAACCTACTTCAACGAAAACTTTCCTAGAATTAAATAACCAAGCCATAGGACTTCGAGGTAGCTTGCACTAGTGCAACATAAATCCTCAACTCTTCGTTAGGCATTTGCATTGCAAATTAAGCCCTAACCGGTCTTAGGATTCCGAGGTAGTCGTCCGATACGACAATAAACCCTCACATCTTCTAGGCTATTTGTTTGATTTTATCATATAAATATAAGCCCTAATTAATTAAAATTGGCAAGATCAAAACATTTAAATAAGTATTAGGACTCCTAAACTCAAGCCAAACGATAGGATAGTCGGGAAATTACCGAAGTTCACTTCGAATCAGTGATTTCTCCTACCTTTCTTCCTTTGGATTCACAAAACAAAATGTTCCAAAATTTGATCCATTCCACTATTGAAATTCCAAAATTCAATCTTTGAAAACCTTAAACTTTGAAATTCTTGAAAGCGAGTTATCGATTATTATCGAGAGTTTTCTTAGGTGATTCCCGTCACTTAAGATGTAATTAACTATAGGGGCTTGCCCTTATAGGAAATTTTAAAGAACCTGAGTAATATAAACCCCGTTTGATACTTTCATATTAAGCGAGGGAATTTGTCGGCTTATAAAATTGGTTCGCGGACCAAACGGATGTCACAAAACTTCTAGTTTATTTGATCGAGCCCCACCATCAAGCGATGTGTCTATCCTTAGGGATAGATACACGGTTTGTGGTGCGGTGCTCGTTTATATAAACTATTTGGGATGTGAGATCGGTTTAATCTCATATCTTAAAACTTTCAAATTTAAAAATTATTTTCAAAGCCAAATACTACTTTCTAAATTATATATATATTTAAATCAAATTTAAAATTTAAATTCGCCGACAACTTCGTTAGGCGACCCCCTTTAAAATACAATACAACCTAAAATATGCCGACAACTTCGGCGACTCCGTGAGGACAATTCCTCTCTCCATTATAATCAAATAATTCGCTTTCAAAAATCGGTAGTGTATCCATGTCCCTAATGGATCAAACTACCCTTCTTTCCGTTGGAATACTATGTTCATTTCTATCTTGAACAAGTATAGCCAACATTCTCTCGGATTTAGGAGCCACTTGTTTAGACACCCCTAAACGGAGAGGTTCCGAGATCCTTTTACCTCATTTCTGAGGTGGGGTGGACCCCCGATAGGTGTTAGTTTAGGTGTGATCCTTCGAGTCAGGAAGTCTTGTTTAAGACTCTCTTTTCCTTTCCAACTCTGAACCGGATTCCTTACATTCTCTACACCTTTGAACATTCCGTTCTAAATAAACAAACCCTCTAATAAGTGATTCTTTTAACAAATGATTCTTTTTTATAAATACATGAACAAAGAATAAGTTCGGACTTTTTTTCAATTCCTTTCTTTTCGTCCTAAAGAAAAGAAGCATAACTTGGGACTGACAACCAGAATCTACCTTGCAGAAATGGAAGCCCCGAAACTGATTTTCTCCTTCACCAACGGATCGGACTTCGCCGTCTATAAGGATGAGTCGCCCGACAATGGGATCATCCGATTTGGACGAGGATTTGAAAACTACGAACGTCGAGGTCACCGACGTCTCCCTCTTGCACCGACGAACAAGGTATCCGAAGCCGAGGAACCACCGCCGAGTTCAACCTTAGGTCGACCCAAGAGTTTCCTCCCTGCAAAGGGTCCCGACTAGGAGGAGTACTCGCTGTCCGCGGGAGGACCATTCTCACTACCCCCACCGGTCTAGTTGTTTCGCACCTACCCCGACTTACGCCAAATCGAAGGGGAAAGGAATCCGGAACTATGATAAACCTCGTTACCGTGGAGGGTACGGATCTTCCGTAAGACCTTCGTCTTCGAAATCGGGTCCGGTTCGAAGATTCCTTCGCCGACAAAGACCCAAAGAAGAAATAGAAATAGAAGGATCGCCAGGGAAGCCGTAGCTGCCGAGATTGCCTTCCTGGAGGAAATTCCAGAGTTGCCAGAATATACACCGTTACCAGAATATACACCACTGCCTGACTACATACCACTTTTGGGAGGAAGCAGGTTCCATCCCCTCTCCGCCGCAGAGGATGAGGAGAATGTTCGAAAGATTGCTGCCACATTACCACAGCCCGCATACTACAACGATAGCCGCAAGAAAAGAACCAGAACTACGTCGTTTGCTCGACTGCAAACTTTGGTAGAAAAGCTAGCAAGGAAGGAAAACTGCCCCGTGTCGGAAATTCTACGAAGGATAGGGCGGGTGCCGGTCAAATCCCGTCTTGGGCCTCGAGTAGAACCCGCCGTCATGATAGAAAAGCCAAGCAAGAGAATGAAGGCTAGCCCGCTCGTCGTAGTATCGGGGTTACGGATTAGGGAGGATACCACCTTCCGAGCATTTGGCCGATAGCACCATCCGGTCCTAGACCTTCGCCTGCTAGAAGGATGGTATGGCGTCCCACTACGGGGCGATTGAGATTGAAACGACGACCGAGAAAGAAAGTCTTGCCGGGAGGTTGGAATGCGAAGAAAGTGCTACCTGCGATGAAGGGGACTCGTGAAAAAAGGACCCGGCAACCATCGCATGACAACCACAAAGATACACGAAAGCTCCGCTAGAAGATGCCATGGAAAAGTTGAGAACCGACATCCGACGGTTGGCAAAAGAAAGAGAAGAAAAGTTCGGAGATGAGATCGACTCATCGGAATTCATGGACAATGAATATGCGAGAAATCAACATGGTTGAGACACGAGCTTCATCGGCTTCTCAAGGTGCTCCTGCGGCTGCGAAAGAGAGGAGCCGAGCCGATGAAGAGACGGCTTCGGAAAAGGACGACACGATCGCTCAAATGGCGAAGAGGATGGAAGAGATGGCCATAGCTCGGCCACTCTCCGAGTCAAGTACAACCACATAGAGAGACACCCCCGAAGTCATTCACATCGTAGACGGAGGAAAGGAGATTACATCCGTCGATGGGGATGACCAGTGAAAAAGGATACGACACAAAGTATGATCCACGAAAAGGATATCAAAAGCTTGGTAGAGCGAGCGAGTGCGAGAAGCCTTAGCACAATCGAAGAGTGGTACATCCATTCGGACGGGTAGACCTTACCCGAGAAGAATTCGACGCTGTCCGATACCCGAAAGGCTTCGTACCACCTCTGTTTAAGACCTTCGATGGAGCCAGGAACCCCGACGGCATGTTGCACACTTTCGTGCCGGTTGTTGCAATGTCGGCGGGAGCGATGCGTTACTCTTCCGACGAGTTCGTCGGCGATCGTCGGGAATCGCCTTCGACCGGTATGCGGAGTGCCGAATGGTTCGGTGAAGACGTTCTCGAGCTAGAGAACCTCTTCATCAAGCGATTCGCCGGAGCTCGACACCACATCACTATAGGTGATTTAGTGGTAGAGAAACAAAGGCCGAATGAAACTTTGGTGGATTACATACTTCGATGGAGAAACTTAAGCATGAAGTGTGAACCACAACTGCAAGAACAACATGCGATCGGCATCTTGCTTAAAAGCATTCACGGCCCGATAGCACTTCTCCTCAAGGGATTCACTATTAAGACTTTTGAGAAGTTGTTAAGCAAGGCCGGAAGCTTGCAAGAAGAGGCGAAGCAATTAAGTTTTGCCGACAAGACGGACAAGCGAGAAGCCGGTGAAGACTTTCGAAAAGAAATGCGGGGTCGTTGCGGCGAGTTGACAAAGGCAAACAACCGATGCAAATACCAGAACGGCCGCAACAACCACAACAAAATTACCAGCAACCCCGGTCCAGCTATCAGTCGTCTCCGCAGTATGAACAACCGTCTCGTCCGCAACGTACATTGAGGGAGCTTCTGAGCAGAGAATATCCGTTCAAAAATGAAGCAGTACCGAAGATGTTCCGTAGCTTAATGAAAACTCCAGATTTCCAGCTGCCAGAGCCCAAAAGACCAGAGGAAGTCAACAAGAAAGGTGATCCCAACTTTTGCCCCTACCATCGGATGCTTGGGCACAAGATAGAAGACTGCATTACCTTCAAAAGTTGGCTCAACGACAACCTTCGGAAAGGAAATATAACAATCCCGAAGGAGTACATGAAGGAACCCCAGAAAGGAGGTTCCATCAATGTTATCTCAACCGATCCCGTCATCCCGATAGATCCCTATGCAACTGACGATGGATGGACTACCGCCTGGACGAGATCTTCGAAGAAGATTTTAGACAACATCCGAACCGCTTCGGTGCGAGCTTCAATTCAGAGTTCGAGACACCGTTAAGCCGGTACTATCACTTGCGATAGAAGAACCACCTCGACGGGAGAAAATCGAAGAGAAGAAGAAAATTGACGAAGAAGAGGGGACCGAGACTCCTAAGGCTAGACTAGGGGCCGCTTATCCTAGGATAGTTGTTTCCGATTCGGGGAGAAATCCCTCGAACCTCCGATTTTGTATGATTATCTCGCTCACTTTGGTGGGATCATATAATGATAAGGGTGATGGCGTTGGCTACGTTTTGATTGTTTCTAACGATTACGTAACTAGCGACAATCCGGGCGTCGATTTCGATACCAACAACAATTCTCAAATCATACATGATCTCGACGATCACAATGACGAAGAAGGCATCCATCAAGGAGGCTACGAGAGTTCAACAAGCAACGGATCTATCCGTGAGTTTCGAGGAGCTCCGGTTACGATAGAGTTAGAGCCTTCGGATTTTGAAGATAATCCGGAAGAGCTCGTCATTCCGATTCGGGAGGAGACACCGACAAACTCAACACTAGATTCGAAGAAATTACGAAGTCAACTTGAGAAGTGGAAGAGTTCTACCTCCGAGAATGGGTCCAAAAGACAAAGGAAAGCGGGTGGTTGTTCAAGAAGAACCAACCCCAGCAGAAGAAATACCCATTCGAGAAGAAGCCGAGACGCGAGGAGAACAAAGTGGACTACAACGTGCTAGCCCATCTTAGGAAACTACCGACCAAGCCGAGCATCTACGATGCTCTCATCTTATCAAAGGAGATGAGAGAAGCTCTGATCAAGGCCTTACTTGATCCGGAAATTTGCTTAGCTCAAATGGCCGGAGATTCCTTAGATGAGGTTTGCTCGTTAAAGGAACAGCGAGGTGTTACCTTCACGGACAATGACCTAATACTTGGGACGACAGATCACAACCGACCGTTGTACATTTCAGTTACAATTGGGAAGTTTACGCTCTCCGGAGTTTTGGTGGATCCGGGAGCATCAATCAATATAATGAGTCTTCGAACACTAGCATACTTGGAAATTGATGCTCGTGAGCTCGAGGCCGACAAAATGTTATTAAGAGGATTCAACCGGAAAGGAGAAAGAGCCCTCGGGTCAATAACACTATCGATGAAGACCGGTGATTTAGCAAAGACAACCGCAAAATTTCATATAATCGATTCGAAACGTCGTTCAACGCTCTACTTGGGCCGACCATGGATACATGAAAACAGGATGGTACCATCATCTCTACACCAGTGCATCAAGTACTACGATGGAGGGGAACAGTGCATCAAAGGTGACTTGCAACCATTCTCCGTACATGAAATTGGAATCCATGAAGATGCGGCTTATTATGCACCGCCAAAGAAAACAATCTTCTCCAGAGATACCATAACAAATGAAGCAAAGAAAGTTCGAGACAACGAAGAATCCGAAGTTCTAGTCCAACGATCACTCACCACTCCCTTCCGGCGAGATGGTGAAGGTTTCTCCACAACTCGCATCCGAGGTCGAGGCCGGGGACGAGGCCGTGGTAGAGACACTAGGACAATTGGACGAAGAAACCAGCCATCAATGTTGATTGGGAAGATAGTTCGAAGAGGAAAAAGAAATCAAGCAAGAAGCGGCAACAATAAGTCGAAAGAAGCCGCAATACAAGATCTCCCTCGAAGATGAAAAGAACGAAGAATACAAATCAATGTACGAGAAGATTAACCACTACGTACATACTATGACCCTAACTCCGATCCATTCTAATAAGATCGAGGGTATGGAGGTCAAAGAGGTACGTAGTGACGGTGCAAAGCCGATCAAATTCTACCGTGGTGCTTCTTCCTCCAAAGCGAAAATAATGTACAATTCGAAGATGTCACTTCATCGAAATTAATGGAATTACCTTTTGAGTGGTACTCTCCCGTGTTCAAAATTTAATTCAACGTGGTTTCTTACCTCGACAATGGACAAAAGGCCAATCACAACATTTTGAAAAGTTATGGAATAACTCCGACCGTCCTCCCAATTCGAAGTATGGACTCGAATTCGGCACGGTAGGGTCGGTTGACGATGCTGAATTTTGCTTGGTTGTCACTTGCAAGTCCAATGAAAGCTGCATGGAAACTACGGACGAACTCGAAGATTTACAAATTGGAGACGCTCCACCGAATTCGAAGAAGAAATTAAATCCACAATAGATGAGTTAACGGAAGTTAACTTAGGTACTAACAAAGAGCTGAGACCTACCTTTGTTAGCTCCTTACTCAATAAAGAAGACTCCGAAGAAATAATCAAGTTATTAATGGAATTTAAAGACCTGTTTTGCTTGGAGCTACAATGAAATGCCGGGATTAGCCCCGGAGGTTGCGGTCCATAAGCTAGGAGTGGATCCTACTACGTTCCGGTCGGACAAGGTCCCGGAAGAATGCGTCCGGAAATCGAACAACAAGTCATAGCCGAAGTTAAAAAGCTAATAGACGCTAAATTTGTCCGTGAAGAACAATACCCGACCTGGTTAGCCAATGTGGTGCCGGTCGAGAAGAAGAATGGTCGGATCGGAATTTGTGTGGACTTCGGAGATTTAAACAAGGCATGTCCAAAAGATGAATTCCCTCTACCAATTCCAGAGCCGATGATCGATATTGCTTCGACACATGAAATATTCTCATTCATGGATGGATCTTCGAGGATACAACCGGATAAAAATGGCTCCGAGAAGATGAAAAGCTTACGGCATTCGAACGCCGATCGGAGTATTTTGCTACACGGTGATGCCATTCGGACTGAAGAACGCAGGAGCAACTTACCAAAGAGCAATGACAAGAATTTTTGATGATCTCATCCACAATCAAGTCGAGTGCTACGTGGACGATGTCGTCATCAAAGCAAAGTAAAGGAAAACCACTTGTATGATTTGAGAATTGTTTTCGAACGATTAAGACAATTTAACCTTAAGATGAATCCCTTAAAATGCGCCTTCGGCGTCACCTCCGGGAAATTCTTAGGATTCGTTGTCCGACATCGTGGAATTGAAATCGACCTGGAGAAGACTAAAGCCATCTTAGAAATGCCGCCTCCCAAAACCTTAAAACAACTACGATCTTTTCAAGGGAAGGCGGCATATCTTCGACGCTTTATCTCAAACTCGTCGAGTAGGTGTCGGCCTTTCTCGGCACTAGTTAAAAAGGACGCCAAATTTATTTGGGAAGAGAAATGCCGAGAAGGCCTTCGAAGACATTAAACAATATTTAATGACACCTCTCCGTCTTAGCGGCCCCGGTCTCGGGTAGACCGCGATACTTTACACCGCGGCTCTGAGACGACTCCTCGGAGCCCTGTTAGCCTGGGTCGATGATGAGGGTAAAGAAAATGCTCTTTACTACTTAAGCCGTCGTTTACTTCCGACGGAAGTAAGGTATCCCGCAATTGAAAAGCATTGTTTGGCCTTGATCTTCGCCGCTCAAAAGCTCAGGCACTACATGCTTTCTCATAAGATCAACCTAATCTCGAAGTTTAATCCATTGCAATACTTGATGACTCGTCCAACTCTTTCCGGCGGACTTGCCGGATGGTCAATGATATTATTGCAATTCGATATAACTTTCGTGCCTCTGCGTGCCGTAAAGGGACAAGTCTTAGCGGACTTCCTCGCGGCACATCCTTTGCCGGCCGAATCTCCTCTCAATGACGATTTGCCGGATGAACAAATAATGAGCCTAGAAGACCCCGATGATCGACGTTGGGAATTGTATTTCGACGGAGCATCTTCAAGCACACAAAGACGAAGAATCACAAGTGATAGTGCCGGTAAAGGCGGGAATCGGGCTAATCTTTATAACACCGGAGCGGGGGATGTTAAGATACTCCTACCACTTGACGGAACCGTGTACAAACAACGAAGCGGAATACGAAGCCCTCATAACGGGATTGGAATTAACCATTCAAATGGGAATAACGGACATCAACATCTACGGGGATTCGCAGTTAATCATTCAACGGATCGCCGGACAATACGGAGTTTTAAAGCCAAGACTCGAACAATACTTCCGGTATGCCATACGAATTTGTTGGAACAGATTCCAAATGTGACAATCTACAAAATTCCTAGAAAAGAGAATGCTTTAGCGAGATGCTTTAGCCCGTCTCGCAAAAGAATTTGCACTGTTTGCAAGATGAATCGGTGGAAGTGTCGGTTCACGGACGTCGAGTCCTATCACGGCTTGACATAGACATGATACACAAATCGGAAGAAGGAAAAGAATCGAGTTGCGACGAGTGACGGAAAACACGGAAGATTGGCGACGGCCATTGATGAACTACCCGCAAACGGGAAAGCTACAAGATGATAGGTCGTCGGCCCATCGGATCAAGAAAAGAACTCTGTCCTACGCATTAATAAACAACACATTGTACAGAAGGTCTTTTGATCAAATGTGGCTAAGGTGCTTAAGCGGGTCCGAGGCCCGTGAAATCGTTAAAGAGGTGCATTCAGGACTCTGTGGCGCTCACCAGTCGGGTCCAAAAATGAAGATGAAAATTAAAAGACTAGGGTACTACCGGCCCTCGATGATGACCGACTGCATGAAAATCGCCAAGAGCTGTCATCAATGCCAAGTGCACGGAGTGGTTCTACACCAACCTCCAAATGTGCTACACCCGACAATTGCGTCGTGGCCGTTTGAATGTTGGGGCACAGATATAGTGGGTCCAATAGAACCACCATCTTCGAAAGGACATCGTTTCATTCTTGCGGCTACTGATTACTTTTCCAAGTGGGCGAAGCGGTTCCACTTAGAGAAGTGAAAGCACACCACGTGCTTGCGGTTTTCAAGAACCAAGTTGTCTACCGTTTCGGAGTGCCGCGCAGGATCATCTCGGATAATGGGTCGGCATTCGGAAGCACACAAATCAACAATTTTGTCGGGAGACACGGAATCGACGGCGATACTCGACAATTTACTACCCAAGAGCAAACGGTCTCGCCGAGGCTTTTAATAAAACTCTCCTTCAAATCTTAAAGAAAACCACGGACGATAATAAGAGAAATTGGCACGAGAAATTGTTAGAAGCCTTATGGGCCTACGGACAACCTTCGAACTCCTACTCAAGCTACACCTTACGCTGCGGTGTATGGGTCCGAGGCGATGTTACCTTTAGAGGTTCAACTTCCTTCACTCGAATTGCGAGTTGCAAACAAGATCACGACGAAGAAAACGCCGGACTACGACTCGAAGAATTAGAAAGCTTGGAAGGGAAAAGACTTGCGGCGCAACGAATTTAGAACTATACCAAGCTAAAATGGTTCAAGCCCATGACAAGCCGGTCCGCCCAAGAACCTTGAAAGTTGGTGATTTAGTTCTCGTTCTCAAGAGACCTATTCTTGCACACCGCAAGATAGGAGGAAAATTTGAACCCACTTGGGAAGGACCGTTTGTGGTTGAAGCGGTATACTCGGGAGGTTCCTACCGGCTAGTGAATTGCCGGGGAGAACGACATATGCTTCCGATCAACGGACGATACTTGAAAAAATATTACGCTACCTGATGTTTCGAAGGAATGAATTCTTCATCCCTAAGAAACACGGGTGAAGTAATTACTTATGATTGGGTCCGAACTCAAAAATAATAAAATGTGCTAAAATAAATAAAATCATGATAATAAAGTTTTCCTCGTTTTCTTCTCCAAATCAAAATCTCTTCCCTCATCTTATCCTACTTCATTCTCGTTAAATTTCAAAATATAAGAATAATAAAAAAATGTATCTTTAATAAACATTTTCTTAATGTTCTTGTTCTTAGTACGACCCTCGACCTTTTCCTTGTCTTTTCGCGGGGAAATGTCGAACGGGCGGTTGGTCTTGAACTTTAAGAATGGCGTAAGCCTTGCACTCGATGAAAAGAGGGTGAAAGATGGAGCGATAATCGAGATTGACTCGGATTTCGCACCGGCGGAGCCTACGATACGAGGAAAGTGGCCGGGTCCCGATTAGCCGAGAAGAGCTGCCGGACGGACAGGTGATGAAAGTGGGTGGCCCAAGCTACCAATCCAACAACAAGAAAAGAAAAGCAAACACCGAAGAAGATAAGAAAATGAAGTCCGTAGTCACTACGGCGGAGGGCGGGCTTGTCGGCGCCGCGCCCACGGAGATTCAAGAAGTGCGGAGAGCTACTCTCACGGCCACGCAACGAAGAAATAAGAATCGCCGTATCCGTAAGATGTTAACAAAACTAGGCGCGGACCGGCGCGACGAGACAGTTACTGCTGCCGGTACGTACACTTCGAGGACACCGGTTCACCGGGAACTCTGAAGAAAGGAGGCCGGCTCCTATAATAACGAAAGAACCGGGGAAATCTCCGGAAGATCGAAAGAAGAAGGCTACCACGCCACCGGATAGAACCACCGGCGAGTGCATGACCTTGTTGCGGAAGCAACCCCGGGGATGTCCCGACGGGCATCATCCACGAGGAGCCGAGGTATGCAGGGGAACGTGAAGGGATTGAACCATATATCCCACAATATGTCACAAGGCCTCGCCATGCCGAGATCATTCCGGAATACGAGCTGGAGAGGATGCGGAATGTTGAAAAGAAAACTTTTGAATACTTCGAGAGAATTAAAGGAAGAAGGATCAACATACTAGAAGGCCTCGAGCTACACACCGACGTATTCTCGGAGTATGAACAACGAGCAAATCGTGGATTGTATCCGGGATCCGAAAAGAATGGGCCGAGCGAGGCCGCTCGAGGAAAACACATACTCGGAACCCCGGAGATGGATGCCGGGGAAAGGAAGAATCACAATACAATGCGGATGCTTGCTACAACTTTCTGAAGACGGGAAGGGAAACCCACGGGAATACTCCGTCATGGGCAAGTAGATCCGATGCCATCGGTTATCAAGAGAATGGTAAAAAGATTGATAACATGGAGAATGCTACCGACGGATTGCATACCCAATAGCTGCATTATCAACATCTACAAACAGGGTGACTGCATACCCCCACATATTGATCACCATGACTTCGTCGGACCTTCTCGCACGGTCTCTTTCTTGAATGAGTGCAACATCATGTTCGGATCCGACCTCCGGATAGCGAGGCCCGGGTGAGTTCCGAGGCCGATAAAGATACCTTTACCGGTGGGTTCCGTCATGATGCCGCAAGGTAACGGAGCGGATATCGCAAAGCATTGCATACCGGGGGTGCCGGTGGAGCGAATCTCGGTTACTTTCGGGAGGATGGACGACGGCAAAATACCTTACCATTTCCAACCGGACCCAGAGCTAGAGAACCTCCGGCCTTACGAGCCGTGAGTTACATGGGAAATATCACACCTCCAACGTACATCCAGCAGGCATCCTTGCCAAGGATGGCTTGGAAGGTGATGTTATTAACCATGTACCCCACTATTCAGACATGGATTTTTGACAGATGCTTCTTTTGATGGATCGACGAAGATCGTACATAGTCCGTTTTGAGTCTACATGGATTGTATGAAATATATTCCAGATCGAGTTGTATGATGTATTTTCAACATGATTGGAATGAAAGTGACCATGTCACGTTTTTGGCCTTCACCTCTTTTGTGCAAATTGATTGGGAAACGCTATTAAAGTTAAATGAACTTCGAACAAAGAACAGAAAAGAAATAAAAAAAAAAGAGAGAATGAAAGAAAACTTTCTAAAAAAAAATCTGAAAAATGACAAACACTAAGTTCACATGAACATTAAATAAACAATAAAATAAAATTTGAACCATTAAAAGATAAACGAAATCAACACAAATCTCAAATTCCATCCTTCCAAACTTCAAAATCAAATTCCATCCTTACAAATTTCAAATCAAATCCTCAATCAAATTCCAAATCCAATCTCGATCAAGTTTCAAACTTGATCTTCCAAATTTCAAATCAAATCTTAAATCGAATTTCAATCGAGTTCAAACTCATCCTTCCAAATTTCCAAATTTCCGAATTCAATCTTTCCAGGCTTCAAGTCTCAATCAAATTTAAATACAATTTCTTCCAGATCTCGAATCAAATATCAATCACATCAAAATCAAACCTTTTGGGTCGAGGATTTTACATCCAAGACTGCACTGCTTTAGGATTCTTTTCCTACTTGCCATTGAAATACATCAAATTTAAACTTTTGGGTCAAGGATTTTACATCCAAGACTCGCACTTGCTTTAGGATTCTTTCCCTATTGCACTTCGAAATACATCAAATCGAATTCCGGGGTTAAGGAATTTACATCCGAGATCTGCATTGCTTTAAGATTCTTTCCTATTGCGATGAAATACATCAAAATCAAACTCTTGAGGTTAAGGATTTTACATCCAACACCGCATTACTCTGAGATATCTTCTCATTGCAACGATTCAATCTAATCAATTCAATTTTCTTTCGAGGTTGGAGATGTTACATCTAAAACCTCAAAATCCCAATTTTCATTTCAAATCAAATCCCTCAAATTAATTTTGACAAAACTTCAATCTAAATTGAAACTCCAAACTAAAAATTAAACTCACACATCAAAACATAAATTGAAACAAAATAAAATCTAAATCGAAATTCCCCGGATCATGTGATTTGGGATTCACCTCCTTTTCCTTTCCCCAGCGAGAGTTCAAGAATCTCCGGTTTCAGAGATATACTTGACACTCCCCGGCAGAAACTCTTCACTTCGTCCTAAGTTCGTCACTTGGACATCCGTGTTGGTTTTATTGATCGCTTCGGTCAACACCAATACGCGCGGTGTGCTCCGTCAGCTCACCACACCTATTGGGAGTCCATTTGTTGACCTCATTTTTGATGAGGTCTTCCCTTCTTCTTTTTAGTGCTTAGGATCTAGCCTTAGGCTTTTTCTTTTGACTATATTAGAGGACTAGAATTGGGACCCGCCTTTTAGAAATTCAAACCACTTCTAAACTCCTCGCAAACTCCACAAATTTGACTATAGACCCCTAATCACCTAGAGGGTTGAAATCAAATGTGGAAGTTTAAAGGATGAGTTCCTATAGGACTCTTTGGCCTTAGGACTACCACAGGTGGCTCGGTGCAGTGAGGGGCTGACTTACACTACACTTACACACTACATTTCCACACACTTCCTAAAACCACACCCATACCCAACTTAACCTCCGACTCATGTGGGTGATTCACATGGATGGTCCTTAACCCCTAAGCCCTTGGCTAAGAGGGTTAGGAACAACATAATGAATGCCTCAAATGAGTCCTTTCATGGCTCATATGGGCTTGAAATGGTTTCATGGCTCAACCAAAATGATTTCTTTCCACCTAAATTCACCCAATCTCCAATTTCCCAAATTTTCAATTTTTGACCCCAGAGACCCTACACCTATTAAACCTACCAAAACCATCGAAATTACCCAAATTTTTGCAAAATTTCCAAATTACCCAAAATTTTCCAAAATCAATCCCAAACATCTCCAAATCACTCAAATTGATCATCCATACCCAAAAATACCAAAGATTCCAAAAATACCCCCCAATACCCTCCAAATACCCAAAATACCCTTCTTGGCCTAAAAATCCAAAAATTCAGAAAATTCCCAAAAAAATTCCAGAAAATCCTAAATATTCCCAATTTCATTTTGTCCAACTACACCATAGGCCAATTTTGTCAATTTACCCTACTTTTGTCAAAACCCCCAATTTGACCCATTTTAACCACTAAGTGAACCCGATGTCAAACCAAACCTACCCAATTGACCCCAATTTTGGTCCAATTCAATTCTAAACTTCAATTCAACATCCCCAATACCAATCTAGACCAAATTCAAGCCCAATTTGATTGACATTTGGATCCAATTTCACTTTGGGCCTTAAAGCCCAAATTTGGACCCATGACCCAAACTTAGCCCAAACTAACCCAATTCAACTCCAATTAACCCCAAATCTTTTCTAAATCTTCCTTAACATTCCCATAAACAAAACCCTAACATGATTTGCCCAAGATTTTGACCCAAACCCCACTCAAATTCAACCCAAAATCAAAAAGCCCGATTTTGACCTAAACCCAGAACCTAACCCAAATAGGCCCAAACCTCAAAATCAAAACCCAACCAAAGCCAAAACCTCTTTGAAACACTCCCATAAACATTTCTCAACATTTATTTTACATCAATTTCAACCCTAGCCCAACATTGGCCCAAGTTAGCCCAATTTGACCTACATTGGCCCATTTACCAAATAAACCCAAATTCAACCCAATTCAAACCCAAACCACCTTAAATCTATTTCAAATTATCCATGAAACATCCCTAAACCGAAACCAACAACTATTTGGCCCAAACTTCTACAAAAATTCCCATCCATGAACACATCCTTAAACTTAAAAGCCCACTTCCCTTAAACCTTCTTAAAAGCCCATCTTCATTAAATTTTAAAAGCCCAAATCATCCTAAAGCCCACATGACACTTCCCCTCATCATCCATTTGATCAAAATCACCCCTAAGTTTCAAAATCATCAATTAAACCATTCCAAATCAAGCCACATGTCAAATTACCCCCTAAATGTCAAAAATTTCTAAAACCCTTTTCATGAAACAAATCAACCTTTTCCCAAGCCAAATGAAGCCATGAACAAGCCATTCTCGAAGCCACATGAAGCCATGAGGGCTTTGACTTGTCATTAGTCCATTTATGGCAAGAAGAGGGGTTCTTTCTTAAACCTCCTTTAACCCTTTTTTACCTTAATCATGTCACACACTAAACCATGTTTAGCCACCTCATCATGGATGGAGACTTCACCACTCCTTCTAAGCCGACCTAAATGATTCCCTCGGCTCAAAATCGAGCTTGGAAGGGTGCACCAAGCCCAAAATGGTGGGTTGACCCAAACCAAGCCAAAGTGAGCCTTCTCCCATTCCATTTAAATCAAACTCCTTTACACATGTCAAACCTCGATTGATCGCACAAGCCTCCGACCACGACCCACTTGAACTTGAGGGTGACCCGACCACGGCCGGCCGGCCACCCGATCGCCGGAAAACACCATGCTCGAAACCTTGGGAGGAGCCAAATTTTGGAATTCCACCTTGCTTGAGCTGCCTCACTCCAAATGGCCATTGCAGTTGTTCTTCTCCTCACCGGAGCAGATGATCCCGACCATTAAACTCCCACGAGAGCCTCCGACCATGCCTATTTAAACCCCTCACCCTCTCGGCCAAAGGAGGTGCTTGAACGAAACCTTAAGGAAACTCGCCAAAATCACTCCGGATCACTCTCCACACATAGAGCACCTGATCCCCAGCTGAATTCCGGCCCGATTCCTCTAGGCGAGCCCGATTTTGAGCTCGAACTTTAGCCCAAAAACCGGGACACTTCTTCACAGTGAGCCGATTCCCAAATTGATTGGTCCTACACCTTCAACTGGACCAAGAGGAGAAGTTCCCCATCGAAAGCCCCATCTCTAGGCCACCCGAGTTGTTCCGGCCTCCAAGCTTTGTGATCGGGCGTGGTCGAAGTCCAACCTAGACAAGTCACCGGATCGGGAGACTTCATGCGGAGCTTACTAGGATCCGATCGAAGGTGTAACAACTCTCGGATCGAAGCTTCACTTCTCGCGAGCAAAGGTATGGACTCCCTCTTCTTCCCGAGCTTCCGGAGATTCTCATTTTAATTTGAGTCAATTTAAATGCATGTTTACCGTATGGATGTGTTCGTCTCTTCAAGACGAATCCATAGAGCATAAGAACACGAAAATCCGTTGAGAATCGAGTGAGAAATTAGGGTTAGAAGGTTGACGGTCACGGGTGCACACCAGTCGTAGACGATGACCGGGAGCCGTTGGATCGCGCGTGTATCGAGCGGACGATTCGAATTGCGCCGGACTAGGGAATGTTACGTGAACCGCGGGGCCCGGGACGGATGACTCAGATGGCGGCGCCCAATCACAGCGCGACACGTACCCCTTCGGAGCTGCCGATGTTTCGCTGGCGCCGCGTGGATAAGTAGATAAATAGGGTATTTAATGTATTTATTAAATATCAGAAACTTTAAAAATCCATATCTTTGTGTAGAAAAATCACAAAAATAAAATAAAAATACCCTCTTGCTCAGTGAACAGAGGAGAATAATGTGGAAAAGAAATCATTTAATTTCATCAAGTATTTTATTTTTTATAATTTATTTACTCTCTGCATTGTTTTAATTCTCCATGCATGCATACAATTCACCATGACATGAGACCATAGGGCTTTTGAAGCCTCTGAATTTGGGAACATTCCCTGAATTTTCCAAAGTCAGAGGCCATCCCTATGAAGAGTTCTTGATTTTTCAAGTTCAGGTCACTGTTTTGAGTATTTTAATTCCAATAAATAGCATGTTGTGAAATAAATTCTAGGAAAATTTGGTGATGTTCCTTATGACCAGAGAACCCTAGGAAAAATAGATTTTGGCTTAGTTCATTCAAAACAACCCTAATTGACTTAAACACCCAAAATAGGTCTTTAATTAATTAGAGTTAACCAGGTATCAAATTGACTTGAAATCAATTCTCCACTGATCTTTAGGATCAGAGGAATCCACCATAAAAATTTGAGGTCAATTGGACTTGGCTAGCCCCACTAATTGGGTTGATTAAGTCATTTAGCCATTTTAAGCTTTAAAAATTCATAACTTTTAAAATACTTTTAAAAAATTCACCAAATTGGTTTTGGAGCCTCTCTGATATCAGGGGAACCTAAGAAAATTAAAATTTCAATTTTCTAAAAAAAGTTGATTTTTAATAATATTTTAATACTTTTAATAATTAAAAAATAAAAAAAATAATAAAAATCACAAAAATAATAAAATTCACCAAAATGTCACATTTTGAATTTTAATCACTTAGGAGCAAATCCCACATTTTTCCTAGGTCTATTTAGTGAGATATTGAATTTTAAAGCCCTAGGGTAATTTTAAAAAAAAAAAATGTATTTTCTAGCATTTTCACTAAAATAATTATAATAAATCATAAAAAAATTCAGAAAATTGCAAATTTTGTTTCTCTGGTTTCCTTGATATCAGAGAGATTTTTGAAAAATATAAAATCCATTTTTCAACATTTATTTTATTTTTAAATTAATTAACACTCCAAAACTCAAAATAATTATAATAAAAATAATATAATTCAAAAAATCACCAAAATTGGTCCAAGTGCTTCTCTAGTCATTAGGAATGTCCCCTAATTTTCTTAAGGACAGAAACTTTCCCTTGGTCATGTTATTAAATTTTCCTTGAAAATCTCTATTTTCCATCAAAATAATTATATAAATAAATTAAATACAGAAAAATCACATTTTCTCCTCTCATATCTTTATTGACATGTGAGTGAAGTCACATAAAAATTTCAAGTTCATTTGGGTTCAATTTAGTGAGTTATGAAATTATTAAGCTTAAAGGGTAAAATGGTAATTAAACTTTCAACCCTTAATTAAAACTTTAGGTTTAATAAAAAATCAACAAGTAAAACATTTGATCTTAATCTGATTTGGATGATTGAAATTTAAATAATTAAAGGGTAGAAACCCATTAAATAATTTTAAAATGATTAAACTTTAATTAAATAATAGATTAAATTTGGAGGAATAATAAATTAGAATTATTAAAATAAGGGATATTTATTAGGAAGAGATTTATTCTTTAATTTAAAAATCCCTAAACTAATTATATCATTAATACTCAATTTTTAATTAAAATGATAACTCAAATTTAAAATATTAAAAGACTTAATTAAATTATTAAACTCTTTTGAAATTTCAATTAAAATTAAAAATAAAGTAAATTAAAGATAAATTAAATTAAAATTAAATTAAATTTAATAATTAAATTAAATTAAATTAAAACAAATTAAATTAAACTAAATTAAAATTAAATTAAATTAAATTAAATTAAATAATTAAATTAAATTAAGTTAAACAATTAAATTAAATTAAATTAAATAATTAAATTAAATTAAATTAAATAATTAAATTAAATTAAACAATTAAATTAAATTAAATTAAATTAAACAATTAAATTAAATTAAATAATTAAATTAAATTAAATCAAATCAAATTAATTAAACACCAAATCAAATTAAATTGAACTATGTTAAACTAAATTAAAACTCAATTAAATTAAGTTGAATTAAATATAACATCACCTAAGACATAAAGAATTCAAAATAAATGTAAAGCAACTTGAACACTATTCCAAATTTAAACCCTTTAACTTAAATCAAATCATTTGAATACTAATTTAACCTTGAAAGCTTTGATTATTATAACTCCTAAATGGAACATCAAATGAAGTGTTACCTCACTCATAGGATATTCAAATGTCCTAGTTCACCGAGCAAGTTAACAAGACTTGAAAACCTCGGACGATCGATTCATTTATATAATTAAATTCATTTGGACTTAAAACAATCCCGAAAATATTGAAAAGTTGTTTAAGATTCTTCTTAAGCACTTCCTCGATATGATAGGATATTTATAAGAACAATTGGACTTAATTGTCCTTTGATGAAGAAAATCGTCCTCAAACAAAAACACAAAGAACCTAGACGTCATAGGAGTTGACTAGCTATAGGATTAGGAATTTGGTAGAAAACCATAACCCTTCCCTTAGCTTTACCTAGGAACTTGCTTAAATATTCTAATTGTGTTTTAAGTGCAGCTTGGGATGACGGGAAGACCCTCCGAGTACGCTTTTATTTTTTATTGCAATTTGCTCTCTTGCAATTTACTTTCCTCGCAATTTACTTTCTTGCAAATGTACTTTATTTTTCTTGCATGATAAAACAACGATTGCATGAAAACCCACACCTTTAGGATAGTCCCTAAAGCGAAACCAAATTAAGTTAAAAGTCATTGCAAGATAAAATTCACCGCCACAACATTTTAAAATATAAAACAACTCAAAATTTAATCACAAACAGAACACAAAACTACAATTACAACTAAATTAAAACGTCCTGTTGGATGATCGGGAATACCTCGGATGATGTAACCTACGTGTTGCTAACGGGATTTCCCACGGTCTAAATGAAAGTGTGGAACTCATTCGGTTGAGTTTAGCAAATTCATCCGGACTAAGTGAATCCGATAAAAATAATGATGCCGGAAGGATGGAACCGTGGGATCTTAACCGGTGTCGTTATAATCAACTTTAAGATTTGTTTTAATTAAAACGTAAAAAACACTTGGAAATTAAGATTTTCTCTAAACCAAAACACTTTTCTCATCTCCTGATTTATGATTTCTAAAACTAAACCTCTCGCAACAACAAGGAACTTGGAGCATGGTGGGCAGACACGGCCATCGTCGTCGCAGAAACTTGAACCTACTTCAGCAAAACTTTCCTAGAATTAAATAACCAAGCCATAGGACTTCGAGGTAGCTTGCACTAGTGCAACATAAATCCTCAACTCTTCGTTAGGCATTTGCATTGCAAATTAAGCCCTAACCGGTCTTAGGATTCCGAGGTAGTCGTCCGATACGACAATAAACCCTCACATCTTCTAGTGCTATTTGTTTGATTTTATCATATAAATATAAGCCCTAATTAATTAAAATTGGCAAGATCAAAACATTTAAATAAGTATTAGGACTTTCCTAAACTCAAGCCAAACGATAGGATAGTCGGGAAATTACCGAAGTTCACTTCGAATCGTTGATTTCTCCTACCTTTCTTCCTTTGGATTCACAAAACAAAATGTTCCAAAATTTGATCCATTCCCTATTGAAATTCCAAAATTCAATCTTTGAAAACCTTAAACTTTGAAATTCTTGAAAGCGAGTTATCGATTATTATCGAGAGTTTTCTTAGGTGATTCCCGTCACTTAAGATGTAATTAACTATAGGGGCTTGCCCTTATAGGGAATTTTAAAGAACCCGAGTAATATAAACCCTGTTTGATACTTTCATATTAAGCGGGGAATTTGTCGGCTTATAAAATTGGTTCGCGGACCAAACGGATGTCACAAAACTTCTAGTTTATTTGATCGAGCCCCACCATCGAGCAAGTGTGTCTATCCTTAGGGATAGATACACGGTTTGTGGTGCGGTGCTCGTTTATATAAACTATTTGGGATGTGAGATCGGTTTAATCTCATATCTTAAAACTTTCAAATTTAAAAATTATTTTCAAAGCCAAATACTACTTTCTAAATTATATATATATTTAAATCAAATTTAAAATTTAAATTCGCCGACAACTTCTGTTAGGCGACCCCCCTTTTAAAATACAATACAACCTAAAATATGCCGACAGGGCTCATGTCATTTTTGCTTGATATAATTCAAGATTTTGTTGAGCTTGCAGACGCTTGCCTTCTAAACTCTCAAGTTCTTCAACTCATAATTTGAAATTTTCTTCTTCAGTTATTTTGCTTGCGACTACAACTCTGAGAGAAGGAATTTGCACTTTAAGTGGTAAAATGGTCTCAGAACCATATACTAAAGTAAACTGTGTTGACTGTGTTGGTGTTCGGTATGTAGTCCTATAGGCCCATAAAGCTTCTATCAATCGCTCATGCCACTGCCTTGGACTATTAATTAATATTTTTTTTCAAAATTTTGTACCAATGCTTTGTTGAAGGCTTTGGCTAAACCATTGGCTTTAGGATAATAGATTGTGGAATTTCTTCAATTTATCCCATGTATTTGACTAAAGTTGTTCATTTTCGTATTTTTAAAGCAAGTCCATTGTCTGATATGTCTCTTTGAGGAATTCCAAATCTATAGGCAATATGTGTCTTGAAGAAATGGAGAACTTGTTCTGCCTTAACTTCTATGAGCTGTATTGCTTCTGACCATTTGGAGAAGTAATCAGTGGCTGCTAGAATGAATCGATGGCCTTTAGATGATGGAGGGTCTATAGGGCCCACTATGTATGTACCCCAACATTCAAATGACCAAGATGCAATACTTCAATGTAATACATTTGGCAGCTGATGTAAGAACACTCTATGTATATGAAATTAATGACATTTCATTGCAATTTCAAGACAATCGGTCATATTATTGACCAGTAATATCCCATTCTTTTTTACTTTCATCTCATTTTAGGTCCAGAATGGTGTGCACCACATAGATCTTAATGAACTTCTTTATCAATCTCTTAAGCTTCAGATTCATTTAGACATCTTAACCACATTTGGTCAAAAGATCGTTTGTAAAGAATATCATTCACTAGAGCATAGAACAATGCTCTTTGTCTGATTTGAGTTGTGATAGAGATGTTTTCGGGTAACCTTTCGATTTGTAAATTTTTAATAATTGGTTGTCACCAATTATCATTTTCTTTGTCAATTATTGTCACTGTCG
>JAKZJZ010001076.1:0-32000 GCA_022702705.1 Papilionanthe hookeriana x Papilionanthe teres | reverse complement strand
ACCATGCTCCGAGCTCCTTGTTGTTGCAGAGGTTTAGTTTTAGAAGTCATAAATCAGGGGATGAGAAAAGTGTTTTGGTTTAGAGAAGTCTTAATTTCCAAGTGTTTTTTGTATTTTTAATTAAAACAAATCTTAAAGTTGATTATAACGACACCGGTTAAGATCCCACGGTTCCATCCTTCCGGCATCATTATTTTTATCGGATTCACTTAGTCCAGATGAATTTGCTAAACTCAACTGAATGAGTTCCACACTTTCATTTAGACCGTGGGAAATCCCGTTAGCAACACGTAGGTTGCATCATCCGAGGTATTCCCGATCATCCAACAGGACGTTTTAATTTAGTTGTAATTGTAGTTTTGTGTTCTGTTTGTGATTAAATTTTGAGTTGTTTTATATTTTGAAATGTTGTGGCGGTGAATTTTATCTTGCAATGACTTTTAACTTAGTTTTGGTTTCAGCTTTTAGGGACTATCCTAAAGGTGTGGGTTTTCATGCAACAGTTGTTTATCATGCAAGAAAAGTAAGTGCAATGCGATTAAATAAATTGCAAATTGCAAGAAAGTAAATTGCAATAAAATAAAAGCGTACCGGAGGATCTTCCCGTCATCCCAAGCCGCACTTAAAACACAATTAGAATATTTAAGCAAGTTCCTAGAGTTAAGCTAAGGGAAAGGTTATGGTTTTCTACCAAATTCCTAATCCTATAGCTTAGTCATCTCCTATGACGTCTAGGTTCTTTGTGTTTTTGTTTGAAGACGATTTTCTTCATCAAAGAACAATTAAGTCCAATTGTTCTTATAAATGTCCTATCATATTGAGGAAGTGCTTAAGAATAATCTTAAACATCTTTTCAATATTTCTAGGATTGTTTTAAGTCCAAATGGGTTTAATTATACAAATGAATCAATCGTCCGAGGTTTTCAAGTTTTGTTAACTTGCCCAGTGAATTAAGACATTTGAATATCTTATGAGTGAAGTAGCACTTCATTTAATGTTTCATTTAGGAGTTATAATAATCAAAGCTTTCAAGGGTAAATTAGTATTCAAATGATTTGATTTAAGTTAAAGGGTTTAAATTTGGAATAGTGTTCAAGTTGCTTTATATTTAATTTCTTTTATGTCTTAGGTGATGTTATATTTAATTCAATTTAATTTAATTGAGTTTTAATTTAATTTAATTTAATTTAATTTGATTTGATGTTTAATTAATTTGATTTGATTTAATTTAATTTAATTATTTAATTTAATTTAATTTAATTGTTTAATTTAATTTAATTTAATTATTTAATTTAATTTAATTTAATTTAATTATTTAATTTAATTATTTAATTTAATTTAATTTAATTTAATTTAATTTAATTTAATTTAATTTAATTTTAATTTAGTTTAATTTAATTTAATTTAATTTAATTTAATTTTAATTTAATTTAATTTATAATTTTAATTGAAATTTTAAAAGAGTTTAATGATTTAATTAAGTCTTTTAATATTTTAAATTTGAGTTATCATTTTAATTAAGAGTTAAGTGTTAATGATATAATTAGTTTAGGGATTTTTTAAATTAAAGAATAAATCTCTTCCTAATAAATATCCCTTATTTTAATAATTCCAATTTTATTATTCTTCCAAATTTAATCTATTATTTAATTAAAGTTTAATCATTTTAAAAATTGTTTAATGAGTTTCTACCCTTTAATTATTTAAATTTCAATCATCCAAATCAGATTAAGATCAAATATTTTACTTGTTGATTTTCTTTTATTAAACCTAAAGTTTTAATTAATGGTTAAAAGTTTAATTACCATTTTACCCCTTAAGCTTAATAATTTCATAACTCACTAAATTGAACTCAAATGAACTTGAAATTTTTATGTGACTTCACTCATATGTCAATAAAGACATGAGAGGAGAAAATGTGATTTTTCTGTATTTAATTTATTTATATAATTATTTTTGGTGGAAAATAGAGATTTCCAAGGAAAATTTAATAACATGACCAAGGGAAAGTTTCTGTCCTTAAGAAAATTAGGGGACATTCCTAATGACCAGAGAAGCACTTGGACCAATTTTAGTGATTTTTTGAATTATATTATTTTTATTATAATTATTTTAAGTTTTGGAGTGTTAATTAATTTAAAAATAAAATAAATGTTGAAAAATGGATTTTATATTTTTCAAAGATCTCTCTGATATCAAGGAAACCAGAGAATTAAATTTTGCAATTTTCTGATTTTTCTATGATTTATTATAATTATTTTAGTGAAAATGCTAGAAAATACATTTTTTAATTTTAAAATTACCTTAAAGCTTTAAAATTTAATATCTCACTAAATAAACCTAGGAAAAATATGGGATTTGTTCTTGTGTGATTAAAATTCAAAATGTGACATTTTGGTGAATTTTATTATTTTTGTGATTTTTATTATTTTTTAATTATTAAAAATATTAAAATATTATTAAAAATCAACTTTTTTGGAAAATTGAAATTTTAAATTTCTTAGGTTCCCCTGATATCAGAGAGGCTCCAAAACCAATTTGATGGATTTTTGAAAAGTATTTTAAAAGTTATGAATTTTTAAAGTTTAAAATGGCTAAGTGGCTTAATCAACCCAATTAGTGGGGCTAACCAAGTCCAATTGACCTCAAATTTTTATGGTGGATTCCTCGGATCCTAAAGGTCAGTGGAGAGTTGATTTCAAGTCAATTTGATGCCTGGTTAACTCTAATTAATTAAAGACCTATTTTGGGTGTTTAAGCCAATTAGGGTTGTTTTGAATGAACTAAGCCAAAATCTATTTTTCCTGGGGTTCTCTGGTCATAAGGAACATCACCAAATTTTCCTAGAATTTATTTCACAACATGCTATTTACTGGAATTAAAATACTCAAAACAGTGACCTGAACTTGAAAAATCAAGAACTCTTCATAGGGATGGCCTCGACTTTGGAAAATTCAGGGAATGTTCCCAAATTCAGCAGGCTTCAAAAGCCCTATGGTCTCATGCCATGGTGAATTGTATGCATGCATGGAGAATTAAAACAATGCAGAGAGTAAATAAATTATAAAAAATAAAATATTTGATGAAATTAAGTGATTTCTTTTCCACATTATTCTCCTCTCTTCACTGAGCAAGAGGGTATTTTTATTTTATTTTTCTGATTTTTCTACACGGAGATATGAATTTTTGAAGTTTAGGGAATTAAATAAATCAAAAAAATCCCTAATTTTCTATTTATCCACGCGGCGCCAACTCATCCTCGGCATCTCCGAAACGCCGCGTGTCGCGCTCCCATTCGACGCCGCCACCTGAGTCAGCAGCCCGGGCCCCGCGGTTGTCGTACCGTCTCCTGGTCCGACGCCATCTGAGCCGTCCGTCCGCGCGTGTATTGAATGGACGACATCCGTTCATCGTCCCCAAGTGTTCTCACCCGAGAGCCGTCCACACTAAATCCCTAAGATCTCACTCGATTCTCAATGGATTTTTATGTTCTTATACTCTATGGATTCGTCTTGAAGAGACGAACAAATCTATACGGTTAACATGCATTGAAACTAAAGCATTTGAAATGGAGAATCTCCAGAAGCTCGGGATGAAGAGTTAGCTCAAACCTTGGCTCAGAGAAGTGTGGCTTCAATCTGAGAGCTGTTGCACCTTCGATTGGGTCCCAGCAAGCTCCAGATGAAGTCTCCTGGTCTGGTGAATTGTCTGGATATGATTTCGACCAAGCCCGATCACAAAGCTTGGAGGTCGGAGCAACTGGGTGGCCTGGAGATGGGGCTTTTGATGGTGGACACCTTCCCTTGGTCTGGTGAAGGTGTAGAGCCAATCAATTTGGGAATTGGCTCACTGTGGAGAAGTGTCCTGGTTTTGGGTGGAATTTCAACTCTGAAATTGAGCTTACAGAGGAGAAATGGCAGGGGGATTTCACTGGGGATCAAGTGCTCTAAGGGTGGAGGAGGGTCTGGAACAATTTTGGCGGAGTTTTGGCAAGGTTTATGCTTCTCTTCCCTTCATGGCCGAGAGGGGTGGAGTTTAAATAGAAGCTGGCTGGGGCCTCCCGTGGGGAGTTAGGGCTTGGGATCGGCCTGCTCCGGTGAGGAGAAGAACAACCATGGTGACCACTAGGCATGGGGCAGCTCAGCAAGTGAGAATTTCAATGTTGGCTCACATGTGAGCTCTCGGCCATGGTGTTTTCCGGCGGCCCGGTGGCCGGCCGGCCGTGCAATGGTCACCATCTTGGTCAGGTGGGTCGTGGCTGGGTTTAGTGTAGCAATCGGCAAATGCCATGTGTAAAGTGGTTGAATCAAAGTAGAATGGGGCATGGCTAGTTTTGAGTCTAAATGGGTCAATCCACCCATTTGGGCTTGGTGCACCCTTCAAGGTGGCTTTGGATGCTGTGGGGGATCAAAGGGATCAGCTGGTTTGGCATGGAGAAGTCTCCATCCAAATATATTAGGATTAAATTTAAGTTTAGGTGAAACATGATTAAGGCTAATGAGCTTTAGGGATTAAGGAAAGCCCCCCGTCTTCTTACCCAATATGGCATGGTGGAGTGTCCAAAGCTCTCATGGCTCACATGTGGCTCATGCATGGCTTCATGGCTCACCTTTGGCTTGGCAAAAGTTTGGTCAATTTCATAAAAAGGATTTTAAGGATTTTGGATAATTTGGTGGAAATTTGGATGAAGCTTCATTTAGAAATATTTGATCATTGGTTTAGGACTTAGGGATGATTTTAATTGAAAGTATGATGAGGGGAAATGTCATATGGGCTTTGGAAGAATTTTTGGGGTTTTGGATTTGGTGGAAGTGGGCTTTTAAAATGGTTTAAGGAATGGGCCCTTAAGTTTAAAAATGAATTTATGGATGGGAATTTTGTAAAGAGGTTCGGCCAAATAATTGTTGGGTTTAGCTCATGGATGTGTCATGAGTGATTTGAAACAAATTGGGGGTGATTTGGATTTGAATTGGGTTGAATTTGGGTTAGGTTTGGGTTTAGGTCAAAAATGGGCCTTTTAACCTTGGGTTGAGTTTGAGTGGGGTTTGGGTTCAAATTTTGGGCAAATCATGTTAGGGTTTTGTTTGTGGGAATGTTAAGGAAGATTTAGAAAAGATTTGAGGTTAATTGGAGTTGAATTGGGTGAGTTTGGGTTAAGTTTGGGTCATGGGTCCAAATTGGGCTTTAAGGCCAAAAGTGAGATTGGATCCAAATGTCAATCAAATTGGACTTGGATTTGGTCTAGATTGGTATTGGGAATGTTGAATTGAAGTTTAGAATTGAATTGGACCAGAATTTGGGTCAATTGGATAGGTTTGGTTTGACATTGGGTTCACTTTGGGTTAAAATGGGTGAAATTGGGGGTTTTGACAAAAGTAGGGTAAATTGACAAAATTGGCCCATGGTGTAGTTGGACAAAATGAAATTGGGAATATTTGGGATTTTCTGGAATTTTCTGGGAATTTTCTGAATTTTCGGATTTTTAGGCCAAGAAGGGTATTTTGGGTATTTGGAGGGTATTGGGAGGTATTTTTTGGAATTTTTGGTATTTTTGGGTATGGATGATCAATTTGAGTGATGTGGAGATGTTTGAGAGTGATTTTGGAAAATTTTGGGTAATTTGGAAATTTTGCAAAAATTTGGGTAATTTCAAGGGTAGGGTCCCGGGGGTCAAAAATTGAAAATTTGGGAAATTAAAGATTGGGTGAATCTAGGTGGAAAGAAATCATTTTGGTTGAGCCATGAAGCCATTTCAAGCCCATATGAGCCATGAAAGGACTCATTTGAGGCATTCACTATGTTGTTCCTAACCCTCTTAGCCAAGGGCTTAGGGGTTAAGGACCATCCATGTGAATCACCTACATGAGTCGGAGGTTAAGTTGGGTATGGGTGTGGTTTTAGGAAGTGTGTGGAAATGTAGTGTGTAAGTGTAGTGTGTATGTAAGTGTATGTGTAAGTCAGCCCCTTCACTGCACCGGGCCACCTGTAAGCGGTCCTAAGGCCAAAGAGTCCTATAGGAACTCATCCTTTAAACTTCCACATTTGATTTCAACCTTCTAGGTGATTAGGGGTCTATAGTCAAGTTTGTGGAGTTTGCAGGGAGTTTAGAAGTGGTTTAAATTTCTAAAATGTGGGTCCCAATTCTAGTCCTCTAAGATAGTCAAAGGAAAAGCCTAAGGCTAGATCCTAAGCACTAAAAGAAGAAGGAAGACCTCATCAAAAATGAGGTCAACAAATGGACCCCCAATAGGTGTGGTGAGCTGACGGAGCACACCGCGCGTATCGGTGTTGACCGAAGCGATCAACAAAACCAACACAGATGTCCAAGTGACGAACTTAGGACGAAGTAGAAGAGTTTCTCTGGGGAGTGTCAAGTATATCTCCGGAACCGGAGATTCTCGAACTCTCGCTGGGGAAAGGAAAAGGAGGTGAATCCCAAATCACATGATCTGGGGGAATTTCGATTTAGATTTTATTTTGTTTTAGTTTAAGTTTTGATGTGTGAGTTTAAATTTTAGTTTGGAGTTTCAATTTAGATTGAAGTTTGTCAAAATTAATTTGAGGAAATTTGGATTTGAAATGAGAATTGGAATTTTGAGGTTTTAGATATAACATCTTTAACCTCGAAAGAAAATTGAATTGATTAGATTGAATCGTTGCAATGAGAAGAGATCTCAGAGCAATGTGGTGTTGGATGTAAAAATCCTTAACCTCAAGAGTTTGATTTTGATGTATTTCAATGCGATAGGAAAAGAATCCTAAAGCAGTGCAGTCTTGGATGTAAAATCCTCGACCCAAAATGTTTGAATTTGATGTATTTCAGTGCAATAGGAGAAGGATCCTAAAGCAGTGCAGTCTTGGATGTAAAATCCCCGACCCAAAAGTTTGAATTGATGTATTTCGAAGGCAATAGGGAAGAATCCTAAAGCAGGTACGGTCTTGGATGTAAAATCCTCGACCCAAAAAAATTTGAATTTGATGTATTTCAGAGGCAATAGAGAAGAATCCTAAAGCAAGTGCGATCTTGGATGTAAAATCCTCGACCCAAAAAAGTTTGAATTTGATGTATTTCAGTGCAATAGGGAAGAATCCTAAAGCAGGCAGGTCTTGGATGTAAAATCCTCGACCCAAAAGTTTGAATTGATGTATTTCAAAGTGCAATAGGGAAGAATCCTAAAGCAAGTGCAATCTTGGATGTAAAATCCTCGACCCAAAATGTTTGAATTTGATGTATTTCAAAGTGCAATAGGAAGAATCCTAAAGCAATGCAGTCTTGGATGTAAAATCCTCGACCCAAAATGTTTGAATTTGATGTGTTTCAAGGCAATAGGGAAGAATCCTAAAGCAAAGGCAGATCTTGGATGTAAAATCCTCGACCCAAAATGTTTGAATTTGATGTATTTCAAAGTGCAATAGGAAGAATCCTAAGCAAAGGCAGTCTTGGATGTAAAATCCTCGACCCAAAATGTTTGAATTTGATGTATTTCAAGTGCAATAGGGAAAGAATCCTAAGCAAGGCAAGTCTTGGATGTAAAATCCTCGACCCAAAAGTTTGAATTGATGTATTTCAGGCAATAGGAAAGAATCCTAAAGCAAGTCAGTCTTGGATGTAAAATCCTCGACCCAAAATGTTTGAATTTGATGTGTTTCAAAGGCAATAGGAAAGAATCCTAAAGCAGTGTAGTCTTGGATGTAAAATCCTCGACCCAAAAGGTTTGAACTTGATGTATTTCAGTGCAGTAGGGAAAGAATCCTAAAGCAGTGCAGTCTTGGATGTAAAATCCTCGACCCAAAATGTTTGAATTTTGATTTGATTGATATTTGATTCGAGATCTGGAAGAAATTGAATTTGAATTTGATTGAGACTTGAAGCCTGGAAAGATTGAATTTGGAAATTTGGAAGGATGAGTTTGAACTCGATTGAAATTTGATTTAAGATTTGATTTGAAATTTGGAAGATCAAGTTTGAAACTTGATCGAGATTGGGTTTGAAATTTGATCGAGAATTTGACTTGGAATTTGGAAAGATCAAATTCTGAAATTTGATCGAGAGTGGATTTGAAATTTGATTGAGATTTGATTTGGAATTTGGAAAGATGAATTTGAAATTTGATTGAAAATTTGAAAGGATGGAATTTGAGATTTGTGTTGATTTCGTTTATCTTTTAATGATTTATTTTATTTTATCGTTTATTTAACGTTCATGTGAATTTGGTATTTGTCATTTTTCGATTTTTTTTTAGAAAGTTTTCTTTTATTCTCTTTTTTTTTCTTTTCTCGTTCTTTGTTCGAAGTTCATTTAACTTTAATGGCGTTTCCCAATCAATTTGCACAAAAGAGGTGAAGGCCAAAAACGTGACATGGTCACTTTCATTCCAATCATGTTGAAAATACATCATACAACTCGATCTCGGAATACATTTCATACAATCCATGTAGACTCAAAACGGATCGTGTATGATCTTTGTTGATTCATCCAAAGAAGCATCTCGTCAAAAAATCCATGTCTCGAATAGTGGGGTACATGGTCAATAACATCACCTTCCAAGCCATCCTCGGCAAGGATGCCGACTGGATGTACGTTGGAGGTGTGATATTTCTCATGTAACTCACAGCTACGTAAGGCCGGAGGTTCTCTAGCTCGGGTCCGGCTGGAAATGGTAAGGTATCTTGCCGTCGTCCATCCTCCCGAAAGTAACCGAGATTCGCTCCACCGGCACTCCCGGTATGCAATGCTTTGCGATATCTCGCTCCGTTACCCCGCAAGTATCATGACGGAACCCACCGGTAAAGGTATCTTTACCGGCCCTCGGAACTCACCCGGGCTCGTTATCCGGAGGTCGGATCCGAACATGATGTTACACTCATTCAGGAAAGAGATCGTGCGTAAAGGTCCGACGAAGTCGTGGTGATCAATATGTGGGGGTATGCAATCACCTCGTTTGTAGATGTTGATAATGCAGCTATTGGGTATGCAACTCGCCGGCGTACCTCTCCATGTTATCAATCTTTTTACCATTCTCTTCGATGACTAATGGCATCGGATCTACTCGCCCATGACGGAGTATCCCCGGTGGGTTTCCCTTTCGTCTTCAACAAAGTTGTAGCAACATCCGCATTGTATTGTGATTCTTCCTTTCCCCGGCATCCATCTCCGGGTTCCGAGTATGTGTTTTCCTCAGCGGCCTCGCTCGGCCCATTCTCTTCGCATCCCGGATACAATCCACGATTTGTTGTTGTTCATACTCTGAGAATACGTCGGTATGTAGCTCGAGGCCTTCTAGTATGTTGATTCTTCTTCCTTTAATTCTCTCGAAGTATTCGAAAGTTTTCTTTTCAACATTTTGCATCCTCTCCAGCTCGTATTCCGGAATGATCCGCGATGGCGAGGCCTTGTGACATATTGTGGGATATATGGTTCAATCCCTTCACGTTCCCCCGCATACCTCGGCTCCTCGTGGATGATGCCCGTCGGACATCCCCCGGGGCTGCTTCGCAACAAGGTCATGCACCGCCGGTGGTTCTATCCGGTGGCGTGGTAGCCTTCTTTCTTCCGATCTTCCGGAGATTTCCCCGGTTCTTTCGTTATTCTAGGAGCCGGCCTCCTTTCTTCGAGTTCCCGGTGAACCGGTGTCCTTGAAATGTGAGTGCCGGCATTAGCAATTGTCTCGTCGCGCCGGTCCGCAGCCTAGTTTTGTTAACATTTTACGTGATACGGCGATTCTTATTTCTTCGTTGCGTGGCCGCGAGAGTAGCTCTCCGCACTTCTTGAATCTCTGCGGGTGCGGCGCTGACAAGCCTGCCCTCTGCTGTAGTGATTACGGACTTCATTTTCTTGTCTTCTTCAGCATTTGCCTTTCTCTTCTTGCTGCTGGATTGGTGGCTTGGGCCACCCACTTTCATCACCGTCCGTCCGGCAGCTTCTTCTCGGCTAACTCGGGACCCGGCCACTTTCCTCGTATCGTAGGCTCCGCCGGTGCGAAATCTGAGTCAATCTCGATTATCGCTCCATCTTTCACCCTCTTTTCATCGAGTGCAAGGCTTACGCCATTCTTAAAGTTCAAGACCAACCGCCCGTTCGACATTTCCCCGCGAAAAGACAAGGAAAAGGATCGTGGGCTATACTAAGAACAAGAACATTAAGAAAATGTTTATTAAAGATACATTTTTTATTATTCTTATATTTTGAAATTTAACGAGAATGAAGTAGGATAAGATGAGGGAAGAGATTTTGATTTGAAAAAGAAAACAAGGAAAACTTAATTATCATGATTTTATTTATCTTAGCACATTTTATTATTTTTTGGGTTCGGACCCAATCATAAGTAATTACTTTGCCCGTGTTTCTTAGGGATGAAGAATTCATTCCTTCGAAACATCAGGTAGCATAATACTTTTTCAAGTATCGTCCGTTGATCGGAAGCATATGTCGTTCTCCCTGGCAATTCACTAGCTGGTAGGAACCTCCTGAGTATATTGCTTCAACCACAAATGGTCCTTCCCAAGTGGGTTCAAATTTTCCTCCTATCTTGCGGTGTGCAAGAATAGGTCTCTTGAGAACGAGAACTAAGTCACCAACTTTGAAGGTTCTCGGGCGGACCCGCCTTGTCATGGGCTTGAACCATCTTAGCTTGGTATAGTTCTAAATTCCGTTGCGCCGCAAGTCTTTTCCCTTCCAAGCTTTCTAATTCTTCGAGTCGTAATCCGGCGTTTTCTTCGTCGTGATCTTGTTTGCAACCGCAATTCGAGTGAAGGAAGCCGAACCTCTAAAGGTAACACTCGCTCGGACCCATACACCGGAGCGTAAGGTGTAGCTTCGAGTAGGAGTTCGAAGGTTGTCCCAGTAGGCCCATAAGGCTTCTAACAATTTCTCGTGCCAATTTCTCTTATTATCGTCCAAGGTTTTCTTTAAGATTTGAACGAGAGTTTTATTAAAAGCCTCGCCGAGACCGTTTGCTCTCGGGTAGTAAATTGTCGAGTATCGCCGCCGATTCCGTGTCTCCCGACAAAATTGTTGATTTGTGTGCTTCGAATGCCGACCCATTATCCGAGATGATCCTCGCGCGGCACTCCGAAACGGTAGACAACTTGGTTCTCGAAAACCGTAGCACGTGGTGTGCTTTCACTTCTCTAAGTGGAACTGCTTCGCCCACTTGGAAAAGTAATCCGTAGCCGCAAGAATGAAGCGATGTCCTTTTCAAGATGGTGGTTCTATCGGACCCACTATATCCGTGCCCCAACATTCAAATGGCCACGACGCAATTGTCGGGTGTAGCACATTTGGAGGTTGGTGTAGAACCACTCCGTGCACTTGGCATTGATGACGACTCTTGGCGATTTTCATGCAATCGGTCATCATCGAGGGCCGAGAGTACCCTAGTCTTTTAATTTTCATTTTCATCTTTGGACCCGACCGGTGAGCGCCACGGAGTCCCGAATGCACCTCTTTAACAATTTCACGGGCCTCGGACCCGCTTAGGCACCTTAGCCACATTTGATCAAAAGACCTTCTGTATAATGTGTTGTTTATTAATGCGTAGGACAGAGTTCTTTTCTTGATCTGATGGGCTAGCGACCTATCGTCCGGTAGCTTTCCCGTTTGCGTAGTAGTTCATCAATGGCCGTCGCCAATCTTCCGTGTTTTCCGTCATCGCCGCAATCGATTCTTTTTCTTTTCTCGATTTGTGTATTGTGTCTATGTCAAGCCGTGATAGGACTCGACGTCCGTGAACCGACACTTCCACCGATTCATCTTGCAAACAGCAAATTCTTTTGCGAGACGGGCTAAAGCATCTGCTAGAGCATTTTCTTTTCTCGGGAATTTCGTAGATCGTTACATTTGGAATCGTTCCAACAACTCGTATGGCATACCGGAAGTATTGTTCGAGTCTTGGTTTAAAAATTTCGTATTGTCCGGCAATCCGTTGAATGATTAACTCGTGAATCCCCGTAGATGTTGATGTCCGTTATCCCCATTCGAATAGTTAATTCCAGATCCCGTTATGAGGGCTTCGTATTCTCGCTTCGTTGTTTGTACACGGCTCGTTAAGTGGTAGGAGTATCTTAACATCCCCCGCTCCGGTGTTATAAAGATTAGCCCGATTCCCGCCTTACCGGGCATTATCACTTGCGATTCTTCGTCTTTGTGTGCTGAAGATGCTCCGTCGAAATATAATTCCCAACGTCGATCATTAAGGTCTTCTAGGTTCATTATTTGTTCATCTGGCAAATCATCATTGAGAGGAGATTCTGCCGGCAAAGGGTGTGCTGCGAGGAAGTCTGCTAAGACTTGTCCCTTTACGGCACGCAGAGGCACGAAAGTTATATCGAATTGCAATAATATCATCGACCATCCGACAAGTCCGCCGGAAAGTGTTGGACGAGTCATCAAGTATCGCAATGGATTAAACTTCGAAATCAGGTTGACCTTGTGAGAAAGCATGTAGTGCCCGAGCTTTTGAGCGGCGAAGATCGTGGCCAAACAATGCTTTTCAATTGCGGGATACCTTACTTCCGTCGGAAGTAAACGACGGCTTAAGTAGTAAAGAGCATTTTCTTTACCCTCATCATCGACTCTGGGCTAACGAGGCTCCGAGAGAGTCATCTAAAGCCGCGGTGTAAAGTATCGACGGTCTACCCGAGACCGGGGCCGCTAAGACAGGAGGTGTCATTAAATATTGTTTAATGTCTTCGAAGGCCTTCTCGGCATTTCTCTTCCCAAATAAATTTGGCGTCCTTTTTAACTAGTGCCGAGAAAGGCCGACACCTACCCGACGTGTTCGAGATAAAGCGTCGAAGATATGCCAACTTCCTTGAAAAGATCGTAGTTGTTTTAAGGTTTTGGGAGGCGGCATTTCTAAGATGGCTTTAATCTTCTCCGGTCGATTTCAATTCCACGATGTCGGACAACGAATCCTAAGAATTTCCCGGAGGTGACGCCGAAGGCGCATTTTAAGGGATTCATCTTAAGGTTAAATTGTCTTAATCGTTCGAAAACAATTCTCAAATCATACAGGTGGTTTTCCTTTACTTTGCTTTTGATGACGACATCGTCCACGTAGCATTCGACTTGATTGTGGATGAGATCATCAAAAATTCTTGTCATTGCTCTTTGGTAGGTCGCTCCTGCGTTCTTCGATCCGAATGGCATCACTCGTGTAAGCAAAATACTCCGATCGGCGTTCCGAATGCCGTAAGCTTTTCATCTTCTCGGAGCCATTTTTATCCGGTTGTATCCTGAAGATCCATCCATGAACGAGAATATTTCATGTGTCGAAGCAATATCGATCATCAGCTCTGGAATCGGTAGAGGGAATTCATCTTTTCGACATGCCTTGTTTAAATCTCTCGAAGTCCACACAAATTCCGATCCGACCATTCTTCTTTCCGACCGGCACCACATTGAGCTAACTAGTGTCGGGTATTGTTCTTCACGGACAAATTTAGCGTCTATTAGCTTTTTAACTTCGGCTATGACTTGTTGTTCGATTTCTAGACGCATTCTTCCGGGACCTTGTCCGACCGGAACGTAGTAGGATCCACTCCTAGCTTATGGACCGCAACCTCTGGAGCTAATCCCGGCATTTCATCGTAGCTCCAAGCAAAACGAGTCTTTAAATTCCATTAATAACTTGATTATTTCTTCGGAGTCTTCTTTATTGAGTAAGGAGCTAACAAAGGTAGGTCTAGGCTCTTCGCTAGTACCTAAGTTAACTTCCGTTAACTCATCTATCATGGATTTAATTTCTTCTTCGAATTCCGGTGGAGCGTCTCCAATTTGTAAATCTTCGAGTTCGTCCGTAGTTTCCATGCAGCTTTCATTGGACTTGCAAGTGACAACCAAGCAAAATTCAGCATCGTCAACCGACCCTACCGTGCCGAATCCGAGTCCATACTTTGAATCGGGAGGACGGCCGGAGTTATTCCATAACTTTTCAAAATGTTGTGATCGGCTCTTGTCCATTGTCGAGGTAAGAAACCACGTTGAATTAAATTTTGAACACAGGGAGAGTACCACTCAAAAGGTAATTCCATTAATTCGATGAAGTGACATCTTCGAATTGTACATTATTTTCGCTTTGGAGGAAGAAGCACCGCGGTAGAATTTGATCGGCTTTGCACCGTCACTACGTACCTCTTTGACCTCCATACCCTCGATCTTATTAGAATGGATCGGAGTTAGGGTCATAGTGTGTACGTAGTGGTTAATCTTCTCGTACATTGATTTATATTCTTCGTTCTTTTCATCTTCGAGGGAGATCTTGTATTGCGGCTTCTTTCGACTTATTGTTGCTCGCTTCTTGCTTGATTTCTTTTTCTTCTTCGTAACTATCTTCCCAATCAACATTGATGGCTGGTTTCCTCTCGTCCAACCGTCCTAAGCGTCTCTACCACGGCCTCGTCCCCGCCCTCGACCTCGGATGCGAGTTGTGGAGAAACCTTCACCATCTCGCCGAAGGGAGTGGTGAGTGATCGTTGGACTAGAACTTCGTGTTCTTCGTTGTCCCGAACTTTCTTTGCTTCATTTGTTACGGTATCTCCGGAGAAGATCGTTTTCTTTGGCGGTGCATAATAAGCCGCGTCTTCATGGATTCCAATCTCATGTACGGAGAATGGTTGCAAGTCACCTTTGATGCACTCGTTCCCCTCCATCGTAATACTTGATGCAACCGATGCGTAGATGATGGTACCATCCTGTTTTCATGTATCCATGGTCGGCCCAAGAGAGCGTTGAACGACGTTTCGAATCGATTATATGAAATTTTGCGGTTGTCTTTGCTAAATCACCGGTCTTCATCGATAGCGTTATTGACCCGAGGGCTCTTTCTCCTTTCGGTCGAATCCTCTTAATAACATTTTGTCGGCCTCGAGCTCACGAGCATCAATTTCCAAGTATGCTAGTGTTCGAAGACTCATTATATTGATTGATGCTCCCGGATCCACCAATACTCGGAGAGCGTAAACTTCCCAATTGTAACTCGAAATGTACAACGGTCGGTTGTGATCCGTCGTCCCAAGTAGTAGGTCATTGTCCGTGAAGGTAACACCTCGTCGTTCCTTTAACGAGCAAACCTCATCTAAGGAATCTCCGGCCATTCGAGCTAAGCAAATTTCCGGATCAAGTAAGGCCTCGATCGAGCTTCTCTCATCTCCTTTGATAAGATGAGAGCATCGTAAATGCTCGATTGGCCGGTAGTTTCCTAAGATGGGCTAGCACGTTGTAGTCCACTTTGTTTCCATGCGTCTCGGCTTCTTCTCGAACGGGTATCTCTTCCGCCGAGGTTGGTTCTTCTTGAACAACCACCCGCTTTCCTTTGTCTTTTGGACCCATTCTTGGAGGTAGAACTTTTCCACTTCTTAGGTTGACTTCGTAATTTCTTCCGAATCTAGTGTCGAGTTTGTCGGTGTCTCCTCCCGAATCGGAATGACCGGCTCTTCCGGATTATCTTCCAAATCGAAGGCTCTAACTCTATCGTAATCGGAGCTCCTCGAAACTCGTCGGATAGATCCGTTGCTTGTTGAACTCTCGTAGCCTCCTCGATGGATGCCTTCTTCGTCATTTTGATCGTCGAGATCTTGTATGATTCGAGAATTGTTGTTGGTATCGAAATCGACGCCCGGATTGTCGCTAGTTACGTAATCGTTAGAAACAGTCAAAACGTAGCCAACGCCATCACCCTTATCATTATATGATCCCACCGAAGTGAGCGGATAATCATACAAAATCGAGGTTCGAGGGATTTCTCCCCCGAATCGAAAACAACTATCCTGAGATAAGCAGCCCCTAGTCTAGCCTTAGGAATCTCGGTCCCCTCTTCTTCGTCAATTTTCTTCTTCTCTTCGATTGTCTCCTCGTCGAGGTGGTTCTTCTATCGCAAGTGATAGTACCGGCTTAACAGGTCTCGAACTCGAATCGAAGCTCGCACCGAAGCGGTTCGGATGTTATCTAAAATCTTCTTCGAAGACCTTGTCCGTGCGGTAGTCCATCCATCGTCGGTTGCATAGAGGATCTATCGGAATGACGGGATCGGCTGAGATAACATTGACGGAACCTCCTTTCGGGGTTCCTTCATGTACTCCTTCGGGATTGTTATATTTCCTTTCCGAAGGTTGTCATCGAGCCAACTTTTCAAGGTAATGCAGCTCTTCTATCTTGTGCCCAAGCATCCGATGGTAGGGGCAAAAGTTGGGATCACCTTTCTTGTTGACTTCCTCTCGGTCTTTTGGGCTCGGCAGCTGGAAATCTAGAGTTTTCATTAAACTACGGAACATCTTTGGTACTCGCTTCATTTTTGAACGGATATTCTCTCGCTCGAAGCTCCCTCAATGTACGTTGCGGACGAGACGGTTGTTCATACCGGCGGAGACGACCGATAGCCGGACCGGGGTTGCCGGTAATTTTGTTGTGGTTGCTGCGGCCGTTCGGTGGTATTTGCATCGGTTGTTTGCCTTTGTCAACCGCCGCAACGATCCCGATTTCTTCTCGAAGGTCTTCACCGGCTTCGCTTGTCCGTCTTGTCGGCAAAACTTAATTGCTTCGCCTCTTCTTGCAAGCTTCCGGCCTTGCTTAACAACTTCTCAAAAGTCTTAATAGTGAATCCCTTGAGGAGAAGTGCTATCGGGCCGTGAATGCTTTTAAGCAAGATGCCGATCGCATGTTGTTCTTGCAGCTTGTGGTTCACACTTCATGCTTAAATTTCTCCATCGAAGTATGTAATCCACTAGAGTTTCATTCGGCCTTTGTTTCTCTACCACTAAATCACCTATAGTGATGTGGTGCCGAGCTCCGACAAATCGCTTAATGAAGAGGCTCTCTAGCTCCGAGAATGTCTTCACGGAACCGTTGGGTAATCCCGCATACCAGCCGAAGGCGATTCCCGACGGATCGCTAACGAACTCGTCGGAAGAGTAGCGCATCGCTCCCGCGGCATTGCAACAACTGGCACGAAAGTGTGCAACATGCTGTCGGGGGTTCCCGGTTCCGTCGAAGGTCTTAAACAGAGGTGGTACGAAGCCTTTCGGGTATTGGACAGCGTCGAATTCTTCTGGGTAAGGTCTACCCGTCCGAATGGATGTCCCGTTCTTCGATTGTGCTAAGGCTTCTCGCACTCGCTCGCTCTACCAAGTTCTTGATATCCTTTTCGGGATCATACTTTGTGCTGTATCCTTTTTCGACTGGTCATCCCCATTGACGGATGTAATCTCCTTTCCTCCGTCTACGATGTGAATGACTTCGGGGGTGTCTCTCTATGTGGTTGTACTTGACTCCGGAGAGTGGCCGGAGCTACGGCCATCTCTTCCATCCTCTTCGCCATTCGAGCGATCGTGTCGTCCTTTTCCCGAAGCCGTCTCTTCATCGCTCCGGCTCCTCTCTTCTGCAGCTGCAGGAGCACCTCGAGAAGCCGATGAAGCTCGTGTCTCAACCATGTTGATTTCCGCATATTCGTTGTCCATGAATTCCGATGAGTCGATCTCATCTCCGAACTTTTCTTCTCTTTCTTTTGCCAACCGTCGGATGTCGGTTCTCAACTTTTCCATGGCATCTTCTAGCGGAGCTTTCTGTGTATCTTTGTGGTTGTCATGCGATGGTTGCCGGGTCCTTTTTTCACGAGTCCCCTTCATCGCAGTAGCACTTTCTTCGGATTCAAGCCTCCTGGCGGGACTTTCTCTCTCGGGCTGTTGTTTCAATCTCAACTGCCCGTAGTGGGACGCCACACCATCCTTCTAGCAGCAGAAGGTCTAGGACCAGATGGTCTGTTGGCCAAATGTTGGAAGGTGGTATCCTCCCTAATCTGTAATCCTGATACTACGACAGGCGGGCTAGCCTTCATTCTCTTGCTTGGCTTTTCTATCATGACGGCGGGCTCTACTCGGGGCCCAAGACGGGATTTGACTGGCACCCGCCCTATCCTTCGTAGAATTTCCGACACGGGGCAGTTTTCCTTCTTTGCTAGCTTTTCTACCAAAGTTTGCAGTCGAGCAAACGGCGTAGTTCTAGTTCTTTTCTTGCGGCTATCGTTGTAGTATGCGGGCCGTGGTAATGTGGCAACAATCTTTCGAACATTCTCCTCATCCTCTCGCGGCGAGAGGGGATGGAACCCGCTTCCTCCCAAAAGTGGTATGTAGTCGAGCAAGTGGTGTATATTCCGGTAACGGTGTATATTCCGGCAACTCGGAATTTCCTCCAGAAGGCAATCTCGGCAGCTCGGCTTCCCCGGCGATCCTTCTATTTCTATTTCTTCTTTGGGTCTTTGTCGCCGACGGAATCTTCGAACCGGACCCGATTTCGAAGACGAAGGTCTTACAGAAGATCCGTACCCTCCACGGTAACAAGGTTTACCATAGTTCCGGATTTCTTTCCCCTTTGATTTGGCGGAAGTCGGGGTAGGTGCGAAACAACTAGACCAATGGGGGTAGTAAGAACGAGTCCTCCCGCAGACGGCAGTACTCCTCCTAGTCGGGACCCTTTGCGGAGGAGGAAACTCTGGGTCGACCTAAGGTCGAACTCGAGCGGTGGCTCCTCGCCTTCGATACCTTGTTTGTCGGTGCAAAGAGGGAGACGTCGGTGACCTTGACGTTCGTAGTTTTCAAATCCTCGTCCAAATCGGATGACCCCATTGTCGGGCGACTCATCCTTATAGACGGCGAAGTCCAATCCGTTGGTGAAGGAGAAAATCGGCTTCGGGGCTTCCATTTCGCAGGGTAGATTCCGGTTGTCGGTCCCAAGTTGTGCTTCTTTTCTTTAAGACGAAAAGAAAGGAATTGAAAAGAGTCCGAACTCATTCTTGTTCATGTATTTATAAGAAGGAATCATTTGTTAAAAGGGTCACTTATTAGAGGGTTTGTTTATTCGTAACGGAATGTTCAAAGGTGTAGAGAAGGTAAGGAATCCGATTCGAGTTGGAAAGGGAAAGAAAGTCTTAAGCAAGACTTCTCGACTCGAAGGATCATTCCTAAACTAACACCTATTGGGGTCCACCCCACCTCGTAAATGAGGTAAAAGGATCTCGGAACCTCTCTCGTTTAGGGGTGTCTAAACAAGTGGCTCCTAAATCCGAGAGAATGTTGAGCTATACTTGTTCAAGGTAGAAATGAACATAGTATTCCAATGGAAAGAAGGGTAGTTTGATCCACTAAGGACATGGATGCACTACCGATTTTTTGAAAGTAGAATTATTTGATTATAATGGAGAGAGGAATTGTCCCCAGCGGAGTCGCCAGAAGTTGTCGGCACTATTTTTAGGTTGTGTGATATTTTGAAAAGGGGTCGCCTAACAGAAGTTGTCGGCGAATTTAAATTTTAAATTTAATTTAAATATATATATATAATTTAGAAAGTAGTATTTGATTTTGAAAATAATTTTAAATATGAGATTAAACCGATCTCACATCCCAAATAGTTTATATAAACGAGCACCGCACCACAAACCGTGTATCTATCCCTAAGGATAGACACACTGCTTGATGGTGGGGCTCGATCAAATAAACTAGAAGTTTTTGTGACATCCGTTTGGTCTGCGAACCAATTTTATAAGCCGACAAATTCCCCTGCTTAATATGAAAGTATCAAACGAGGTTTATATTACCCGGTTCTTTAAAATTCCCTATAAGGGCAAGCCCCTATAGTTAATTACATCTTAAGTGACGGGAATCACCTAAGAAAACTCTCGATAATAATCAATAATTTTGCTCTCAAGAATTTCAAAGTTTAAGTTTTCAAGGGATTGAATTTTGGAATTTCAATAGGGAATGGATCAAGTTTGGAACATTTTGTTTTATGAATCCAAAGGAAGAAAAGTAGGAGAAATTACGGATTCGAAGTGAACTTCGGTAACTTTCCGACTATCCTATCATTTGGCTTGAGTTTAGGAAAGTCCTAATATTTATTTAGTATTTCAATCTTGCAATTTTAATTAATTAGGGCTTATATTTGTATGATAGAATCAAACAAATAGACTTAGAAGATATGAGGGTTTATGTCGTATCGGACGACTACCTCGGAATCCTAAGACCTGGTTAGGGCTTAATTTGCAATGCAAGTGCCTAACGAAGAGTTGAGGATTTATGTTGCACTAGGCAAGCTACCTCGAAGTCCTATGGCTTTGTTGTTTAATTCTAAGAAGGTTTTGCTGAAGTAGCCTCAGGTTTTGCTGATGACGATGGTCGTGCTCCCCACCATGCTCCGAGCTCCTTGTTGTTGGAGAGGTTTAGTTTTAGAAGTCATAAATCAGGGGATGAGAAAAGTGTTTTGGTTTAGAGAAGTCTTAATTTCCAAGTGTTTTTGTATTTTTAATTAAAACAAATCTTAAAGTTGATTATAACGACACCGGTTAAGATCCCACTGGCTCCATCCTTCCGGCATCATTATTTTTATCGGATTCACTTAGTCCGTATGAATTTGCTAAACTCAACCGAATGAGTTCCACACTTTCATTTAGACCGTGGAAATCCCGTTAGCAACACGTAGGTTACATCATCCGAGGTATTCCCGATCATCCAACAGACGTTTTAATTTAGTTGTAATTGTAGTTTTGTGTTCTGTTTGTGATTAAATTTTGAGTTGTTTCATATTTTGAAATGTTGTGGCGGTGAATTTTATCTTGCAATAACTTTTAATTTAGTTTTTGTTTCAGCTTTTAGGACTATCCTAAAGGTGTGGGTTTTCATGCAACAATTGTTTTATCATGCAAGAAAAGTAAAGTGCATTTGCAATAAAGTAAATTGCAAGAAAGTAAATTGCAATAAAGTAAATTGCAATAAAATAAATTGCAATAAAATAAATTGCAATAAAGTAAATTACAATAAAATAAATTGCAATAAAATAAAAGCGTACCTGAGGGTCTTCCCGTCATCCCAAGCTGCACTTAAAACACAATTAGAATATTTAAGCAAGTTCCTAGGTAAAGCTAAGGGAAAGGTTATGGTTTTCTACCAAATTCCTAATCCTATAGCTAGTCATCTCCTATGACGTCTAGGTTCTTTGTGTTTTTGTTTGAGGACGATTTTCTTCATCAAAGAACAATTAAATCCAATTGTTCTTATAAATATCCTATCATATTGAGGAAGTGCTTAAGAAGAATCTTAAACATCTTTTCAATATTTCTAGGATTGTTTTAAGTACAAATGAATTTAATTATATAAATGAATCAATCGTCCGAGGTTTTCAAGTTTTGTTAACTCGCCCAGATGAATTAAGACATTTGAATATCTTATGAGTGAAGTAGCACTTCATTTAATGTTTCATTTAGGAGTTATAATAATCAAAGCTTTCAAGGGTAAATTAGTATTCAAATGATTTGATTTAAGTTAAAGAGTTTAAATTTGGAATAATGTTCAAATTGCTTTATATTTAGTTTCTTTCATGTCTTATGTGATATTATATTTAATTCAATTTAATTTAATTGAGTTTTAATTTAATTTAATTTAATTTAATTTGATTTGATGTTTAATTAATTTGATTTGATTTAATTTAATTTAATTATTTAATTTAATTTAATTTAATTTAATTTAATTTACTTTAATTGTTTAATTTAATTTAATTTGATTATTTAATTTAATTTAATTTAATTTAATTATTTAATTTAATTTAATTTAATTTAATTTAATTATTTAATTTAATTATTTAATTTAATTTAATTTAATTTAATTTTATTTAATTTAATTTTATTTTATTTAATTTAATTTTAATTTAGTTTAATTTAATTTAATTTTATTTAATTTAATTTTAATTTAATTTAATTTATAATTTTAATTGAAATTTTAAAAGAGTTTAATGATTTAATTAAGTATTTTAATATTTTAAATTTGAGTTATCATTTTAATTAAGAGTTAAGTGTTAATGATATAATTAGTTTAGGGATTTTTTAAATTAAAGAATAAATCTCTTCCTAATAAACATCCCTTATTTTAATAATTCCAATTTTATTATTCTTCCAAATTTAATCTATTATTTAATTAAAGTTTAATCATTTTAAAAATTGTTTAATGAGTTTCTACCCTTTAATTATTTAAATTTCAATCATCCAAATTAGATTAAGATCAAATATTTTACTTGTTGATTTTCTTTTATTAAACCTAAAGTTTTAATTAAGGGTTAAAAGTTTAATTACCATTTTACCCCTTAAGCTTAATAATTTCATAACTCACTAAATTGAACTCAAATGAACTTGAAATTTTTATGTGACTCCACTCATATGTCAATAAAGACATGAGAGGAGAAAATGTGATTTTTCTGTATTTAATTTATTTATATAATTATTTTTGGTGGAAAATAGAGATTTCCAAGGAAAATTTAATAACATGACCAAGGGAAAGTTTCTATCCTTAAGAAAATTAGGGGACATTCCTAATGACCAGAGAAGCACTTGGACCAATTTTGGTGATTTTATGAATTATATTATTTTTATTATAATTATTTTAAATTTTGGAGTGTTAATTAATTTAAAAATAAAATAAATGTTGAAAAATGGATTTTATATTTTTCAAAGATCTCTCTGATATCAAGGAAACCAGAGAATCAAATTTTGCAATTTTCTGATTTTTCTATGATTTATTATAATTATTTTAGTGAAAATGCTAGAAAATACATTTTTTAATTTTAAAATTACCTTAAAGCTTTAAAATTTAATATCTCACTAAATAAACCTAGGAAAAATATGGGATTTGTTCCTGTGTGATTAAAATTCAAAATGTGACATTTTGGTGAATTTTATTATTTTTGTGATTTTTATTTTTTTTAATTATTAAAAATATTAAAATATTATTAAAAATCAACTTTTTTGGAAAATTGAAATTTTAATTTTCTTAGGTTCCCCTGATATCAGAGAGGCTCCAAAACCAATTTGATGGATTTTTGAAAAGTATTTTAAAAGTTATGAATTTTTAAAGTTTAAAATGGCTAAGTGGCTTAATCAACCCAATTAGTGGGGCTAACCAAGTCCAATTGACCTCAAATTTTTATGGTGGATTCCTCTGATCCTAAAGGTCAGTGGAGAATTGATTTCAAGTCAATTTGATGCCTGGTTAACTCTAATTAATTAAAGACCTATTTTGGGTGTTTAAGCCAATTAGGGTTGTTTTGAATGAACTAAGCCAAAATCTATTTTTCCTGGGGTTCTCTCGGTCATAAGGAACATCACCAAATTTTCCTAGAATTTATTTCACAACATGCTATTTACTGGAATTAAAATACTCAAAACAGATGACCTGAACTTGAAAAATCAAGAACTCTTCATAGGATGGCCTCGACTTTGGAAAATTCGGGGAATGTTCCCAAATTCGGAGGCTTCAAAAGCCCTATGGTCTCATGCCATGGTGAATTGTATGCATGCATGGAGAATTAAAACAATGCAGAGAGTAAATAAATTATAAAAAATAAAATATTTGATGAAATTAAGTGATTTCTTTTCCACATTATTCTCCTCTCTTCACCGAGCAAGAGGGTATTTTTATTTTATTTTTCTCGATTTTTCTACACGGAGATATCAATTTTCGAAGTTTAGGGAATTAAATAAATCAAAAAAATCCCTAATTTTCTATTTATCCACGCGGCGCCAACTCATCCTCGGCATCTCCGAAACGCCGCGTGTCGCGCTCCCATTCGACGCCGCCACCTGAGTCAGCAGCCCGGGCCCCGCGGTTCTCGTACCGTCTCCTGGTCCGACGCCATCTGAGCCGTCCGTCCGCGCGTGTATTGAATGGACGGCATCCGTTCATCGTCCCCAAGTGTTCTCACCCGAGAGCCGTCCACACTAAATCCCTAAGATCTCACTCGATTCTCAATGGATTTTTATGTTCTTATACTCTATGGATTCGTCTCGAAGAGACGAACACATCTATACGGTTAACATGCATTGAAACTAAAGCATTTGAAATGGAGAATCTCCGGAAGCTCGGGATGAAGAGTTAGCTCATACCTTGGCTCGTAGAAGTGTGGCTTCAATCCGAGAGCTGTTGCACCTTCGATTGGGTCCCGCAAGCTCCGCATGAAGTCTCCCGGTCCGGTGAATTGTCCGGATATGATTTCGACCAAGCCCGATCACAAAGCTTGGAGGCCGGAGCAACCGGGTGGCCCGGAGATGGGGCTTTTGATGGTGGACACCTTCCCTCGGTCCGGTGAAGGTGTAGAGCCAATCAATTTGGGAATTGGCTCACCGTGGAGAAGTGTCCTGGTTTTGGGTGGAATTTCAACTCCGAAATCGAGCTTACGGAGGAGAAATGGCAGGGGTATTTCACCTGGGGATCAAGTGCTCTAAGGGTGGAGGAGGGTCTCGGAACAATTTTGGCGTAGTTTTGGCAAGGTTTATGCTTCTCTTCCTCTCATGGCCGAGAGGGGTGGAGTTTAAATAGAGCTGGCTGGGGGGCCTCCCAGGGGGAGTTAGGGCTTGGGATCAGCTGCTCTGGTGAGGAGAAGAACAGCCATGGTGACCACTAGGCATGGGGCAGCTCAGCAAGTGAGAATTTCAATGTTGGCTCACATGTGAGCTCTCGGCCATGGTGTTTTCCTGGCGGCTCAGTGGCCGGCCGGCCGAGCAATGGTCACCATCTTGGTCGGTGGGTCGTGGTCGGGTTTAGTGTAGGCAATCGGCAAATGCCATGTGTAAAGTGGTTGAATCAAAGTAGAATGGGGCATGGCTAGTTTTGAGTCTAAATGGGTCAATCCACCCATTTGGGCTTGGTGCACCCTTCAAGGTGGCTTTGGATGCTGTGGGGGATCAAAGGGATCGACTGGTTTGGCATGGAGAAGTCTCCATCCAAATATATTTGGATTAAATTTAAGTTTAGGTGAAACATGATTAAGGCTAATGAGCTTTAGGGATTAAGGAAAGCCCCCCTCTTCTTACCCAATATGGCATGGTGGAGTGTCCAAAGCTCTCATGGCTCACATGTGGCTCATGCATGGCTTCATGGCTCACCTTTGGCTTGGCAAAAAGTTTGGTCAATTTCATAAAAAAGGATTTTAAGGATTTTGGATAATTTGGTGGAAATTTGGATGAAGCTTCATTTAGAAATATTTGATCATTGGTTTAGGACTTAGGGATGATTTTAATTGAAAGTATGATGAGGGGAAATGTCATATGGGCTTTGGAAGAATTTTTGGGGTTTTGGATTTGGTGGAAGTGGGCTTTTAAAATGGTTTAAGGAATGGGCCCTTAAGTTTAAAAATGAATTTATGGATGGGAATTTTGTAAAGAGGTTGGGCCAAATAATTGTTGGGTTTAGCTCATGGATGTGTCATGAGTGATTTGAAACAAATTGGGGGTGATTTGGATTTGAATTGGGTTGAATTTGGGTTAGGTTTGGGTTTAGGTCAAAAATGGGCCTTTTAACCTTGGGTTGAGTTTGAGTGGGGTTTGGGTTCAAATTTTGGGCAAATCATGTTAGGGTTTTGTTTGTGGGAATGTTAAGGAAGATTTAGAAAAGATTTGAGGTTAATTGGAGTTGAATTGGGTGAGTTTCGGTTAAGTTTGGGTCATGGGTCCAAATTGGGCTTTAAGGCCAAAAGTGAGATTGGATCCAAATTTCAATCAAATTGGACTTGGATTTGGTCTAGATTGGTATTGGGAATGTTGAATTGAAGTTTAGAATTGAATTGGACCAGAATTTGGGTCAATTGGATAGGTTTGGTTTGACATTGGGTTCACTTTGGGTTAAAATGGGTGAAATTGGGGGTTTTAACAAAAGTAGGGTAAATTGACAAAATTGGCCCATGGTGTAGTTGGACAAAATGAAATTGGGAATATTTGGGATTTTCTGGAGTTTTCTGGGAATTTTCTGAATTTTTGGATTTTTAGGCCAAGAAGGGTATTTTGGGTATTTGGAGGGTATTGGGAGGTATTTTTTGGAATTTTTGGTATTTTTGGGTATGGATGATCAATTTGAGTGATGTGGAGATGTTTGAGAGTGATTTTGGAAAATTTTGGGTAATTTGGAAATTTTGCAAAAATTTGGGTAATTTCGAGGGTTTTGGGTAGGTTTAGTAGGTGTAGGGTCCCGGGGTCAAAAATTGAAAATTTGGGAAATTAAAGATTGGGTGAATCTAGGTGGAAAGAAATCATTTTGGTTGAGCCATGAAGCCATTTCAAGCCCATATGAGCCATGAAAGGACTCATTTGAGGCATTCACTATGTTGTTCCTAACCCTCTTAGCCAAGGGCTTAGGGGTTAAGGACCATCCATGTGAATCACCTACATGAGTCGGGAGGTTAAGTTGGGTATGGGTGTGGTTTTAGGAAGTGTGTGGAAATGTAGTGTGTAAGTGTAGTGTGTATGTAAGTGTATGTGTAAGTCAGCCCCTTCACTGCACCGAGCCACCTGTGAGCGGTCCTAAGGCCAAAAAGTCCTATAGGAACACATCCTTTAAACTTCTACATTTGATTTCAACCCTCTAGGTGATTAGGGGTCTAAAGTCAATTTTGTGGAGTTTCCAGGGAGTTTAGAAGTGGTTTAAATTTCTAAAATGTGGGTCCCAATTCTAGTCCTCTAAGATAGTCAAAGGAAAAGCCTAAGGCTAGATCCTAAGCACTAAAAAGAAGAAGGGAAGACCTCATCAAAAATGAGGTCAACAGTGCATAATAAGCTGCATCTTCATGGACTCCAATTTCATGTACGGAGAATGGTTGTAAGTCACCTTTGATGCACTGTTCCCCTCCATCATAGTATTTGATGCACTGGTGTAGGGATGATGGTATCATCCTGTTTTCATGTATACATGGTCGGCCCAGTAGAGCGTTGAACGACGTTTCTGAATCAATTATGTGAAAATTTGCGGTTGTCTTTGCTAAGTCACCGGTCTTCATTAGTAGTGTTATTGATCTGAGGGCTCTTTCTCCTTTCTGGTTGAATCCTCTTAATAACATTTTGTTCGCTTCAAGCTCGCGAGCATCGATTTCCAAGTATGCTTAGCGTTCGAACATTCATTATATTGATTGATGCTCCCGGATCCACCAATACTTCCGGAGAGTGTAAACTTCCCTATTGTAACTGAAATGTACAACGGTCGGTTGTGGTCTGCTGTCCCGAGTAGTAGATCATTGTCCGTGAAGGTGACACCTCGCTGTTCCTTTAACGAACAGACCTCATCTAAGGAATCTCCGGCCATTTGAGCTAAGCAAATTTCCGGATCAAGTAAGGCCTTCGATCGAGCTTCTCTTATCTCCTTTGATAAGATGAGAGCGTCGTAGATGCTCGGCTTGGCCGGTAGTTTCCTAAGATGGGCTAGCACGTTGTAGTCCACTTTATTTCCATGTGTCTCGGCTTCTTCTCGAATGGGTATTTCTTCGCCGGGGTTGGTTCTTCTCGAACAACCACCCGCTTTCCTTTGTCCTTTGGACCCATTCTCGAAGGTAGAACTCTTCCACTTCTTAAGTTAACTTCTGTAATTTCTTCTAACTCTAGTATTGAGTTTGCTGGTGTTTCCTCCTGAATCGGAATGACAGGTTCTTCTAGATTAGCTTCGGAGTCTGAAGGCTCTAACTCTATTGTGACTGGAGCTCCTCGAAACTCGCAAATAGATTTGTTGCTTGTTGAACTCTCGTAGCCTCCTTGGCGGATGTCTTCTTCGTCATTGTGATCGTTGAGATTGTGTATGATTTGAGAATTGTCATTTGTATCGAAATCGATGTCCGGATTATCGCTAGTTACGTAATCGTTAGAAACAGTCAAAACGTAGCCAACGTCATAACCCTTATCAATATAAGATCCCACCGGAGTGGGCAGATAATCATACAGAGTTAGAGGTTTGAGGGATTTCTCCCCCGAATCGGAAACAACTATCCTAGGATAAGCAGCCCCTAGTCTAGCCTTAGGAGCCTCGGTCTTCTCTTCTTTGTCGATTTTCTTCTTCTCTTCAATTGTCTCTTGTTGAGGTGGTTCTTCTATCGCAAGTGATAGTGTCGACTTAAAAGGTTTCGAACTCTGAATTGAGGCTCGCACCGAGCGGCTTGGATGTGATCCAAAATCTTTTCGAAGACCTTGTCCAAGCGGTAGCCCATCCATCATCAGTCGCATAGGGATCTATCGGAACAATGAGATCAGTCGAGACAACATTGAAGGAACCTCCTTTATGGGGTTCCTTCATGTATTCCTTCGAGATCGTTATATTCCCTTTCCAAAGATTGTCGTTGAGCCAACTTTTGAAGGTAATACAATCTTCTATCTTGTGTCCAAGCATCCGGTGGTAAGGGCAAAAGTTGGGATCACCTTTCTTGTTGACTTCTTCTGGTCTCTTAGGTTCTGGCAGTTGGAAATCTGGAGTCTTCATCAGACTGCAAAACATTTTCGGCACTGCCTCATTCTTGAACGGATACTCCCTGCTCAGAAGCTCCCTTAACGTATGTTGGGGACGAGGCGGTTGTTCATACTGTGGAGATGATTGATAGGCTGGGTCGGGGTTGCTTGGTAATTCCGTTGAGGTTCGTTGCGGCCGTTCTGACGATATTTGTATCGGTTGCTTGCCTTTGTCGACTGCTGCAATGATCCCGGACTTCTTTTCAAAAGTTTTCACGGGCTTCTGTTTGTCTGCTTTGTCGGTGAAACTTAATTTCTTCGCCTCCTCTTGCAAGCTTCCGGCCTTGCTTAACAACTTCTCGAAAGTCTTAATAGTAAATCCCTTGAGGAGAAGTGCTATCGGGCCGTGAATGCTCTTTAGTAAAATGCCAACTGCATGCTGTTCTTGTAGCTGTGGCTCACACTTCATACTTAGATTCCTCCACCGAAGTATGTAGTCCACCAAAGTTTCGTTCGGCTTCTGCCTCTCTACCACTAAATCACCTATAGTGATGTGGTGCCGAGCTCCGACAAATCGCTTGATGAAGAGGTTCTCTAACTGCGAAAATGTCTTCACCGAACCGTTTAGTAATTCCGCATACCAATCAAAGGCGATCCCCGATAGTGCCGTCGACAAATTGTCCGAAGAGTAAAGCATCACTTCCGCCGGCATTGCAACAACCGGCACGAAAATGTGCAACATGTCGTCGGGGTTTCCGGTTCCATCAAAGGTCTTGAACAGAGGTGGTACAAAGCCTTTCGGATATTGGACAGCGTCGAATTCTTCAGGGTAAGGTCTACCCGTCTGAATGGATGTCCCGCTCTTTGATTGTGCCAAGGCTTCTCGCACCTGCTGTTCCACCATTTTCTTAATATCCTTTTCCGGAATCATGCTTTGTGTTGTATCCTTTTTTAATTGATCATCCCCGTTGACGGACGTAATCTCCTTTCCTCCGTCTACAATGTGAATGACCTCTGGGGGTGTCTCTCTTTGGGGTTGCACTTGACTCTGGAGAGTGGCTAGGACTACAACCATCTCTTCCATCCTTTTTGCCATTTGGGCGATCGTATCATCTTTCTCTTGAAGCTGCCTCCTCATTACTTCCGGCTCCTCTCTTCTGCATACTGCGGGGGCACCTTGTGAAGCCGACGAAGCTCGTGTTTCAACCATGTTAATTTCTGCATATTCATCATCCATGAAATCTGACGAGTCAACCTCATCTCCGAATTTCTCTTCTCTTTCCCTTGCTAATCACCGAATATCAGTTCTTAGCTTTTCCATAGCATCTTCTAGTGATCTTTTCTATACATCCTTGCAGTTGTCATGTGATAACTGTCGGGTTTCTTTCTCATGAGTCCCCTTCACTCGCGGTAGCGCTTTCTTCGGACTCGAGTCTCCCGACGAGACTTTCCTTCTCGGGTTGTTGTTTTAATCTTAATTGTACGGTAGTGGGACGCCATACCATCCTCCTAACGAGACAGGTGCCGGGACCGGATGGTCCATCGACCAAATGCTGGAAGGTGGTATCCTCCCTAATCTGTAGTCCTGAAACAACGACGGGCGGACTAGCTTTCATTCTCTTATTTGGCTTTTCTGCAGCGATAGCATGTTCTACTCGCGGCCCAAGATGGGACTTGGCTGGCACCCGCCCTATCCTTCTTAAAATCTCTAACACAGGGCATTTTTCTTTCTTTGTTAACTTCTCTATCAAGGTTTGCAGTCGAGCTAATGGCGTAATTCTAGCCCTTTTCTTATGGCTATCGTTGTAATATACTGGCTGAGGCAATGCGGCAGCAATCTTGCGAACATTTTCTTCATCCTCTGCGGCGGAGAGGGGATGGAACCTGCTTCCTCCCAAAAGTGGTATGTATTCAGGCAGCGGTGTATACTCGGGCAGTTCTGGGATTTCTTCTAGGAAAGCAACTTCAGCGGCTCTGGCTTCTCTAGCAATCCTTCTACTTCTATTCCTTCTCTGAGTCCGTGTCAGCGATGGAATTCTCGAGCTGGACCCGATTTCAAAAACAGAAGGTTTCACAGGAAGGTCTGTACCCTCCACGGTAACAGGTTCATCGTATTTCTGAATTTCCTTTCCCTTTAATTTGGCAGAAACCAGGGTAGGTGCAGAAACAACTAGACCAGTGGGGGTAGCAACAACAGTCCTTCTATGGACAGCAGTACTCCTCTCAGTTAGAATCTTTTGCAGAGGAGGGAATTCGCGGGTTGACTTGAGGTTAAACTCAATCAACGGCTTCTCAGTTTTTGATACTTTGCTTGTGAGTGAAAAGAGAGTGACGTCGGGGATTTTAATGTCGGTGCCCCCGAATCCTTGTCCGAATCGAATGATTCCATTATCAGGCAGTTCGTCCTTGAACACGGCCAGGTCAAGTCCGTTGACGAAGGAGAAGATCAGTTTCGGGGCTTCCATTTGTGCAGGGCAGATTCCAAGTGTTAGTCCCTGAATCGTGCTTCTTCTTGTCGTAAACTTATGACGAAAAAGAAAGAGTTCAAACACATTTCTGTTTATCTTAGTGTATTTGTGGTATTAAAGGAAAATTGTCTTTCGGAAAGATTTGTTCATTAGGAAGGAGAATTAATAAAAGATGGAGAGTTGTAGGAAGGATAAAAGGAATTGATTAGGAACTGGAAAAGGAAGAGAAAGTCTTGTAGAAACTTCTCGACCCGCAAGACCACTCCTAAACTAATACCTGCCGGGGTCCACCCCACCTCGAAATGAGGAAAAGGATCTCGGAACCTCTCTGTTTAGGGGTGTCTAAACAAGTGGCTCCTAAATTCGAGAGAATGTTGGCTATACTTGTTCGAGGTAGAAATGAACATAGTATTCCAACGGAAAGAAGGGTAGTTTGATCCAGTAGGAACATGGATACACTACCGATTTTTTGAAAGCAGAATTGTGTGATTAAAATGGAGAGAGGAATTTTCCCCAGCGGAGTCGCCAGAAATTGTCGGCATTATTTTTAGGTTGTGAATTTTATTTTGAAAAGGAGGTCGCCTAAGAGAAATTGTCGGCGAATTTTTAATTTAATTTAAATAAATAATTTGAAAAGTAGTATTTGATTTTGAAAATAATTTTAAATTTGAAAATTTTAAGATATAAAATCAAACTGATCTCACATCCCGAATAGTTTATATAAACGGGCACCGCATCACAAATTGTGCATCTCTCTCGAAGAATAGACACACTGTTTGGTGATGGGGCTCGATTAAGTAAACTAGAAGATTTGTGACATCCGTTTGGTCTGCGAACCAATTTTATAGGCCGACAAGTTCCCTTGCTTAATATAAAGGAATTAAGCAGGGTTTATATTACCTGGGTTCTTAAAATTCCCTATAGAGGCAAGCCCCTATAGTTAATTACATCTTAAATGACGGGAATCACTTAAGAAAACTCTCGATAATAATCAGTAATTCTGCTCTCAAGAATCACAAAGTTTAAGTTTTCAAGGGATTGAATTTTGGAATTTCACTAGGGAATGGATCAAGTTTGGAACATTTTATTTTGGGGATTCAAAAGAAGAAAGGTAGGAGAAATCACAGATTCGAAGCGAACTTCGGTAATTTCCCACTATCCTATTGTTTGGCTTGGATTTAGGAAAGTCCTAATATTTATTTAGTATTTCAATCTTGCCAATTTTAATTAATTTGGACGTATATTTGTATGATAAAATCATACAAATAGCCTTAAAGATGTGAGGGTTTATGTCGTATCAAACAAC
>JAKZJZ010001075.1:0-32002 GCA_022702705.1 Papilionanthe hookeriana x Papilionanthe teres | reverse complement strand
GACTTCCCAACTATTTGACAATGAAGCCAACACCATCAGCGCACGTATCTCATCATTAAAATCAACTTCAACAGATGACAATTGATTTGTGGTGATATTGAAATTATTCAGATGCTGAGCGACGGACACACCTTCCGCCATCTTTAATTTGAGTAACTTTTTCTCATGTACATATTGTTATTCGATGATGGTTTTTCATACATACCTAATAAAAAACTATCATTGGATCTGCAGACGTCATCTCTTTGATGACGTTGTGGGCATCATATCTTGACAGGGTTAATCGAATAACCCCCAGAACCTATCGATCCAACAGATTCCAATCAGCCTCGTCCATCTTCTCCGGTCGCTTTCCTAGTAATGGAAAATGAAGTTTCTTCCCATAGAGGCAGTCATCTATTTGTATCCTTGTTGACCTCATTTTTGATGAGGTCTTCCTTTCTTCTTTTTAGTGCTTAGGATCTAGCCTTAGGCTTTTCCTTTAACTATCTTAGAGGACTAGAATTGGGACCCGCCTTTTAGAAATTCAAACCACTTCTAAACTCCCTGCAAACTCCACAAACTTGACTATAGACCCCTAATCACCTAGAGGGTTGAAATCGAATGTGGAAGTTTAAAGGATGAGTTCCTATAGGATTCTTTGGCCTTAGAGCGCCTACAGGTGGCACAGTGCAGTGAAGGGGCTGACATACATTACACTTACACACTACATTTCCACACACTTCCTAAAACCACACCCATACCCAACTTGACCTCCTGACTCATGTAGGTGATTCACATGGATGGTCCTTAACCCCTAAGCCCTCGGTAAGAGGGTTAGGAACAACATAGTGAATGCCTCAAATGAGTCCTTTCATGGCTCATATGGGCTTGAAATGGCTTCATGGCTCAACCAAAATGATTTCACCCCACTCAAATTCACCCAATCTTCAATTTCCCAAATTTTTAATTTTTTGACCCCCGGGACCCTACACCTACTAAACCTACCCAAAACCCTTGAAATTACCCAAATTTTTGCAAAATTTCCAAATTACCTAAAATTTTCCAAAATCAATCCCAAACACCTCCACATCACTCAAATTGATTATCCATACCCAAAAATACCAAAAATTCCAAGAAAACCTCCCAATACCCTCCAAATAACCCAAAATACCCTTCTTGGCCTAAAAATCCAAAAATTCAAAAAATTCCCAGAAAATTCCAGAAAATCCCAAATATTCCCAATTTCATTTTGTCCAACTACACCATGGGCCAATTTTGTCAATTTACCCTACTTTTGTCAAAACCCCCAATTTGACCCATTTTAATCCAAAGTGAACCCAATGTCAAACCAAACCTACCCAATTGACCCCAATTTTGGTCCAATTCAATTCTAAACTTCAATTCAACATTCCTAATACTAATTTAGACCAAATCCAAGTCCAATTTGATTGACATTTGGATCCAATTCCACTTTTGACCTTAAGGCCCATTTTTTTGACCTAAGCCCAAACCTAACCCAAATGAACCCAAACCTCAAAATTAAAACCCAACCAAAGCCAAAACCTCTTTGAAACACTCCCATAAACATTTCTTAATATTTATTTTACATCAATTTCAACCCTAGCCCAACATTGGCCCAAGTTAGCCCAATTTGACCTACATTGGCCCATTTACCAAATAAACCCAAATTCAACCCAATTCAAGCCCAAACCACCCCAAATTTGCTTCAAGTTATTCATGAAACATCCCTAAACCAAAACCAACAACTATTTGGCCCAAACTTCTACAAAAATTCCCATCCATGAACACATCCTTAAACTTAAAAGCCCACTTCCCTTAAACCTTCTTAAAAGCCCATTTCCTTCAAAATTCAAAAGCCCAAATCTACCCTAAAGCCCACATGACATCTCCATTTGTCATCCATTTAATTAAATCCATTACCTAAGTCCTAAAATCATCATTGAATTATCCCAAATGAAGCTTCATCCAAATTCCCATCAAATTACCAAAAAATTTCTTAAAACCCTTTTCATGAAACAAATCAACCTTTTCCCAAGCCAAATGAAGCCATGAACAAGCCATTCTCAAGCCACATGAAGCCATGAGGGCTTTGACTTGTCATTAGTCCATTTATGGCAAGAAGAGGGGTTCTTTCTTAAACCTCCTTTAACCCTTTTTTACCTTAATCATGTCACACACTAAACCATGTTTAGCCACCTCATCATGGATGGAGACTTCACCACTCCTTCTAAGCCGACCTAAATGATTCCCTCAGCTCAAAATCGAGCTTGGAAGGGTGCACCAAGCCCAAAATGGTGGGTTGACCCAAACCAAGCCAAAGTGAGCCTTCTCCCATTCCATTTAAATCAAACTCCTTTACACATGTCAAACCTCGATCGCCTACACTAAACCCTAGCTACGACCCACTCGACCAAGATGGTGACCATTGCACGGCCGGCCGGCCACTGGGCCGCCGGAAAACACCATGGCCGAGAGCTCACATGTGAGCCAACATTGAAATTCTCACTTGCTGAGCCGCCCCATGCCTAGTGGTCACCATGGCTGATCTTCTCCTCACCGAGCAGCTCGATCCCAAGCCCTAACTCCCTGCGAGAGGCCTTCCACCCTCTCCTATTTAAACTCCACCCCTCTCGGCCATGAGAGGTGCTGAAACAAAACCTTAAGGAAACTCGCGCAAAATCACTCCGCATCACTCTCTACACATAGAGCACCCGATCCCCACCGAATTCCAGCCCAATTCCTTCTAAGCGAGCCCAATTTTGAGCTCAAACTTTAGCCCAAAAACCAGGACACTTCTCCACAGTGAGCCAATTCCCAAATTGATTGGCTCTACACCTTCACCAGACCAAGGGAAGGTGTCCACTGTTGACCTCATTTTTGATGAGGTCTTCCTTTTCTTCTTTTTAGTGCTTAGGATCTAGCCTTAGGCTTTTCCTTTGACTATCTTAGAGGACTAGAATTGGGACCCGCCTTTTAGAAATTCAAACCACTTCTAAACTCCCTGCAAACTCCACAAACTTGACTATAGACCCCTAATCACCTAGAGGGTTGAAATCAAATATGGAAGTTTAAAGGATGAGTTCCTATAGGACTCTTTGGCCTTAGAGCGCCTACAGGTGGCACAGTTCGATGAAGGGGCCGACATACACTACACCTACACACTACATTTCCACACACTTCCTAAAACCACACCCATACCCAACTTGACCTCCCGACTCATGTAGGTGATTCACATGGATGGTCCTTAACCCCTAAGCCCTCGGCTAGAGGGTTAGGAACAACATAGTGAATGCCTCAAATGAGTCCTTTCATGGCTCATATGGGCTTGAAATGGCTTCATGGCTCAACCAAAATGATTTCTTTCCACCCAAATTCACCCAATCTTCAATTTGCCAAATTTTCAATTTTTGACCCGGGACCCTACACCTACTAAACCTCCCCAAAACCTCGAATTACCCAAATTTTTGCAAAATCTCCAAATTACCTAAAATTTTCCAAAATCAATCCCAAACACCTCCACATCACTCAAATTGATCATCCATACCCAAAAATACCAAAAATTCCAAAAATACCTCCCAATACCCTCCAAATACCCAAAATACCCTTCTTAGCCTAAAAATCCAAAAATTCAGAAAATTCCCAGAAAATTCCAGAAAATCCCAAATATTCCCAATTTCATTTTGTCCAACTATACCATGGGCCAATTTTGTCAATTTACCCTACTTTTGTCAAAACCCCCAAATTGACCCATTTTAACCCGAAAGTGGACCCGATGTCAAACCAAACATACCCAATTGACCCCAATTTTGGTCCAATTCAATTCTAAACTTCAATTCAACATTCCCAATACCAATTTAGACCAAATCCAAGTCCAATTTGATTGACATTTGGACCCAATTTCACTTTGGGCCTTAAAGCCCAAATTTGGACCCATGACCCAAACTTAACCCAAACTCACCCAATTCAACTCCAATTAACCCCAAATCTTTTCTAAACCTTCCTTAACATCCTCATAAACAAAACACTAACATGATTTGCCCAAGATTTTGACCCAAACCCCACTCAAATTCAACCCAAAATCAAAAAGCCCGATTTTGACCTAAACCCAAATCTAACCCAAATAGGCCCAAACCTCAAAATCAAAACCCAACCAAAGCCAAAACCTCTTTGAAACACTCCCATAAACATTTCTTAATATTTATTTTACATCAATTTCAACCCTAGCCCAACATTGGCCCAAGTTAGCCCAATTTGACCTACATTGGCCCATTCACCAAAAGAATTCAAATCCAACCCAATTCAAGTCCAAACTACCCCAAATTTGCTTCAAGTCACTCATGACACATCCATAAGCTAAACCCAATAATTATTTGGCCCAACCTCTTTACAAAATTTCATCCCAAAATCCATTTTAAAATTCAAGAGCCCACTTTCCTAATCCATCTTAAAAGCCCATCTAAAACCCTTTCAAAAAAGCCCAAAATTCTTCCAAGGCCCATATGACATTTCCCCTCATCATACTTTCAATTAAAATCATCCCTAAGTCCTAAATTCATCATCAAATAATTCCAAATCAAGCCTCATGCCAAATCACCCCTAAATACCAAAATTTTCCTTAAATCCATTTCCATGAAATTGACTTTACTTTTCCCAAGCCAAATGGAGCCATGGAGCCATGCATAAGCCATATGCAAGCCATGAGAGCCTCTTTACATGTCACCATGCCATTTTGGGCAAAAGGAGGAGGCTCTTTCCTTAACTCCTAAAGGTGGTTAACCACTTACATGATTCCAGCTAAACCATGCTTAAGCTTAATTGTACTTGGATTGTGACTTGACCCCACTAATCAAGCCGATCCAAATCACTTTCTCCTCGGCCTAAACCAGGCCTTGGGTGGTGCACCTAGCCCAAATGGGTGGGTTGACCCATTTAGGTCCAAATCTAGCCATGCCTCATTCCACTTTGGATCAAAGCCTTTACACATGTCCATGGCCGATTGATTGCACAAACCTCCAGCCACGACCCACCCGACCCCGAGGGTGACCCATGCTCGGCCGGCCGGCCACCGGGCCGCCGGAAAACACCATGGCCGAGAGCTCACATGTGAGCCAACATTGAAATTCTCACTTGCCGAGTCGCCCCATCCCTAGTGGTCACCATGGTCGATCTTCTCCTCACCGAGAGCGGTCGATCCCGAGCCCTAACTCTCTCTCGGGAGGCCCCCGAGCCACTTCTATTTAAACTCCACCCCTCTCGGCCATAAGGAGAGCCAAGCACAAAACTTGCCGAAACTCCGCCAAAATTGTTCCAAACCCTTCACCATCCTTAGAAGCAGTTGATCCCGAGTGTCAATTTGCCCTAATCCCCACCAACGAGCCCGATTTCTCGACCGAAATTCCACCCAAAACCGGGACACTTTGCCACGGTGAGCCAATCCTCAAATTGACTGGTCCTACACCTTCACTGGACCAAGAGGAGAAGTTTCCCACTGAAAGCCCCATCTCCGAGGCCACCCGGTTGCTCCGAGCCTCCAAGCTTTGTGATCGGCCGTGGTCACTTTCATAGCTAGAGCGATTCACTGGACCGGGAGACTTCATCCGGAGCTTCGCCGGGACCCGATCGAAGGTGCAACAACTCTCGGATTGAAGCCACACTTCTCCGAGCCAAGGTATGAGCTAACTCTCCATCCCGAGCTTCCGGAGATTCTTCATTTCGAATGCCTTAGTTTCGATGCATGTTAGCCGTATAGATGTGTTCGTCTCTTCGAGACGAATCCATAGAAGCATAAGAACATGAAAATCCATCGAGAATCGAGTGAGATCTTAGGGATTTAGTGTGGACGGCTCTCGGGTGAGAACACTTGGGGACGATGAACGGATGCGCGTCCATTCGATACACGCGCGCACGGACGGCGGGATTGCGTCGGACCGAGGAGACGGTACGAGAACCGCGGGGCCCGGGCTGCCGACTCGGGTGGCGGCGTCGAATGGGAGCGCGACGCGTGTGCGTTCGGAGGCTGCCGAGGTTGACGCGGCGCCGCGTGGATAAATAGAAAATTAGGGTATTTTTCTATTTATTTAATTCCCTAAACTTCAAAAATTCATATCTCTGTGTAGAAAAATCACAAAAATAAAATAAAAATACCCTCTTGCTCAGTGAACAGAGGAGAATAATGTGGAAAAGAAATCATTCAATTTCATTAGGTATTTTATTTTTTATGATTTATTTACTCTCTGCATACATTTAATTCTCCATGCATGTATACAATTCACCATGGCATGAGACCATAGGGCTTTGAAGCCTCTGAACTTGGGAACATTCCCTGAATTTTCCAAGGTCGAGAGGCCATCTCTGTGAAAAGTTATTTATTTTTCAAATGCATGTTCGTTGTTTTGAGTATTTTAATTCCAAAAATTAGCATGTTGTGAAATAAATTCTAGAAATATTTGGTGATGTTCCTTATGACCGAGAGAACCCTAGGAAAAATAGGACTTGAGTTAATGCACTCGGATTAACCCTAATTGGCTTAAACACCCAAAATAGGTCTTTAATTAATTAGAGTTAACCAGGTATCAAATTGACTTGAAATCAATTCTCCACTGACCTTTAGGATCAGAGGAATCCACCATAAAAATTTGAGGTCAATTGGACTTGGTTAGCCCCACTAATTGGGTTGATTAAGCCACTTAGCCATTTTAAACTTTAAAAATTCATAACTTTTAAAATACTTTTTAAAAATTCACCAAATTGGTTTTGGAGCCTCTCTGATATCAGGGGAACCTAAGAAAATTAAAATTTCAATTTTCTAAAAAAGTTGATTTTTAATAATATTTTAATATTTTTAATAATTAAAAAATAATAAAAATCACAAAAATAATAAAATTCACCAAAATGTCAGATTTTGAATTTTAATCACTTAGGAACAAATCCCACATTTTTCCTAAGTCTATTTAGTGAGATATTAAATTTTAAAGCCCTAGGGTAATTTTAAAATTAAAAAAATGCATTTTCTAGCATTTTCACTAAAATAATTATTATAAATCATAGAAAAATCAGAAAATTGCAAAATTTGATTCTCTGGTTTCCTTGATATCAGAGAGATTTTTGAAAAATATAAAATCCATTTTTCAACATTTATTTTATTTTTAAATTAATTAACACTCCAAAACTTAAAATAATTATAATAAAAATAATATAATTCAAAAAATCACCAAAATTGGTCCAAGTGCTTCTCTGGTCATTAGGAATGTCCCCTAATTTTCTTAAGGACAGAAACTTTCCCTTGGTCATGTTATCAAATTTTCCTTGAAAATCTCTATTTTCCACCAAAAATAATTATATAAATAAATTAAATACAGAAAAATCACATTTTCTCCTCTCATGTCTTTATTGACATATGAGTGAAGTCATATAAAAATTTCAAGTTCATTTGAGTTCTATTTAGTGAGTTATGAAATTATTAAGCTTAAAGGGTAAAATGGTAATTAAAATCTTTAATCCTTAATTAAAACTTTAGGTTTAATAAAAAGTCAACAAGTAAAATATTTGATCCTAATCTGATTTGGATGATTGAAATTTAAATAATTAAAGGGTAGAAACCCATTAAATAATTTTAAAATGATTAAACTTTAATTAAATAATAGATTAAATTTGGAGGAATAATGAATTGGAATTATTAAAATAAGGGATCTTTATTAGGAAGAGATTTATTCTTTAATTTAAAAATCCCTAAATTAATTATATCAACTAATACTCAATTTTTAATTAAAATGATAACTCAAATTTAAAATATTTAAAGACTTAATTAAATCATTAAAATCTTTTGAAATTTCAATTAAAATTAAAAATAAAGTAAATTAAAGATAAATTAAATTAAGATTAAATTAAATTTAATAATTAAATTAAATTAAATTAAACAATTAAATTAAATTAATTAAAATTAAATTAAATTAAATTTAATAATTAAATTAAATTAAATTAAACAATTAAATTAAATTAATTAAAATTAAATTAAATTAAATTAAACAATTAAATTAAATTAAATTAAATAATTAAATTAAATTAAATTAAAATTAAATTAAATTAAATTAAACAATTAAATTAAATTAAATTAAATAATTAAATTAAATTAAATTAAATTAAATTAAATTAAATGATTAAGTTAAATTAAATTAAATCAAATTAATTAAACATCAAATCAAATTAAATTAAATTAAACTAAATATAAAACAACTTGAACACTATTCCAAATTTAAACCCTTTAAATTAAATCAAATCACTTGAATACTAATTTACCCTTGAAAACTTTGATTATTATAACTCCTAAATAGAACATCAAATGAAATGTTATCTCACTCATAGGATATTCAAATGTCCTAGTTCACCGAGCAAGTTAACAAGACTTGAAAACCTCGGATGATCGATTCATCTATATAATTAAATTCATTTGGACTTAAAACAATCCTAGAAATATTGAAAAGATGTTTAAGATCCTTCTTAAGCACTTCCTCAATATGATAGGATATTTATAAAACAATTGAGTTTGATTATTCTTTGATGAAGAAAATCGTCCTTAAACCAAAACCCAGAAGAACCTAGACGTCATAGGAGATGACTAGCCATAGGATTAGGAATTTGGTAGAAAACCATAACCTTTCCCTTAGCTTTACCTAGGAACTTGCTTAAATATTATAATTGTGTTTTAAGTGCGGCTTGGGATGACGGGAAGACCCTCCAGGGTACGCATTTGTATTATTGCAATTTACTTTCCTGCAATTCATTTTCCAGCAATTTACATTATTGCAATTTACTTTATTGCGAAATGCATTTATTTTTCTTGCATGATAAACAATCAGTTGCATGAAAACCCACACCTTTAGGATAGACCCTAAAAGCTGAAACCAAAATTAAGTTAAAAGTCATTGCAAGATAAAATTCACCGCCACAACATTTCAAAATATAAAACAACTCAAAATTTAATCACAAACAGAACACAAAACTACAATTGCAACTAAATTAAAACGTCCTGTTGGATGATCGGGAATACCTCGGATGATGTAACCTACGTGTTGCTAACGGGATTTCCCACGGTCTAAATGAAAGTGTGGAACTCATTCGGTTGAGTTTAGCAAATTCATCCGGACTAAGTGAATCCGATAAAAATAATGATGCGGAAGGATGGAACCGTGGGATCTTAACCGGTGTCGTTATAATCAACTTTAAGATTTGTTTTAAATAAAACATAAAAAACACCTGGAAATTAAGATTTTCTCTAAACCAAAACACTTTTCTCAACTCCCGATTTATGATTTCTAAAACTAAACCTCTGCAACAACAAGGAACTTGGGGCATGGTGGGCGGCACGGCCATCGTCGTCGCGAAAACTTGAACCTACTTCAGCAAAACTTTTCTAGAATTAAATAACCAAGCCATAGGACTTCGAGGTAGCTTGCCTAGTGCAACATAAATCCTCGACTCTTCGTTAGGCATTTGCATTGCAAATTAAGCCCTAACCGGTCTTAGGATTCCGAGGTAGTCGTCCGATACGACAATAAATCCTCACATCTTCTAGGTTATTTGTTTGATTTTATCATACAAATATAAGCCCTAATTAATTAAAATTGGCAAGATTGAAATACTAAATAAACATTAGGACTTTCCTAAATTCAAGCCAAACAATAGGATAGTCGGGAAATTACCGAAGTTCACTTCGAATCAGTAATTTCTCCTACCTCTCTTCCTTTGGATTCACAAAACAAAATGTTCCAAAATTTAATCCATTCCCTATTGAAATTCCAAAATTCAATCTTTGAAAACCTTAAACTTTGAAATTCTTGAGAGCAGAATCATTGATTATTATCGAGAGTTTTCTTAGGTGATTCCCGTCACTTAAGATGTAATTAACTATAGGGGCTTGCCCTTATAGGGAATTTTAAAGAACCCGAGTAATATAAACCCCGTTTAATGTTTTCATATTAAGCGGGGAAACTTGTCGGCTTATAAAATTGGTTCGCAGACCAAACGGATGTCACTAATCTTCTAGTTTATTTAATCGAAGCCCCACCATCAAGCGGTGTGTCTATCCTTAGGGATAGATACACGGTTTGTGGTGCGGTGCTCGTTTATATAAACTATTTGGGATGTGAGATCGGTTTAATCTCATATCTTAAAACCTTCAAATTTAAAATTATTTTCAAAATCAAATACTACTTTTCAAATTATTTATTTTAATTAAATTAAAAATTCGCCGACGATTTACGTTAGGCGACCCCTCTTCAAAATAAAACACGACCTAAAAATAAGCCGCACGGGATTTACGGCGACTCACGTGGGGACAAATTCCTCTCTCCATTATAATCGAATAATTCTGCTTTCAAAAATCGGTAGTGCATCCATGTCCTTAGTGGATCAAACTACCCTTCTTTCCGTTGGAATACTGTGTTCATTTCTATCTTGAATGAGTATAGCCAACATTCTCTCGGATTTAGGAGCCACTGTTTAAACACCTCTAAACAGAGAGGTTCCGAGATCCTTTTACCTCATTTACGAGGTGGGGTGGACCCCAATAGGTGTTAGTTTAGGAATGATCCTTCGAGTCGGGAAGTCTTGCTTAAGACTTTCTTTTCCTTTCGAATCGGATTCCTCACCTTCTCTACACCTTTCGAACATTCCGTTCTAAATAAACAAACCCTCTAATAAGTGATTCTTTTAACAAATGATTCTTTTTTATAAATACATGAACAAAGAATGAGTTCGGACTCTTTTAATTCCTTTCTTTTCGTCCCGAAGAAAAGAAGCATAACTTGGGACCGACAACCGAATCTACCTTGCGAAATGGAAGCCCGAAGCCGATTTTCTCCTTCACCAACGGATCGAACTTCGTCGTCTATAAGGATGAGCTGCCCGACAATGGGGTCATCCGATTTGGACGAGGATTTGAGATCACGAACGTCAAGGTCACCGACGTCTCCCTCTTTGCAGCGACAAATAAGGTATCTGAAGCTGAGGAGCCACTGCTTGAGTTCAACCTTAGGTCGACCCAAGAGTTTCCTCCCCTGCAAAGGGTCCCGACTAGGAGGAGTACTGATGTCCGCAGGAGGACTGTTCTCACTACCCCCACTGGTCTAGTTGTTTCTGCACCTACCCCGACTTCTGCCAAATCAAAGGGAAAGAAATCCAGAACTATGGTAAACTCCGTTACCGTGGAGGGTACGGATCTTCTCGTAAGACCTTACGTCTTCGAAATCGGGTCCGGTTCGAAGATTCCGTCGTCGACAAAGACCCAAAGAAGAAATAGAAATAGAAGGATCGCCGGGGAAGCCGGAGGCTGCCGAGATTGCCTTCTGGAGGAAATTCCGAGTTACCAGAATATACACCGTTACCAGAATATACACCACTGCCTGACTACATACCACTTTTGGGAGGAAGCAGGTTCCATCCCCTCTCCGCCGCAGAGGATGAAGAGAATGTTCGAAAGATTGCTGCCACATTACCTCGGCCCGCATACTACAACGATAGCCGCAAGAAAAGAATCAGAACTACGCCGTTTGCTCGACTGCAAACTTTGGTAGAAAAGCTAGCGAAGAAGGAAAATTGCCCCGTGTCAGAAATTCTACGAAGGATAGGGCGGGTGCCAATCAAATCCCGTCTTGGGCCCCGAGTAGAACCCGCCGTCATGATAGAAAATCCGAGCAAGAGAATGAAGGCTAGCCCGCTCGTCGTAGTATCGGGATTACAGATTAGGGAGGATACCACCTTCCGAGCATTTGGCCGACGGACCATCCGGTCCTAGACCTTCGCTGCTAGAAGGATGGTGTGGCGTCCCACTACGGGGCGATTGAGATCGAAACGAGCGGCCCGAGAGAGAAAGTCTCGCCGAGAGGCTGGAATGCGAAGAAAGTGCTTCTTGCGATGAAGGGGACTCGTGAAAAAAGGACCCGGCAACCATCGCATGACAACCACAAAGATACACGAAAGCTCCGCTAGAAGATGCCATGGAAAAGTTGAGAACCGACATCCGACGGTTGGCGAAAGAAAGAGAAGAAAAGTTCGGAGATGAGATCGACTCATCGGAATTCATGGACAACGAATATGCGAGAAATCAACATGGTTGAGACACGAGCTTCATCATCTTCTCGAGGTGCTCCTGCGGCCGCAGAAGAGAGGAGCCGGAGCGATGAAGAGACGGCTTCGGGGAAAAGGACGACACGATCGCTCAAATGGCGAAGAGGATGGAAGAGATGGGCGTGGCTACTAGCCACTCTCCAAAGTCAAGTACAACCACATAGAGAGACACCCCCGGAAGTCATTCACATCGTAGACGGAGGAAAGGAGATTACATCCGTCAATGGGGATGACCAGTGAAAAAGGATACAACACAAAGTATGATCCCCGAAAAGGATATCAAGAACTTGGTAGAACGACGAGTGCGAGAAGCCCTAGCACAATCGAAGAACGGGACATCTATTCGGACGGGTAGACCTTACCGGGAAGAATTCGACGCTATCCGATACCCGAAGGGCTTCGTACCACCTGCTGTTTAAGACCTTCGACGGAGCCAGGAACCCCCGACGAGCATGTTGCACACTTTCGTGCCGAGTTGTTGCAATGCGGCGGGAGCGATGCGCTACTCTTCCGACGGTTCGTTAGCGATCTGTCGGGGATCGCCTTCGGCCGGTATGCGGAATTACCGACGGATCCGTGAAGACATTCTCGGAGCTAGAGAGCCTCTTCATTAAGCGATTTGTCGGAGCTCGGCACCACATCACTATAGGTGATTTAGTGGTAGAGAAATAAAGGCCGAATGAAACTCTAGTGGATTACATACTTCGATGGAGAAATTTAAGTATGAAGTGTGAACCACAGCTGCAAGAACAACATGCAGTCGGCATCTTGCTTAAAAGCATTCACGGCCCGATAGCACTTCTCCTCAAGGGATTCACTATTAAGACTTTTGAGAAGTTGTTAAGCAAGGCCGGAAGCTTGCAAGAGGAGGCGAAGCAATTAAGTTTCTGTCGACAAGACGGACAAGCGAAGCCGGTGAAGACTTTCGAAAAGAAATGCGGGGTCGTTGCGGCGGTTGACAAAGGCAAACAACCGATGCAAATACCACCGAACGGCCGCAACAACCACAACAAAATTACCGAGCAACCCCGGTCCAGCTATCGATCGTCTCCGCGGTATGAACAACCGTCTCGTCCGCAACGTACATTGAGGGAGCTTCGAGCGAGAGAATATCCGTTCAAAAATGAAGCGATACCAAAGATGTTCCGTAGCTTAATGAAAACTCCAGATTTCCAGTGCCCGAGCCCAAAAGACCGGAGGAAGTCAACAAGAAAGGTGATCCCAACTTTTGCCCCTACCATCGAATGCTTGGGCACAAGATAGAAGAGCGCATTACCTTCAAAAGTTGGCTCAACGACAACCTTCGGAAAGGAAATATAACAATCCCGAAGGAGTACATGAAGGAACCCCGGAAAGGAGGTTCCGTCAATGTTATCTCAGCCGATCCCGTCATTCGATAGATCCCTATGCAGTCGACGATGGATGGACTACCGCACAGGACGAGATCTTCGAAGAAGATTTTAGACAACATCCGAACCGCTTCGGTACGAGCTTCGATTCAGAGTTCGAGACACGTTAAGCCGGTACTTATCACTTGCGATAGAAGAACCACCTCGACGAGGAGACAATCGAAGAGAAGAAGAAAATTGACGAAGAAGAGAGGACCGAGACTCCTAAGGCTAGACTAGGGGCTGCTTATCCTAGGATAGTTGTTTCGATTCGGGGAGAAATCCCTCGAACCTCCGATTTTGTATGATTATCCGCTCACTTCGGTGGGATCATATAATGATAAGGGTGATGGCGTTGGCTACGTTTTGACTGTTTCTAACGATTACGTAACTAGCGACAATCCGGGCGTCGATTTCGATACCAACAACAATTCTCGAATCATGCAAGATCTCGACGATCAAAATGACGAAGAAGGCATCCATCGAGGAGGCTACGAGAGTTCAACAAGCAACGGATCTATCCGCGAGTTTCGAGGAGCTCCGATTACTGATAGAGTTAGAGCCTTCGGATTTGGAAGATAATCCGGAAGAGCCGGTCATTCCGATTCGGGAGGAGACACCGACAAACTCGACACTAGATTCGGAAGAAATTACGAAGTCGACCTAAGAAGTGGAAGAGTTCTACCTCCGAGAATGGGTCCAAAAGACAAAGGAAGCGGGTGGTTGTTCGAAGAACCAACCCCAGCAGAAGACATACCCATTCGAGAAGAAGCCGAGACACAGGAGAACAAAGTGGACTACAACGTGCTAGCCCATCTTAGGAAACTACGGCCAAGCGAGCATTTACGATGCTCTCATCTTATCAAAGGAGATGAGAGAAGCTCGATCGAAGCCTTACTTGATCCGGAAATTTGCTTAGCTCAAATGGCCGGAGATTCCTTAGATGAGGTTTGCTCGTTAAAGGAACGACGAGGTGTCACCTTCACGGACAATGACCTACTACTGGGACGGCGAGATCACGACCGACCGTTGTACATTTCGGTTACTAATTGGGAAGTTTACGCTCTCCGGAGTTTTGGTGGATCCGGGAGCATCAATCAATATAATGAGTCTTCGAACACTAGCATACTTGGAAATTGATGCTCGTGAGCTCGAGGCCGACAAAATGTTATTAAGAGGATTCAACCGGAAAGGAGAAAGAGCCCTCGGGTCGATAACGCTATCGATGAAGACCGGTGATTTAGCAAAGATAACCGCAAAATTTCATATAATCGATTCGAAACGTCGTTCAACGCTCTGTCGGGCCGACCATGGATACATGAAAACGGGATGGTACCATCATCTCTGCATCGGTGCATCAAATATTACGATGGAGGGGAACGAGTGCATCAAAGGAGACTTACGACCATTCTCCGTACATGAAATTGGAATCCATGAAGATGCGGCTTATTATGCACCGCCAAAGAAAACAATCTTCTCCAGGAGATACCATAACAAATGAAGCAAAGAAAGTTCGGGACAACGAAGAACCTGAAGTTCTAGTCCACCGATCACTCACCACTCCCTTCGGCGAGATGGTGAAGGTTTCTCCACGACTCGCATCCGAGGTCGAGGCCGGGGACGAGGCCGTGGTAGAGACACTAGGACAATTGGACAGAAGAAACCAACCATCAATGTTGATTGGGATGATAGTTACGAAGAAGAAAAAGAAATCAAGCAAGAAGCGGCAACAATAAGTCGAAAGAAGCCGCAATACAAGATCTCCCTCGAAGATGAAAAGAACGAAGAATACAAATCAATGTACGAGAAGATTAACCACTACGTACATACTATGACCCTAATTCCGATCCATTCTAATAAGATCAAGGGTATGGAGGTCAAAGAGGTACGTAGTGACGGTGCGAAGCCGATCAAATTCTACCGTGGTGCTTCTTCCTCCAAAACTGAAAATAATGTACAATTCGAAGATGTCACTTCATCAGAATTAATGGAATTACCTTTTGAGTGGTACTCTCCCTGTGTTCAAAATTTAATTCAACGTGGTTTCTTACCTCGACAATGGACATGAGGCCAATCACAACATTTTGAAAAGTTATGGAATAACTCCGGTCGTCCTCCCGATTCAAAGCATGGACTCGGATTCGGCACGGTAGGGTCGAGTTGACGATGCTGAATTTTGCTTGGTTGTCACTTGCAAGTCCAATGAAAGCTGCATGGAAACTACGGACGAACTCGAAGATTTACAAATTGGAGACGCTCCACCGGAATTCGAAGAAGAAATCGAATCTACAATAGATGAGTTAACGGAAGTTAACTTGGAGTACTAGCGAAGAGCCTAGACCTACCTTTGTTAGCTCCTTACTCAATAAAGAAGACTCGAAGAAATAATCAAATTATTAATGGAATTTAAAGGACATTTTGCTTGGAGCTACGATGAAATGCCGGGATTAGCCCGGAGGTTGCGATCCATAAGTTAGGAGTGGATCTACTACTGTTCCGATCGGACAAGGTCCCGGAAGAATGCGTCTAGAAATCGAACAACAAGTAATAGCCGAAGTTAAAAAGCTAATAGACGCTAAATTTGTCCGTGAAGAACAATACCCGACTTGGCTAGCCAACGTAGTGCCGATCGAGAAGAAGAATGGTCGGATCGGAATTTGTGTGGACTTCGAGAGATTTAAACAAGGCATGTCCAAAAGATGAATTCCTCTACCAATTCCAGAACCGATGATCGATATTGCTTCGACACATGAAATATTCTCATTCATGGATGGATCTTCGGGATACAACCGGATAAAAATGGCTCCGGAAGATGAAAAGCTTACGGCATTCGAACGCCGATCGGAGTATTTTGCTACACGGTGATGCCATTCGGACCGAAGAACGCGAGGAGCAACTTACCAAAGAGCAATGACAAGAATTTTTGATGATCTTATCCACAATCAAGTCGAGTGCTACGTGGACGATGTCGTCATCAAAAGCAAAGTAAAGGAAAACCACCGTATGATTTGAGAATTGTTTTCGAACGATTAAGACAATTTAACCTTAAGATGAATCCCTTAAAATGCGCCTTCGGCGTCACCTCCGGAAATTCTTAGGATTTGTTATCCGACATCGTGGAATTGAAATCGACCCGGAGAAGATTAAAGCCATCTTAGAAATGCCGCCTCCCAAAACCTTAAAACAACTACGATCTTTTCAAGGAAGTTGGCATATCTTCGACGCTTTATCTCGAGCACTGTCGAGTAGGTGTCGGCCTTTCTCGGCACTAGTTAAAAAGGACGCCAAATTTATTTGGGAAGAGAAATGCCGGAAGGCCTTCGAAGACATTAAACAATATTTAATGACACCTCCCTGTCTTAGCGACCCCGGTCTCGGGTAGACCGACGATACTTTACACCGCGGCTCTAGACGACTCTCTCGAGCCCTGTTAGCCTGGGTCGATGATGAGGGTAAAGAAAATGATCTTTACTACTTAAGCCGTCGTTTACTTCCGACGGAAGTAAGGTATCCCGCAATTGAAAAGCATTGTTTGACCACGATCTTCGCCGCTCAAAAGCTCGAGCACTACATGCTTTCTCATAAGGTCAACTTGATCTCGAAGTTTAATCCATTGCAATACTTGATGACTCGTCCAACACTTTTCCGAGCGGACTTGCCGGATGGTCGATGATATTGTCGCAATTCGATATAACTTTCGTGCCTGCAACGTGCCAGTAAAGGGACAAGTCTTAGCGGACTTCCTCGCAACACACCCTTTGCCGGCCGAATCTCCTCTCGATGACGATCCGCCGGATGAACAAATAATGAACCTAGAAGACCTTGACGATCGACGTTGGGAATTATATTTCGACGGAGCATCTTCGGCACACAAAGACGAAAGTGATAGTGCCGTGGCGGGAATCGGGCTAATCTTTATAACACCGGAGCGGGGGATGTTAAGATACTCCTACCACTTGACGAACCGTGTACGAACAACGAAGCGAGAATACGAAGCCCTCATAACGGGATTGGAATTAACCATTCGAATGGGGATAACGGACATCAACATCTACGGGGATTCACGGTTAATCATTCAACGGATCGCCGGACAATACGGAATTTTTAAACCAAGACTCGAACGAGTACTTCCGGTATGCCATACAGTTGTTGGAACAGATTCCAAATGTGACAATCTACAAGATTCCTAGAAAAGAGAATGCTTTAGCGAGATGCTTTAGCCCGTCTCGCAAAAGAATTTGCTCGTTTGCAAGATGAATCGAGTGGAAGTGTCGGTTCACGGACGTCGAGTCCTATCACGGCTTGACATAGACACAATACACAAATCGAAAAGAAAAAGAATCAGTTGCGGCGAGTGATGAGAAAACACGGAAGATTGGCGACGGCCATTGATGGACTACACGCAAACGGGAAAGCTACCGGACGATAGGTCGCTAGCCCATCGGATCAAGAAAAGAACTACGTCTTACGCATTAATAAACAACACATTATACGGAAGGTCTTTTGATCAAATGTGGCTAAGGTGCCTAAGCGGGTCCGAGGCCCGTGAAATTGTTAAAGAGGTGCATTCGGGACTCTGTGGCGCTCACCGGTCGGGTCCAAAGATGAAGATGAAAATTAAAAGACTAGGGTACTACGGCCTCGATGATGACCGACCGCATGAAAATCGCCGAGAGGCGTCATCGATGCCAAGTGCACGGAGTGGTTCTACACCGACCTCCGAATGTGCTACACCGACAATTGCGTCGTGTCCGTTTGAATGTTGGGGCACGGATATAGTGGGTCCGATAGAACCACCATCTTCGAAAGGACATCGCTTCATTCTTGCGGCTACGGATTACTTTTCCAGTGGGCGAGGCGGTTCCACTTAGAGAAGTGAAAGCACACCACGTGCTTCGATTTTCAAGAACCAAGTTGTCTATCGTTTCGGAGTGCCGCGCGAGGATCATCTCGGATAATGGGTCGGCATTCGAAGCACACAAATCAACAATTTTGTCGGGAGACACGGAATCGGCGGCGATACTCGACAATTTACTACCCAAGAGCAAACGGCCTCGGCGAGGCTTTTAATAAAACTCTCGTTCAAATCTTAAAGAAAACCCCGGACGATAATAAGAGAAATTGGCACGAGAAATTGTTAGAAGCCTTATAGGCTCTACGGACAACCTTCGAACTCCTACTCGAAGCTACACCTTACGCTGCGGTGTATGGGTCCGAGGCGAGTGTTACCTTTAGAGGTTCAACTTCCTTCACTCGGAATTGCGATTGCAAACAAGATCACGACGAAGAAAACGCCGGACTACGACTCGAAGAATTAGAAAGCTTGGAAGGGAAAAGACTTGCAGCGCAACGGAATTTAGAACTATACTAAGCTAAGATGGTTCAAGCCCATGACAAGCGCGGTCCGCCCAAGAACCTTGAAAGTTGGTGATTTAGTTCTCGTTCTTAAGAGACCTATTCTTGCACACCGCAAGATAGGAGGAAAATTTGAACCCACTTGGGAAGGACCGTTTGTGGTTGAAGCGATATACTCGGGAGGTTCCTACCGGCTAGTGAATTGCCAGGGAGAACGACATATGCTTCCAATCAACGGACGATACTTGAAAAAATATTACGCTACCTGATGTTTCGAAGGAATGAATTCTTCATCCCTAAGAAACACGGGTGAAGTAATTACTTATGATTGGGTCCGAACCAAAAAAAAAAAAAAAAAAAAAATAATAATAATAATAAAATGTGCTAAGATAAATAAAATCATGATAATTAAGTTTTCCTTGTTTTCTTTTTCAAATCAAAATCTCTTCCCTCATCTTATCTTACTTCATTCCTGTTAAATTTCAAAATATAAGAATAATAAAAAATGTATCTTTAATAAACATTTTCTTAATGTTCTTGTTCTTAGTACGACCCACGATCCTTTTCCTTGTCTTTTCGCAGGGAAATGTCGAACGGGCGGTTGGTCTTGAACTTTAAGAATGGCGTAAGCCTTGCACTCGATGAAAAGAGGGTGAAAGATGGAGCGATAATCGAGATTGACTCGGATTTCGCACCGGCGGAGCCTACGATACGAGGAAAGTGGTTGGGTCCCAGTTAACCGAGAAGAACTACCCGGGCAGACAGTGATGAAAGTGGGTGGCCCAAGCCACCAATCCAACAACAAGAAGAGAAAAGCAAACACCGAAGAAGACAAGAAAATGAAGTCCGTAGTCGCTACAGCGGAGGGCAGGCTTGTCAGCGCCGCGCCCCGAGAGATTCAAGAAGTTCGGAGGGCTACTCTCGCGACCACGCAACGAAGAAATAAGAATCGCCGCATCCGTAAAATGTTAACAAAACTAGGCTGCGGACCGGCGCGACGAGACAGTTGCTAATGCCGAGCACATACACTTCGAGGACACCGGTTCACCGGGAACACGAAGAAAGGAGGCCGGCTCCTAGAATAACGAAAAGAACCGGGGAAATCTCCGGAAGATCGGAAGAAAGAAGGCTACCACGCCATCGGATAGAACCACCGGCGAGTGCATGACCTTGTTGCGGAAGCAACCCCGGGGATGTCCCGACGGTGCATCATCCCCGAGGAGCCGAGGTATGCGGGGGAACGTGAAGGGATTGAACCATATATCCCACAATATGTCACAAGGCCTCGCCATCTGCGGATCATTCCGGAATACGAGCTGGAGAGGATGCGGAATGTTGAAAAGAAAACTTTCGAATACTTCGAGAGAATTAAAGGAAGAAGAATCAACATACTAGAAGGCCTCGAGCTACACACCGACGTATTCTCGGAGTATGAACAACGACAAATCGTGGATCGTATCCGGGATCCGAAAAGAATGGGCCGAGCGAGCCGCCCGAGGAAAATACATACTCGGAACCCCGGAGATGGATGCCGGGGAAAGGAAGAATCACAATACAATGCGGATGCTTGCTACAACTTTGTCTGAAGACGGGAAGGGAAACCCACCGAGGATACTTCGTCATGGGCGAGTAGATCCGATGCCATTAGTTATCAAGAGAATGGTGAAAAGATTGATAACATGGAGAGTGCTGCCGCGATTGCATACCCAATAGCTGCATTATCAACATCTACAAACGAGGGTATTGCATACCCCCACATATTGATCACCACGACTTCGTCGGACCTTTCGCACGGTCTCTTTCTTGAATGAGTGCAACATCATGTTCGGATCCGACCTCCGGATAGCGAGGCCCGGGTGAGTTCCGAGGGCCGATAAAGATACCTTTACCGGTGGGTTCCGTCATGATATTGCGAGGTAACGGAGCGGATATCGCAAAGCATTGCATACCGGGAGTGCCGGTGGAGCGAATCTCGGTTACTTTCGGGAGGATGGACGACAACAAAATACCTTACCATTTCCAACCGGATCCGGAGCTAGAGAACCTCCGGCCTTACGAGTCCGTGAGTTACATGGGAAATATCACACCTCCGACGTACATCCAGTGGCATCCTTGCCGAGGATGGCTTGGAAGGTGATGTTATTGACCATGTACCTCACTATTCGGACATGGATTTTTGACGGATGATTCTTTTGATGGATCAACAAAGATCATACACGATCCGTTTGAGTCTACATGGATTGTATGAAATATATTCCGGATCGAGTTGTACGACGTATTTTCAACATGATTGGAATGAAAGTGACCATGTCACGTTTTTGGCCTTCACCTCTTTTGTGCAAATTGATTGGGAAACGCCATTAAAGTTAAATGAACTTCGAACAAAGAACGAGAAAAGAAAAAAAAAGAGAATAAAAGAAAATTTTCTTTTTTTTAAAAAAAATCTCGAAAAATGACAAACACCAAGTTCACATGAACATTAAATAAACAACAAAATAAAATTTGAACCATTAAAAGATAAACGAAATCAACACAAATCTCAAATTCAATCTTTCCAAATTCCGAATCAAATTTCAATCTTTTCAAACTTCAAAATCAAATTCTATCCTTCCAAACTTCCAAATCAAATCTCGATCAAATTCCAAATCCATCTCGATCAAATTTCAAATTCAATCTTTCCGAATCTCAAATCGAATTCTCGATCGAAATCAAATCCAATCTCGATCAAGTTTCGAACTTGATCTTTCAAATTCAAATCAAATCTTAAATCAAGTTTCAATCGAGTTCAAACTCATCCTTCCAAATTTCCAAATTTCCAAATTCAATCTTTCCGAGCTTCAAGTCTCGATCAAATTCAAATTCAATCTCTATCAAATCTCAAATCCGATCTTCTAGATCTTACATCAAAATTCAAACCTTTTGGGTCGAGGATTTTACATCCAAGACTGCACTGCTTTAGGATTCTCTTCCTATTGCACTGAAATACATCAAAATTCAAACTCTTTTGGGTCGAGGATTTTACATCCAAGACTCGCACCGCCTTAGGATTCTCTTCCTATCGCCACTGAAATACATCAAAACTCAAAACTCTTGAGGTCGAGGATTTTACATCCAAGATCGCACTCGCTTTAGGATCCTTTTCCTATTGCACTTTGAAATACATCAAAACTCAAAACTCTTGAGGTCGAGGATTTTACATCCAAGACCGCACCGCTTTAGGATCCTTTTCCTATCGCACCTGAAATACATCAAAACTCAAAACTCTTGAGGTCGAGGATTTTACATCCAAGACCGCACCGCTTTAGGATCCTTTTCCTATTGCACTTGAAATACATCAAAACTCAAAACTCTTGAGGTCGAGGATTTTACATCCAAGACCCTTGCTTTAGGATCCTTTTCTATTACCTTTGAAATACATCAAAATCAAACCTTTTGAGTCGAGGATTTTACATCCAAGATCGCCTCGCTTTAGGATCCTCTTCTATGCACCGAAATACATCAAAATTCAAACCTTTTGGGTCGAGGATTTTACATCCAAGACTGCACTTGCTTTAGGATTCTCTTCCTATCGCCTTGAAATACATCAAAACTCAAACCTTTTGAGGTCGAGGATTTTACATCCAAGACTGCACTTGCTTTAGGATCCTCTTCCTATTGCCTTTGAAATACATCAAAATTCAAACCTTTTGGAGTCGAGGATTTTACATCCAAGACTGCACTGCTTTAGGATCCTTTTCCTATTGCACTGAAATACATCAAAATTCAAACTCTTTTGAGTCAAGGATTTTACATCCAAGACTGCACTGCTTTAGGATTCTCTTCCTATTGCACTGAAATACATCAAAATTTAACCTTTGGGTCGAGGATTTTACATCCAAGACTGCATTGCTTTAGGATCATTTCCCTATCGCAATGAAATACATCACATCAAAATCAAACTCTTGAGGTTGAGGATTTTACATCCAACACCGCTTTGCTCTGAGATCTCTTCTCATTGCAACGATTCAATCTAATCAATTCAATTTTCTTTCGAGGTTGGAGATGTTACATCTAAAACCTCAAAATTCCAATTTTCATTTCAAATCAAATCCTTCAAAATAATTTTGACAAAACTTCAATCTAAATTGAAACTCCAAACTAAAATTTAAACTCACACATCAAAACATAAATTGAAGCAAAATAAAATCTAAATCGAAATTCCCCAGGATCATGTGATTTGGGATTCACCTCCTTTTCCTTTCCCCGGCGAGAGTTCAAAAATCTCCGGTTCCGGAGATATACTTGACACTCCCAGGCGAAACTCTTCTACTTCGTCCTAAGTTCGTCACTTGGACATACGTGTTGGTTTTGTTAATCGCTTCGGTCAACACCAATACGCGCGGTGTGCTCCGTCGGCTCACCACACCTATTGAGGGTCCATTTGTTGACCTCATTTTTGATGAGGTCTTCCTTTTCTTCTTTTAGTGCTTAGGATCTAGCCTTAGGCTTTTCCTTTGACTATCTTAGAGGACTAGAATTGGGACCCGCCTTTTAGAAATTCAAACCACTTCTAAACTCCCTGCAAACTCCACAAACTTGACTATAGACCCCTAATCACCTAGAGGGTTGAAATCGAATATGGAAGTTTAAAGGATGAGTTCCTATAGGACTCTTTGGCCTTAGGACCGCTCACAGGTGGCTCGGTCGATGAAGGGGCCGACATACACTACACCTACACACTACATTTCCACACACTTCCTAAAACCACACCCATACCCAACTTGACCTCCGACTCATGTAGGTGATTCACATGGATGGTCCTTAACCCCTAAGCCCTTGGCTAAGAGGGTTAGGAACAACATAGTGAATGCCTCAAATGAGTCCTTTCATGGCTCATATGGGCTTGAAATGGCTTCATGGCTCAACCAAAATGATTTCTTTCCACCCAAATTCACCCAATCTTCAATTTGCCAAATTTTCGATTTTTGACCCAGGGACCCTACACCTACTAAACCTACCCAAAGCTTGAATTACCCAAATTTTTGCAAAATCTCCAAATTACCTAAAATTTTCCAAAATCAATCCCAAACACCTCCACATCACTCAAATTGATCATCCATACCCAAAAATACCAAAAATTCCAAAAATACCTCCCAATACCCTCCAAATACCCAAAATACCCTTCTTGGCCTAAAAATCCAAAAATTCAGAAAATTCCCAGAAAATTCCAGAAAATCCCAAATATTCCCAATTTCATTTTGTCCAACTACACCATGGGCCAATTTTGTCAATTTACCCTACTTTTGTCAAAACCCCCAAATTGACCCATTTTAACCCAAAGTGGACCCGATGTCAAACCAAACATACCCAATTGACCCCAATTTTGGTCCAATTCAATTCTAAACTTCAATTCAACATTCCCGATACCAATTTAGACCAAATCCAAGTCCAATTTGATTGACATTTGGATCCAATTTCACTTTGGGCCTTAAAGCCCAAATTTGGACCCATGACCCAAACTTAACCCAAACTCACCCAATTCAACTCCAATTAACCCCAAATCTTTTCTAAACCTTCCTTAACATCCTCATAAACAAAACACTAACATGATTTGCCCAAGATTTTGACCCAAACCCCACTCAAATTCAACCCGAAATCAAAAAGCCCGATTTTGACCTAAACCCGAATCTAACCCAAATAGGCCCAAACCTCAAAATCAAAACCCAACCAAAGCCAAAACCTCTTTGAAACACTCCCATAAACATTTCTTAATATTTATTTTACATCAATTTCAACCCTAGCCCAACATTGGCCCAAGTTAGCCCAATTTGACCTACATTGGCCCATTCACCAAAAGAATTGAATCCAACCCAATTCAAGTCCAAACTACCCCAAATTTGCTTCAAGTCACTCATGACACATCCATGAGCTAAACCCAATAATTATTTGGCCCAACCTCTTTACAAAATTTCATCCCAAAATCCATTTTAAAATTCAAGAGCCCACTTTCCTAATCCATCTTAAAAGCCAATCTAAAACCCTTTCAAAAAAGCCCAAAATTCTTCCAAGGCCCATATGACATTTCCCCTCATCATACTTTCAATTAAAATCATCCCTAAGTCCTAAATTCATCATCAAATAATTCCAAATCAAGCCTCATGCCAAATCACCCCTAAATACCAAAATTTTCCTTAAATCCATTTCCATGAAATTGACTTTACTTTTCCCAAGCCAAATGGAGCCATGGAGCCATGCATAAGCCATATGCAAGCCATGAGAGCCTCTTTACATGTCACCATGCCATTTTGGGCAAAAGGAGGAGGCTCTTTCCTTAACTCCTAAAGGTGGTTAACCACTTACATGATTCCACTAAACCATGCTTAAGCCTAATTGTACTTGGATTGTGACTTGACCCCACTAATCAAGCTGATCCAAATCACTTTCTCCTCGGCCTAAACCGGGCCTTGGGTGGTGCACCTAGCCCAAATGGGTGGGTTGACCCATTTAGGTCCAAATCTAGCCATGCCTCATTCCACTTTGGATCGAAAGCCTTTACACATGTCCATGGCCGATTGATTGCACAAACCTCCAGCCACGACCCACCTGACCTCGAGGGTGACCCATGCTGGCCGGCCGGCCACCAGGCCGCCGGAAAACACCATGGCCGAGAGCTCGCATGTGAGCCAACATTGAAATTCTCACTTCGCTGAGCTGCCCCATCCACTAGTGGTCACCATGGCCGATCTTCTCCTCACGGAAGCGAGTCGATCCCGAGCCCTAACTCTCTGCGGGAGGCCCCCAGCCCAGCTCTGTTTAAACTCCACCCCTCTCGGCCATGAAGGAGAGCCAAGCACAAACCTTGCCGAAACTCGCGCAAAATTGTTCCAAACCCTTCACCATCCTTAGAGCGGTTGATCCCAGGTGTCGATTTGCCCTAATCCCCACCAACGGAGCCCGATTTCTCAGCTGAAATTCCACCCAAAACCGGGACACTTTGCCACGGTGAGCCAATCCTCAAATTGAGCGGTCCTACACCTTCATCTGGACCAAGAGGAGAAGTTTCCCACCGAAAGCCCCATCTCCGGGCCACCCGAGTTGCTCCGGCCTCCAAGCTTTGTGATCGGCCGTGGTCACTTTCATAGCTAGAGCGATTCACTGGACCGGGAGACTTCATGCTGGAGCTTGCGGGACCCGATCGAAGGTGCAACAACTCTCGGATTGAAGCCACACTTCTCCGAGCTAAGGTATGAGTTAACTCTCCATCCCGAGCTTACGGAGATTCTTCATTTCAAATGCCTTAGTTTCGATGCATGTTAGCCGTATAGATGTGTTCGTCTCTTGAAGACGAATCGCATGAGCATAAGAGCATGAAAATCCATCGAGAATCGAGTGAGATCTTAGGGATTTAGTGTGGACGGCTCTCGGGTGAGAACACTTGGGGACGATGAACGGATGCCGTCCATTCGATACACGCGCGCACGGACGGCCGAGATTGCGTCGGACCGAGAGACGGTACGAGAACCGCGGGGCCGGGCTGGCCGACTCGGGTGGCGGCGTCGAATGGGAGCGCGACGCGTGTGCGTTCGGAGCTGCCGAGGTTGACGCGGCGCCGCGTGGATAAATAGAAAATTAGGGTATTTTTCTATTTATTTAATTCCCTAAACTTCAAAATTCATATCTCCGTGTAGAAAAATCACAAAAATAAAATAAAAATACCCTCTTGCTCGAGTGAACAGAGGAGAATAATGTGGAAAAGAAATCATTCAATTTCATTAATTATTTTATTTTTTATGATTTATTTACTCTCTGCATACATTTAATTCTCCATGCATGTATACAATTCACCATGGCATGAGACCATAGGGCTTTTGAAGCCTTTGAACTTGGGAACATTCCCTGAATTTTCCAAGGTCGAGCGCCATCTCGTGAAAAGTTATTTATTTTTCAAATGCATGTTGCTTGTTTTGAGTATTTTAATTCCAAAAATTAGCATGTTGTGAAATAAATTCTAGAAATATTTGGTGATGTTCCTTATGACCGAGAGAACTCTAGGAAAAATAGGACTTGAGTTAATTCACTCAGATTAACCCTAATTGGCTTAAACACCTAAAATAGGTCTTTAATTAATTAGAGTTAACCAGGCATCAAATTGACTTGAAATCAATTCTCCACTGACCTTTAGGATCAGAGGAATCCACCATAAAAATTTGAAGTCAATTGGACTTGGTTAGCCCCACTAATTGGGTTGATTAAGCCACTTAGCCATTTTAAACTTTAAAAATTCATAACTTTTAAAATACTTTTTAAAAAATTCACCAAATTGGTTTTGGAGCCTCTCTGATATCAGGGGAACCTAAGAAAATTAAAATTTCAATTTTCTAAAAAGTTGATTTTTAATAATATTTTAATATTTTTAATAATTAAAAAATAATAAAAATCACAAAAATAATAAAATTCACCAAAATGTCACATTTTGAATTTTAATCACTTAGGAACAAATCCCACATTTTTCCTAAGTCTATTTAGTGAGATATTAAATTTTAAAGCCCTAGGGTAATTTTAAAATTAAAAAAAAAAATGCATTTTCTAGCATTTTCACTAAAATAATTATTATAAATCATAGAAAAATCAGAAAATTGCAAAATTTGATTCTCTGGTTTCCTTGATATCAGAGAGATTTTTGAAAAATATAAAATCCATTTTTCAACATTTATTTTATTTTTAAATTAATTAACACTCCAAAACTTAAAATAATTATAATAAAAATAATATAATTCAAAAAATCACCAAAATTGGTCCAAGTGCTTCTCTGGTCATTAGGAATGTCCCCTAATTTTCTTAAGGACAGAAACTTTCCCTTGGTCATGTTATCAAATTTTCCTTGAAAATCTCTATTTTCCACCAAAAATAATTATATAAATAAATTAAATACAGAAAAATCACATTTTCTCCTCTCATGTCTTTATTGACATATGAGTGAAGTCACATAAAAATTTCAAGTTCATTTGAGTTCAATTTAGTGAGTTATGAAATTATTAAGCTTAAAGGGTAAAATGGTAATTAAAATCTTTAATCCTTAATTAAAACTTTAGGTTTAATAAAAAATCAACAAGTAAAATATTTGATCCTAATCTGATTTGGATGATTGAAATTTAAATAATTAAAGGGTAGCAACCCATTAAATAATTTTAAAATGATTAAACTTTAATTAAATAATAGATTAAATTTGGAAGAATAATGAATTGGAATTATTAAAATAAGGGATCTTTATTAGGAAGAAATTTATTCTTTAATTTAAAAATCCCTAAATTAATTATATCAACTAATACTCAATTTTTAATTAAAATGATAACTCAAATTTAAAATATTTAAAGACTTAATTAAATCATTAAAATCTTTTGAAATTTCGATTAAAATTAAAAATAAAGTAAATTAAAGATAAATTAAATTAAGATTAAGTTAAATTTAATAATTAAATTAAATTAAATTAAACAATTAAATTAAATTAATTAAAATTAAATTAAATTAAATTAATTAAATTAAATTAAATTAAATTAAATTAATTAAAATTAAATTAAATTAAATTAACAATTAAATTAAATTAAATTAAATAAATTAAAATTAAATTAAATTAAATTAAACAATTAAATTAAATTAAATTAAATAATTAAATTAAATTAAATTAAATTAAATTAATTAAATGATTAAATTAAATTAAATCAAATTAATTAAACATCAAATCAAATTAAATTAAATTAAACTAAATATAAAACAACTTGAACACTATTCCAAATTTAAACCACTTTAACTTAAATCAAATCACTTGAATACTAATTTACCCTTGAAAACTTTGATTATTATAACTCCTAAATAGAACATCAAATGAAATGTTATCTCACTCATAGGATATTCGAATGTCACTAGTTCACTGAAGCAAGTTAACGAAGACTTGAAAACCTCGGATGATCGATTCATTTATATAATTAAATTCATTTGGACTTAAAACAATCCTAGAAATATTGAAAAGATGTTTAAGATCCTTCTTAAGCACTTCCTCGATATGATAGGATATTTATAAGAACAATTGAATTTGATTATTCTTTGATGAAGAAAATCGTCCTTAAACCAAAACCCAAAGAACACTAGACGTCATAGGAGATGACTAGCTATAGGATTAGGAATTTGGTAGAAAACCATAACCTTTCCCTTAGCTTTACTGAGAACTTGCTTAAATATTATAATTGTGTTTTAAGTGCGGCTTGGGATGACGGGAAGACCCTCCGGGTACGCATTTGTATTATTGCGATTTACTTTCCTGCAATTCATTTTCCGACGATTTACATTATTACGATTTACTTTATTACGAAATGCATTTACTTTTCTTGCATGATAAAACAACAGTTGCATGAAAACCCACACCTTTAGGATAGACCCTAAAAGCTGAAACCAAAATTAAGTTAAAAGTCATTGCAAGATAAAATTCACCGCCACAACATTTCAAAATATAAAACAACTCAAAATTTAATCACAAACAGAACACAAAACTACAATTACAACTAAATTAAAACGTCTCGTTGGATGATCGGGAATACCTCGGATGATGTAACCTACGTGTTGCTTAACGGGATTTCCCACGGTCTAAATGAAAGTGTGGAACTCATTCGGTTGAGTTTAGCAAATTCATACGGACTAAGTGAATCCGATAAAAATAATGATGCGGAAGGATGGAGCCAGTGGGATCTTAACCGGTGTCGTTATAATCAACTTTAAGATTTGTTTTAAATAAAACATAAAAAACACCTGGAAATTAAGATTTTCTCTAAACCAAAACACTTTTCTCAACTCCCGATTTATGGTTTCTAAAATTAAACCTCTGCAACAACGAGGAGCTCGGAGCATGGTGGGCGGCACGACCATCGTCATCGGCGAAACTCGAGTCTACTTCGACAAAACTTTCCTAGAATTAAAACAACCAAGCCATAGGACTTCGAGGTAGCTTGCACTAGTGCAACATGAATCCTCAACTCTTCGTTAGGCATTTGCATTGCGAATTAAGCCCTAACCTAGGTCTTAGGATTCCGAGGTAGTCGTCCGATACGACAATAAACCCTCACATCTTCTGAAATTTATTTGTTTGATTTTATCATACAAATATAAGCCCTAATTAATTAAAATTGGCGAGATTGAAATATCAAATAAACATTAGGACTTTCCTAAATTCAAGACGAAACAATAGGATAGTCGGGAAATTATCGAAGTTCACTTCGAATCGGTGATTTCTCCTACCTCTCTTCCTTCGGATTCACAAAACAAAATGTTCCAAAAATTTGATCCATTCCACTATTGAAACTCCAAAATTCGATCTTTGAAAACCTTAAACTTTGAAATTCTTGAGAGCGAGAATCATTGATTATTATCGAGAGTTTTCTTAGGTGATTCCCGTCACTTAAGATGTAATTAAGCTATAGGGGCTTGCCCTTATAGGGAATTTTAAAGAACCCGGAGTAATATAAACCACTGTTTAATGTTTTCATATTAAGCGGGGAAACTTGTCGGCTTATAAAATTGGTTCGCGGACCAAACGGATGTCACTAATCTTCTAGTTTATTTAATCGAGCCCCACCATCGACGATGTGTACTATCCTTAGGGATAGATACACGGTTTGTGGTGCGGTGCTCGTTTATATAAACTATTTGGGATGTGAGATCGGTTTAATCTCATATCTTAAAACCTTCAAATTTAAAATTATTTTCAAAATCAAATACTACTTTTCAAATTATTTATTTTAATTAAATTAAAAATTCGCTGACAGATTTCTGTTAGGCGACCCCTCTTCAAAATAAAACACGACCTAAAAATATGCCGACAGGTATGAGTATCGTCACCATAATTTAATAAGAGAATATCTAAGCAAATCTTAATTCCTAAACATACATCTATTTCATTACAAACAGAAGTAAATGAAAATTATAGCATAAGAAGTAAAAGACTTGATAGAATTGTGTAATAAATTAAGTGCCAACAAGAAACTTATTTCATTAGTATTCTATTATATTTATGCAACTATCTGTCAATTAGAAGCATTTAATAAATAATTCCATCATAAGAATAATTTTCCTACACATGCCACTACTTCATATTAAAAGAAAGAGTAAGGAAAATCACTTACGAAGCATGGATAAATTATGATAGAAAACTCGGTTTAAAATAAATAAAATCTACTAGAAAGTGTTTACAACAATTACAAGAGAATGAAGAACACAATACTTAGCTTTTTCCCTCTGAAGGAAAGAAGAAGATCTCTCCACCAAAGTCTCCCACCGATCCATGCACTGTTCGTACATCCCATACATAAATATCTCAAAATCCCTCATCAATCTCTCTGTAAGATGTAGAAATCTACATCTTCATGACCCTAAAATGACTAAAATGACTAAGGGGAAGAAAGAGAGGGGGGGAGAGAGAGAAAGAGAAAAGAGAGAGGCAAGAAAGAGAGAGAGGCAAGAGAGGCCCTATTTCCTTTAGAAATATCTCCTATTTATAGAGCTCTAAAAATAGCCAAGGGTTGTTTAAGGCACCTCTTTGAAAGTAGTCCACATTCTTTAAATCTTCTAGAAACCGACTCTGGCGCCTAGGCGCCAGACTCCGTGCCTAAAAGAGTCGCACCCCTTCACTTTGGATAGCACATCTTCGCAATTTAAACCTCTCCAATGTATCTAGATTCATTGTATCATATGTCCTACATATTAGGAATAACTTCCAGTCTTTTAGAAGGTATAAAAATTACTTAACACTATCAAAATAACTCCCAAATTTGTAAAAAAATCCGTCCAATAATTGCTTCTGGATGATTCTGGCGCCTAGGCCTTGATTCTGGTGCCTAGGCACCGTTTTCTCTTCGTCACTAGCGCTTGGGTGCCTGGTTTGGCGCCTAGGCGCCACCCTATGCGCAGCTCCACTATTTTGCTCCGTTTGGCTCTGTTTCAACTCCGTTTCGACCCATTTCAGTTGTGTTGCGTTCCTAACATCTTTACCTACAAGATATATATAAAAAAAAACTTTCTCAAAATTATAATTTCATTCAAAAACATGTGATAAATATAAAAGATATTAAGCATAGAAAGACATATCAATATTTGCTAAGTCAGAATTT
>JAKZJZ010001074.1:0-32002 GCA_022702705.1 Papilionanthe hookeriana x Papilionanthe teres | reverse complement strand
ATCCATCATCAGTCGTGTAAGGGTCTATCAGAACAATGTGATCCGTTGAAATAACATTGACGAAACCTCCTTTCTGGGGTTCCTTCATGTATTCCTTTGGCATCGTTATGTTCCCCCTCCGGAGATTGTCATCAAGCCAACTCTTGAAAGTGATGCAGTCCTCTATCTTGTGCCCGAGCATCTGGTGGTAAGGGCAATAGTTCGGATGATCTTTCTTATTGACTTCCTCCGGCTTCTTGAGCTCTGGCAGTTGAAATCCGACGTCTTCATTAAGCTGCAAAACATCTTCGCTACTGCTTCAGTTTTGAATGGATATTCTCTATTTAGAAGTTCTCTTAAGGTACGCGATGAACGAGGCGGTTGTTCATAATGCTGAGGCGACTGATAGCTCGGACGAGGTTGCTGATAGCCCTGCTGTTGCGGTGGTTGATAACTAGGCTGTGGCCGCTCTGACTGTATCTGAACCAGCTGCTTACCCTTATCTACTGTCGCGACGATTCCAGATTTCTTTTCAAATGTTTTCACGGGCTTCTACTTATCGTTTTTGTCCACGAAACTTAGCTGCTTTGCTTCCTCTTGCAAGCTCCTGGCCTTGCTAAGCAACTTCTCGAAAGTCTTGATTGTAATTCCTTTAAGGAGAAGTTCTATCGGGCCATGGATACTTTTAAGTAGGATGCCGACTGCATGTTGTTCTTAAAGCTGTGGTTCACACTTCATGCTTTAGTTTCTCCATCGAAGTATGTAATCCACTAAAGTCTCGTTCGACTTCTGTTGCTCTACCACTAGATCACCGATAGTGATGTGGTGTTGAGCCCCGTCAAATCGTTTAACGAAGAGATTCTCTAGTTCTGAAAAGGTCTTTACTGAACCGTTCGACAATTCTGCGTACCAGTCGAAGGCAATCCCTGACAAACTGCTGACGAACTGACGGAAGAGTAGAGCGTCACTCCCACTAGCATTGCAGCAACTAGCACGAAAATGTGCGACATGCTGCCGAGGGTTTCCCATCCCATCAAAAGTCTTAAACAGAGGTGGTACGAAGACTTTCGGGTATTGGACTGCATCGAACTCTTCGGGGTAAGGTCTACCCGTCTGAATAGACGCTCCACTCTTGGATTGTTCTAGGGCTTCTCGCACCTACTATTCTACCATGCTCTTAATGTCCTTTTCTGGAATCATGCTTTGTGTAGAATCCTTCTTTAGTGGTTCGTCTCCGTTGACGGATGTGATCTCCTTTCCCCCATCTACAATATGGATAATTTCTGGGGGTGTTTCTTTCTGAGGTTGTACCTGACTCTGGAGAGTGGCTAAGGCAGCAGCCATCTCTTCCATCCTCTTTGCCATCTAGGAAATTGTATCATCTCTTTCCCGAAGTTGTGCTCTCAACAATTCCAGTTCATCTCTTTCTGCAGCTGCCGGAGCACCTTGCGAAGCTGACGATGCTCGTGTCTTAACCATGTTGATCTCGGCATACTCCTCATCCATGAAATCTGATGAGTCAACTTTATCTCCTAGCTCTTCTTCTCTTTCTTTTGCTAACCATCGGATATCGGTCCTTAATTTGTCCATGGCATCCTCTAGTGGCCCTTTTCGCACGGTCTCGCAGTTGTCTCGTGACGGTTGTTGAACTTCCTTCCCGGGAGTCCCCTTTATTGCAGTAGCACTTTCTTCTGATTCAAGTTTCCTGACGAGGCTTTTCTTCTCAGGACATTGTTTTGGTCTTAGCTCGCCAGTAGTAGGTTGCCATACCATCCTTCTTGCAGCCGGAAGCCTAGGACCAGATGGTCTGTCGGCTACATGCTGGAAAGTGGTATCCTCTCTAATTTGTAGACCCGATACAGCAACGAGTGAACTGGCTTTTATCTTCTTCTTTGGTTTCTCTGTGGCAGCAACAGGCTCTATTCGCGGTCCGAGGCGGGATTTAGCTGGTACCCGTCCTATCCTTCTTAAGATTTCTGACACAGGGCATCTTTCTTTCTTTGCCAATTTTTCTATAACAGCTTGCAGCCGAGCCAATGGCGTAGTCTTATCCCTTTTCCTTTTGTAATTGCTGTAGTACGCAGGTCGGGGTAATGCAGTGGCGATCCTACGGATATCCTCTTCATCTGATGCGGCAGAGAGAGGGTGTGTTGACCTCATTTTTGATGAGGTCTTCCCTTCTTCTTTTTAGTGCTTAGGATCTAGCCTTAGGCTTTTCCTTTGACTATCTTAGAGGACTAGAATTGGAACCCACCTTTTAGAAATTTAAACCACTTCTAAACTCCCTGCAAACTCCACAAATTTGACTATAGACCCCTAATCACCTAGAGGGTTGAAATCAAATGTGGAAGTTTAAAGGATGAGTTCTATGGGACTCTTTGGCCTTAGGACCCTGCCTAGGTGGCTCTGGTCCGATGAAGGGGCTGACTTACATTACACTTACACACTACATTTTCACACACTTCCTAAAACCACACCCATACCCAACTTAACCTCCGACTCATGTGGGTGATTCACATGGATGGTCCTTAACCCCAAGCCCTTGGTAAGAGGGTTAGGAACAACATAGTGAATGCCTCAAATGAGTCCTTTCATGGCTCATATGGGCTTGAAATGGTTTCATGGCTCAACCAAAATGATTTCTTTCCACCCAGATTCACCCAATCTTCAATTTCCCAAATTTTCAATTTTTGACCCCGAGACCACTACACCTACTAAACCTACCCAAAACCTCGAAATTACCCAAATTTTTGCAAAATTTCCAAATTACCAAAATCAATCTCAAACATCTCCACATCACTCAAATTGATCATCCATACCCAAAAATACCAAAAATTCCAAAAATACCTCTCAATACCCTCCAAATACCCAAAATACCCTTCTTGGCCTAAAAATCCAAAAATTCAGAAAATTCCCAGAAAATTCCAGAAAATCCCAAATATTCCCAATTTCATTTTGTCCAACTACACCATGGGCCAATTTTGTCAATTTACCCTACTTTTGTCAAAACCCCAAATTGACCCATTTTAACCCAAAGTGAAACCAATGTCAAACCAAACATACCCAATTGACCCCAATTTTGGTCCAATTCAATTCTAAACTTCAATTCAACATTCCCAATACCAATTTAGACCAAATCCAAGCCCAATTTGATTGACATTTGGATCCAATTTCACTTTGGGCCTTAAAGCCCAAATTTGGACCCATGACCCAAACTTAGCCCAAACTAACCCAATTCAACTCCAATTAACCCCAAATCTTTTCTAAACCTTCCTTAACATCCTCATAAACAAAACACTAACATGATTTGCCCAAGATTTTGACCCAAACCCCACTCAAATTCAACCCAAAATCAAAAAGCCCAATTTTGACCTAAACCCAAATCTAACCCAAATAGGCCCAAACCTCAAAATCAAAACCCAACCAAAGCCAAAACCTCTTTGAAAGACTCCCATAAACATTTCTTAATATTTATTTTACATCAATTTCAACCCTAGCCCAACATTGGCCCAAGTTAGCCCAATTTGACCTACATTGGCCCATTCACCAAAAGAATTCAAATCCAACCCAATTCAAGTCCAAACTACCCCCAATTTGTTTCAAATCACTCATGACACATCCATGAGCTAAACCCAACAATTATTTGGCCCAACCTCTTTACAAAATTCCCATCCATAAATTCATTTTTTTTAAAACTTAAGGGCCCATTCCTTAAACCATTTTAAAAGCTCTAACACCCTACCAAATCCAAAGCCCCAAAAATTCTTCCAAAGCCCATATGACATTTCCCCTCATCATACTTTCAATTAAAATCATCCCTAAGTCCTAAATTCATCATCAAATAATTCCAAATCAAGCCTCATGCCAAATCACCCCTAAATACCAAAATTTTCCTTAAATCCATTTCCATGAAATTGACTTTACTTTTCCCAAGCCAAATGGAGCCATGGAGCCATGCATAAGCCATATGCGAAGCCATGAGAGCCTCTTTACATGTCACCATGCCATTTTGGGCAAAAGGAGGAGGCTCTTTCCTTAACTCCTAAAGGTGGTTAACCACTTACATGATTCCACTAAACCATGCTTAAGCTCTAATTGTACTTGGATTGTGACTTGACCCCACTAATCAAGCTGATCCAAATCACTTTCTCCTCAGCCTAAACCAGGCCTTGGGTGGTGCACCTAGCCCAAATGGGTGGGTTGACCCATTTAGGTCCAAATCTAGCCATGCCCCATTCCACTTTGGATCAAAGCCTTTACACATGTCCATGGCCGATTGATTGCACAAACCTCCGGCCACGACCCACCCGACCTTGAGGGTGACCCATGCCGGCCGGCCGGCCACCGGGCCGCCGGAAAACACCATGGCCGAGAGCTCGCATGTGAGCCAACATTGAAATTCTCACTTGCCGAGCTGCGCCCATCCCTAGTGGTCACCATGGCCGATCTTCTCCTCACCAGGCAGCGGTGATCCCGAGCCCTAACTCTCCACCGGGAGGCCCCCGACCAGCTCTGATTCAAACTCCACCCCTCTCGGCCATGAAGAGAGCCAAGCAAAAACCTTGCCGAAACTCCGCCAAAATTGTTCCAAACCCTTCACCATCCTTAGAGCGGTTGATCCCCGGTGTCGATTTGCCCTAATCCCCACCAACAGAGCCCGATTTCTCGGCCGAAATTCCACCCAAAACCGGGACACTTTGCCACGGTGAGCTAATCCTCAAATTGACTGGTCCTACACCTTCACTGGACCGAGAGGAGAAGTTTCCCACTGAAAGCCCCATCTCCGGGCCACCCGGTTGCTCCGGCCTCCAAGCTTTGTGATCGGGCGTGGTCACTTTCATAGCTAGGCGATTCACCGGACCGGGAGACTTCATCCGGAGCTTGCTGGGACCCAATCGAAGGTGCAACAACTCTCGGATTGAAGCCACACTTCTGCGAGCTAAGGTATGAGTTAACTATCCATCCCGAGCTTCTGGAGATTCTCCATTTCAAATGCCTTAGTTTCGATGCATGTTAGCCAGTATAGATGTGTTCGTCTCTTCGAGACGAATCCATAGAGCATAAGAACATGAAAATCCATTGAGAATCGAGTGAGATCTTAGGGATTTAGTGTGGACGGCTCTCGGGTGAGAACACTTGGGGACGATGAACGGATGCGCGTCCATTCGATACACGCGCGCACGGACGGCCGGGATTGCGTCGGACCGAGGAGACGGTACGAGAACCGCGGGGCCCGGGGCTGCCGACTCGGGTGGCGGCGTCGAATGGGAGCGCGACGCGTGTGCGTTCGGAGGCTGCCGAGGTTGACGCGGCGCCGCGTGGATAAATAGAAAATTAGGGTATTTTTCTATTTATTTAATTCCCTAAACTTCAAAAATTCATATCTCTGTGTAGAAAAATCACAAAAATAAAATAAAAATACCCTCTTGCTCGGTGAACGGAGGAGAATAATGTGGAAAGAAATCATTCGATTTCATTAAGTATTTTATTTTTTATGATTTATTTACTCTCTGCATACATTTAATTCTCCATGCATGTATACAATTCACCATGGCATGAGACCATAGGGCTTTTGAAGCCTCTGAACTTGGGAACATTCCCCGAATTTTCCGAGGTCGGAGGCCATCTCTGTGAAAAGTTATTTATTTTTCAAATGCATGTTGCTTGTTTTGAGTATTTTAATTCCAAAAATTAGCATGTTGTGAAATAAATTCTAGAAATATTTGGTGATGTTCCTTATGACCAGAGAACTCTAGGAAAAATAGGACTTGAGTTAATTCACTCAGATTAACCCTAATTGGCTTAAACACCTAAAATAGGTCTTTAATTAATTAGAGTTAACCAGGCATCAAATTGACTTGAAATCAATTCTCCACTGACCTTTAGGATCAGAGGAATCCACCATAAAAATTTGAAGTCAATTGGACTTGGTTAGCCCCACTAATTGGGTTGATTAAGCCACTTAGCCATTTTAAACTTTAAAAATTCATAACTTTTAAAATACTTTTTAAAATTTCACCAAATTGGTTTTGGAGCCTCTCTGATATCAGGGGAACCTAAGAAAATTAAAATTTCAATTTTCTAAAAAGTTGATTTTTAATAATATTTTAATATTTTTAATAATTAAAAAATAATAAAAATCACAAAAATAATAAAATTCACCAAAATGTCAGATTTTGAATTTTAATCACTTAGGAACAAATCCCACATTTTTCCTAAGTCTATTTAGTGAGATATTAAATTTTAAAGCCCTAGGGTAATTTTAAAATTAAAAAAATGCATTTTCTAGCATTTTCACTAAAATAATTATTATAAATCATAGAAAAATCAGAAAATTGCAAAATTTGATTCTCTGGTTTCCTTGATACCAGAGAGATTTTTGAAAAATATAAAATCCATTTTTCAACATTTATTTTATTTTTAAATTAATTAACACTCCAAAACTTAAGACAATTATAATAAAAATAATATAATTCAAAAAATCACCAAAATTGGTCCAAGTGCTTCTCTGGTCATTAGGAATGTCCCCTAATTTTCTTAAGGACAGAAACTTTCCCTTGGTCATGTTATCAAATTTTCCTTGAAAATCTCTATTTTCCACCAAAAATAATTATATAAATAAATTAAATACAGAAAAATCACATTTTCTCCTCTCATGTCTTTATTGACATATGAGTGAAGTCACATAAAAATTTCAAGTTCATTTGAGTTCAATTTAGTGAGTTATGAAATTATTAAGCTTAAAGGGTAAAATGGTAATTAAAATCTTTAATCCTTAATTAAAACTTTAGGTTTAATAAAAAGTCAACAAGTAAAATATTTGATCCTAATCTGGTTTGGATGATTGAAATTTAAATAATTAAAGGGTAGAAACCCATTAAATAATTTTAAAATGATTAAACTTTAATTAAATAATAGATTAAATTTGGAGGAATAATGAATTGGAATTATTAAAATAAGGGATCTTTATTAGGAAGAGATTTATTCTTTAATTTAAAAATCCCTAAATTAATTATATCAACTAATACTCAATTTTTAATTAAAATGATAACTCAAATTTAAAATATTTAAAGACTTAATTAAATCATTAAAAATCTTTTGAAATTTCAATTAAAATTAAAAATAAAGTAAATTAAAGATAAATTAAATTAAGATTAAATTAAATTTAATAATTAAATTAAATTAAATTAAACAATTAAATTAGATTAATTAAAATTAAATTAAATTAAATAATTAAATTAAATTAAATTAAATTAAATAATTAAATTAAATTAAATTAAATAATTAAATTAAATTAAATTAAATAATTAAATTAAATTAAATTAAATAATTAAATTAAATTAAATAATTAAATTAAATTAAATTAAATTAAATTAAATTAAATAATTAAATTAAATTAAATTAAATCAAATTAATTAAACATCAAATCAATTAAATTAAATTAAACTAAATATAAAACGAACTTGAACACTATTCCAAATTTAAACCCTTTAACTTAAATCAAATCACTTGAATACTAATTTACCCTTGAAAGCTTTGATTATTATAACTCCTAAATAGAACATCAAATGAAATGTTATCTCACTCATAGGATATTCAAATGTCCTAGTTCACAGAAGCAAGTTAACGAAGACTTGAAAACCTCGGATGATCGATTCATCTATATAATTAAATTCATTTGGACTTAAAACAATCCTAGAAATATTGAAAAGATGTTTAAGATCCTTCTTAAGCACTTCCTCGATATGATAGGATATTTATAAGAACAATTGAGTTTGATTATTCTTTGATGAAGAAAATCGTCCTTAAACAAAAACCCAAAGAACACTAGACGTCATAGGAGATGACTAGGTATAGGATTAGGAATTTGGTAGAAAACCATAACCTTTCCCTTAGCTTTACCTAGGGACTTGCTTAAATATTATAATTGTGTTTTAAGTGCGGCTTGGGATGACGGGAAGACCCTCCGGGTACGCATTTGTATTATTGCGATTTACTTTCACTGCAATTCATTTTCCAAGCAATTTACATTATTGCAATTTACTTTATTGCGAAATGCATTTATTTTTCTTGCATGATAAACAACTGTTGCATGAAAACCCACACCTTTAGGATAGACCCTAAAACTGAAACCAAAATTAAGTTAAAAGTCATTGCAAGATAAAATTCACCGCCACAACATTTCAAAATATAAAACAACTCAAAATTTAATCACAAACAGAACACAAAACTACAATTACAACTAAATTAAAACGTCTGTTGGATGATCGGGAATACCTCGGATGATGTAACCTACGTGTTGTTAACGGGATTTCCCACGATGCTAAATGAAAGTGTGGAACTCATTCGGTTGAGTTTAGCAAATTCATCCGGACTAAGTGAATCCGATAAAAATAATGATGCGGAAGGATGGAACCAGTGGGATCTTAACCGGTGTCGTTATAATCAACTTTAAGATTTGTTTTAAATAAAACATAAAAAACACACGGAAATTAAGATTTTCTCTAAACGAAAACACTTTTCTCAACTCTCGATTTATGATTTCTAAAACTAAACCTCTGCAACAACAAGGAGCTCGGAGCATGGTGGGCGGCACGACCATCGTCATCAACGAAACACTGAGTCTACTTCGGCAAAACTTTCCTAGAATTAAAACAACCAAGCCATAGGACTTCGAGGTAGCTTGCACAGTGCAACATAAATCCTCAACTCTTCGTTAGGCATTTGCATTGCAAATTAAGCCCTAACCGGTCTTAGGATTCCGAGGTAGTCGTCCGATACGACAATAAACCCTCACATCTTTTAGGCTATTTGTTTGATTTTATCATACAAATATAAGCCCTAATTAATTAAAATTGGCAAGATTGAAATATCGAATAAACATTAGGACTTTCCTAAATTCAAGACAAACAATAGGATAGTCGGGAAATTATCGAAGTTCACTTCGAATCGGTGATTTCTCCTACCTCTCTTCCTTCGGATTCACAAAACAAAATGTTCAAAAATTTGATCCATTCCCTATTGAAACTCCAAAATTCAATCTTTGAAAACCTTAAACTTTGAAATTCTTGAGAGCAGAATCATTGATTATTATCGAGAGTTTTCTTAGGTGATTCCCGTCACTTAAGATGTAATTAACTATAGGGGCTTGCCCTTATAGGGAATTTTAAAGAACCCAGGTAATATAAACTCTGTTTAATGTTTTCATATTAAGCAGGGGAAACTTGTCGGCTTATAAAATTGGTTCGCGGACCAAACGGATGTCACTAATCTTCTAGTTTATTTAATCGAAGCCCCACCATCAACGGTAGTGTCTATCCTTAGGGATAGATACACGGTTTGTGGTGCGGTGCTCGTTTATATAAACTATTTGGGATGTGAGATCGGTTTAATCTCATATCTTAAAACCTTCAAATTTAAAATTATTTTCAAAATCAAATACTACTTTTCAAATTATTTATTTTAATTAAATTAAAAATTCGCCGACGATTTACGTTAGGCGACCCCTCTTCAAAATAAAACACGACCTAAAAATATGCCGACGGGATTTACGGCGACTCCGCTGAGGAAGATTCCTCTCTCCATTATAATCAAATAATTCTGCTTTCAAAAATCGGTAGTGTATCCATGTCCCTAATGGATCAAACTACCCTTCTTTCCGTTGGAATACTGTGTTCATTTCTATCTTGAATGAGTATAGCCAACATTCTCTCGGATTTAGGAGCCACTGTTTAAACACCTCTAAACAGAGAGGTTCCGAGATCCTTTTACCTCATTTCGAGGTGGGGTGGACCCCGATAGGTGTTAGTTTAGGAATGATCCTTCGAGTCGGGAAGTCTTGCTTAAGACTTTCTTTTCCTTTCCGAATCGGATTCCTCACCTTCTCACACCTTTGAACATTCCGTTCTAAATAAACAAACCCTCTAATAAGTGATTCTTTTAACAAATAATTCCTTCTTATAAATACATGAACAAAGAATGCGTTCGGACTCTTTTCAATTCCTTTTCGTCCTAAAGAGAAGAAGCATAACTTGGGACTGACAACCAGAATCTACCTTGCGAAATGGAAGCCCCGAGACCGATTTTCTCCTTCACCAACGGAGTCTGGACTTCGCCGTCCATAAGGATGAAGCTGCCCGACGATGGGGTCATCCGATTTGGACGAGGATTTGAAAACACGAACGTCGAGGTCACCGACGTCTCCCTCTTTGCACCGACGAACAAGGTATACGAAGCCGAGGAACCACGCGCGAGTTCGACCTTAGGTCGACCCGAGAGTTTCCTCCCTGCGAAGGGTCCGGACTAGGAGAAGTACTTGCTTGTCCGCGGGAGGACCATTCTCACTACCCCCACTGGTCTAGTTGTTTACGCACCTACCCCGAGCTTCGCCGAATCGAAGGGGAAAGAAATCCGGAACTATGGTAAACACTGTAACCGTGGAGGGTACGGATCTTCTGTAAGACCTTACGTCTTCGAAATCGGGTCCGGTTCGAAGATTCCGTCGCCGACGAAGACCCGAAGAAGAAATAGAAATAGAAGGATCGCCGGGGAAGCCGAGCTGGCGAGATTGCCTTCCGGAGGAAATTCCGGAGTTACCGGAATATACACCGTTACCGGAATATACACCACTTGCTCGACTACATACCACTTTTGGGAGGAAGCGAGGTTCCATCCCCTCTCCGCCGCGAGAGGATGAAGAGAATGTTCGAAAGATTGTTGCCACATTACCACGGCCGCATACTACAACGATAGCCGCAAGAAAAGAATCGGAACTACGCCGTTTGCTCGACTGCAAACTTTGGTAGAAAAGCTAGCGAAGAAGGAAAATTGCCTCGTGTCGAAATTCTACGAAGGATAGGGCGGGTGCCGGTCAAATCCCGTCTTGGGCCCCGAGTAGAACCCGCCGTCATGATAGAAAAGCCAAGCAAGAGAATGAAGGCTAGCCCGCCCGTCGTAGTATCGGGGTTACGGATTAGGGAGGATACCACCTTCCGGCATTTGGCCGATAGACCATCCGGTGCATAGACCTTCGCTGCTAGAAGGATGGTGTGGCGTCCCACTACGGGGCGATTGAGGCGAAACGACGGCCGAGAAAGAAAGTCTCGCCGGGAGGCTGGAATGCGAAGAAAGTGCTACTTGCGATGAAGGGGACTCGTGAAAAAGGACCCGGAAACCATCGCATGACAACCACGAAGATACACGGAAAGCTCCGCTAGAAGATGCCATGGAAAAGTTGAGAACCGACATCCGACGGTTGGCAAAAGAAAGAGAAGAAAAGTTCGGAGACGAGATCGACTCATCGGAATTCATGGACAACGAATATGCGAGAAATCAACATGGTTGAGACACGAGCTTCATCATCTTCTCGAGGTGCTCCTGCGGCCGCGAAGAGAGGAGCCGGAAGCGATGAAGAGACGGCTTCGGGAAAAGGACGACACGATCGCTCGAATGGCGAAGAAGATGGAAGAGATGGCCGTAGCTCTAGCCACTCTCCAAAGTCGAGTACGACCACATAGAGAGACACCCCGGAAGTCATTCACATCGTAGACGGAGGAAAGGAGATTACATCCGTCGATGGGGATGACCAGTGAAAAAGGATACAACACAAAGTATGATCCACGAAAAGGATATCAAGAACTTGGTAGAACGGCGAGTGCGAGAAGCCCTAGCACGATCGAAGAACGGGACATCTATTCGGACGGGTAGACCTTACCGGAAGAATTCGACGCTGTCCGATACCCGAAGGGCTTCGTACCACCTCTGTTTAAGACCTTCGACGGAGCCGGGAACCCCAGACGGCATGTTGCACACTTTCGTGCCGGTTGTTGCAATGCCGGCGGGAGCGATGCGCTACTCTTCCGACGGTTCGTTAGCGATCCGTCGAGGATCGCCTTCGGCGGTATGCGGAGTACCCAACGGTTCCGCGAAGACATTCTCGGAGCTAGAGAGCCTCTTCATTAAGCGATTTGCGGAGCTCGGCACCACATCACTATAGGTGATTTAGTGGTAGAGAAACAAAGGCCGAATGAAACTCTAGTGGATTACATACTTCGATGGAGAAATTTAAGTATGAAGTGTGAACCACAACTGCAAGAACAACATGCGGTCGGCATCTTGCTTAAAAGCATTCACGGCCGATAAGCACTTCTCCTCGAGGGATTCACTATTAAGACTTTTGAGAAGTTGTTAAGCAAGGCCGGAAGCTTGCAAGAAGAGGCGAAGCAATTAAGTTTTGCGACAAGACGGACAAGCGAGAAGCCGGTGAAGACTTTCGAAAAGAAATGCGGGGTCGTTGCGGCGGTTGAAAAGGCGAACAACCGATGCTGAAATACCACCGAACGGCGCAACAACCACAACAAAATTACCGGCAACCCGGTCCGGCTATCGGTCGTCTCCGCCGGTATGAACAACCGTCTCGTCCGCAACGTACATTGAGGGAGCTTCGAGCGGAGAATATCCGTTCAAAAATGAAGCGATGCAAAGATGTTCCGTAGCTTAATGAAAACTCCAGATTTCCAGTCGCCGAGCCCAAAAGACCGGAGGAAGTCAACAAGAAAGGTGATCCCAACTTTTGCCCCTACCATCGAATGCTTGGGCACAAGATAGAAGAGTCGCATTACCTTGAAAAGTTGGCTCGACGACAACCTTCGGAAAGGAAATATAACAATCCCGAAGGAGTACATGAAGGAACCCCGGAAAGGAGGTTCCGTCGATGTTATCTCAGCCGATCCCGTCATTCGATAGATCCCTATGCAAGCGACGATGGATGGACTACCGCTCGGACGAGATCTTCGAAGAAGATTTTAGACAACATCCGAACCGCTTCGGTACGAGCTTCGATTCGAGTTCGAGACCTGTTAAGCCGGTACTTATCACTTGCGATAGAAGAACCACCTCGACGGGAGACAATCGAAGAGAAGAAGAAAATTGACGAAGAAGAGGGGACCGAGATTCCTAAGGCTAGGACTAGGGGCTGCTTATCCTAGGATAGTTGTTTCGATTCGGGGGAGAAATCCCTCGAACCTCCGATTTTGTATGATTATCCGCTCACTTCGGTGGGATCATATAATGATAAGGGTGATGGCGTTGGCTACGTTTTGATCGTTTCTAACGATTACGTAACTAGCGACAATCCGGGCGTCGATTTCGATACCAACAACAATTCTCAAATCATACAAGATCTCGACGATCAAAATGACGAAGAAGGCATCCATCGAGGAGGCTACGAGAGTTCAACAAGCAACGGATCTATCCGTGAGTTTCGAGGAGCTCCGATTACAATAGAGTTAGAGCCTTCGGACTTGGAAGATAATCCGGAAGAGCCGGTCATTCCGATTCGGGAGGAGACACCGAGCAAACTCGATACTAGATTCGGAAGAAATTACGAAGTCGACCTAAGAAGTGGAAAAGTCCTACCTCCGAGAATGGGTCCAAAAGACAAAGGAAAGCGGTGGTTGTTCAAGAAGAACCAACCCAGGCGAGAAGACATACCCATTCGAGAAGAAGCGAGACACGGGAGAACAAAGTGGACTACAACGTGCTAGCCCATCTTAGGAAACTACCGGCTAAGCGAGCATCTACGATGCTCTCATCTTATCAAAGGAGATGAGAGAAGCTGCGATCAAGGCCTTACTTGATCCGGAAATTTGCTTAGCTCAAATGGCCGGAGATTCCTTGGATGAGGTTTGCTCGTTAAAGGAACGACGAGGTGTTACCTTCACGAGACGATGACCTACTACTTGGGACGGCGGATCACAACCGACCGTTGTACATTTCGAGTTACTAATTGGGAAGTTTACGCTCTCCGAGTATTGGTGGATCCGGGAGCATCAATCAATATAATGAGTCTTCGAACACTAGCATACTTGGAGATTGATGCTCGTGAGCTCGAGGCCGACAAAATGTTATTAAGAGGATTCGACCGAAAAGGAGAAAGAGCCCTCGGGTCGATAACGCTGCGATGAAGACCGGTGATTTAGCAAAGACAACCGCAAAATTTCATATAATCGATTCGAAACATCGTTCAACGCTCTCTTCGGGCCGACCATGGATACATGAAAACGAGGATGGTACCATCATCTCTACACCGGTGCATCGAAGTACTTACGATGGAGGGGAACGAGTGCATCAAAGGAGACTTACGACCATTCTCCGTACATGAAATTGGAATCCATGAAGATGCGGCTTATTATGCACCGCCAAAGAAAACAATCTTCTCCAGGAGATACCATAACAAATGAAGCAAAGAAAGTTCGGGACAACGAAGAACACTGAAGTTCTAGTTCAACCGATCGCTCACCACTCCTTCCGGCGAGATGGTGAAGGTTTCTCCACAACTCGCATCCGAGGTCGAGGCCGGGGACGAGGCCGTGGTAGAGACACTAGGACGATTGGACGGAAGAAACCAACCATCAATGTTGATTGGGATGATAGTTACGAAGAAGAAAAAGAAATCGAGCAAGAAGCAGCAACAATAAGTCGAAAGAAGCCGCAATACAAGATCTCCCTCGAAGATGAAAAGAATGAAGAATACAAATCGATGTACGAGAAGATTAACCACTACGTACATACTATGACCCTAACTCCGATCCATTCTAATAAGATCGAGGGTATGGAGGTCAAAGAGGTACGTAGTGACGGTGCAAAGCCGATCAAATTCTACCGTGGTGCTTCTTCCTCCAAAAGCTGAAAATAATGTACAATTCGAAGATGTCACTTCATCGGAATTAATGGAATTACCTTTTGAGTGGTACTCTCCCTGTGTTCAAAATTTAATTCAACGTGGTTTCTTACCTCGACAATGGACAAAAGGCCAATCACAACATTTTGAAAAGTTATGGAATAACTCGGTCGTCCTCCGATTCGAAGTATGGACTCGGATTCGGCACGGTAGGGTCGGTTGACGATGCGAATTTTGCTTGGTTGTCACTTGCAAGTCCGATGAAAGCTGCATGGAAACTACGGACGAACTCGAAGATTTACAAATTGGAGACGCTCCACCGGAATTCGAAGAAGAAATCGAATCCACGATAGATGAGTTAACGGAAGTTAACTTAGGTACTAGCGAAGAGCCTAGACCTACCTTTGTTAGCTCCTTACTCGATAAAGAAGACTCCGAAGAAATAATCGAATTGTTAATGGAATTTAAGGACTGTTTTGCTTGGAACTACGATGAAATGCCGGGATTAGCCCCGAGAGGTTGCGGTCCATAAGTTAGGAGTGGATCCTGCACGTTCCGGTCGGACGAGGTCCCGGAAGAATGCGTCCGGAAATCGAACAACAAGTCATAGCCGAAGTTAAAAAGCTAATAGACGCTAAATTTGTCCAGTGAAGAACAATGCCCGACTCGGTTAGCCGATGTAGTGCCGGTCGAGAAGAAGAATGGTCGGATCGGAATTTGTGTGGACTTCGGAGATTTAAACGAGGCATGTCCAAAAGATGAATTCCCTCTACCGATTCCGAGGCGATGATCGATATTGCTTCGACACATGAAATATTCTCATTCATGGATGGATCTTCGGGATACAGACCGGATAAAAATGGCTCCGAGAAGATGAAAAGCTTACAGCATTCGAACGCCGATCGGAGTATTTTGCTACACGGTGATGCCATTCGGATCGAAGAACGCGGAGCTGACTTACCGAAGAGCAATGACAAGAATTTTTGATGATCTCATCCACAATCGAAGTCGAGTGCTACGTGGACGATGTCGTCATCAGAAGCAAAGTAAAGGAAAACCACTCGTATGATTTGAGAATTGTTTTCGAACGATTAAGACAATTTAACCTTAAGATGAATCCCTTAAAATGCGCCTTCGGCGTCACCTCCGGGAAATTCTTAGGATTCGTTGTCCGACATCGTGGAATTGAAATCGACCGGAGAAGATTAAAGCCATCTTAGAAATGCCGCCTCCCAAAACCTTAAAACAACTACGATCCTTTCAAGGAAGGCGGCATATCTTCGACGCTTTATCTCGAGCTCGTCGGGTAGGTGTCGGCCTTTCTCGGCACTAGTTAAAAGGACGCCAAATTTATTTGGGAAGAGAAATGCAGAAGGCCTTCGAAGACATTAAACAATATTTAATGACACCTCCTGTCTTAGCGACCCCGATCTCGGGTAGACCAGCGATACTTTACACCGCGGCTCTAGACGACTCCTCGGAGCCACTGTTGGCTTGGGTCGATGATGAGGGTAAAGAAAATGCTCTTTACTTACTTAAGCCGTCGTTTACTTCCGACGGAAGTAAGGTATCCCGCAATTGAAAAGCATTGTTTGGCCTGATCTTCGCCGCTCGAAAGCTCGGGCACTACATGCTTTCTCATAAGGTCAACTTGATTTCGAAGTTTAATCCATTACGATACTTGATGACTCGTCCAACACTTTCCGGCGGACTTGCCGGATGGTCGATGATATTATTGCAATTCGATATAACTTTCGTGCCTGCGCGTCGCGTAAAGGGACAAGTCTTAGCGGACTTCCTCGCGGCACACCCTTTGCGGCCGAATCTCCTCTCGATGACGATGCGCCGGATGAACAAATAATGAACCTAGAAGACCTCGACGATCGACGTTGGGAATTGTATTTCGACGGAGCATCTTCGAGCACACAAAGACGAAGAATCGCAAGTGATAGTGCCGGTAAGGCGGGAATCGGGCTAATCTTTATAACACGGAGCGGGGGATGTTAAGATACTCCTACCACTTGACGGAACCGTGTACGAACAACGAAGCGGAATACGAAGCCCTCATAACGGGATTGGAATTAACCATTCGAATGGGGATAACGGACATCGACATCTACGGGGATTCACGGTTAATCATTCAACGGATCGCCGGACAATACGGAATTTTTAAACCAAGACTCGAACGAGTACTTCCAGGTATGCCATACGATTTGTTGGAACGGATTCCAAATGTGACAATCTACAAGATTCCTAGAAAAGAGAATGCTTTAGCGGATGCTTTAGCCCGTCTCGCAAAAGAATTTGCTGTTTGCAAGATGAATCGGTGGAAGTGTCGGTTCACGGACGTCGAGTCCTATCACGGCTCGACATAGACACAATACACAAATCGGAAAAGAAAAAGAATCGATTGCGGTAGTGACGGAAAACACGGAAGATTGGCGACGGCCATTGATGAACTACACCGCAAACGGGAAAGCTACCGGACGATAGGTCGCTGCGCATCGGATCAAGAAAAGAACTCTGTCTTACGCATTAATAAACAACACATTATACGGAAGGTCTTTTGATCGAATGTGGCTAAGGTGCCTAAGCGGGTACGAGGCCCGTGAAATTGTTAAAGAGGTGCATTCGGGACTGCGTGGCGCTCACCGGTCGGGTCCGAAGATGAAGATGAAAATTAAAAGACTAGAGTACTCTCGGCCCTCGATGATGACCGATCGCATGAAAATCGCGAGAGGCGTCACCGATGCGAAGTGCGCGGAGTGGTTCTACACCGACCTCCAAATGTGCTACACCGGACAATTGCGTCGTGGCCGTTTGAATGTTGGGGCACGGATATAGTGGGTCCGATAGAACCACCATCTTCGAAAGGACATCGTTTCATTCTTGCGGCTACTGATTACTTTTCCGAGTGGGCGAAGCGGTTCCACTTAGCAGAAGTGAAAGCACACCACGTGCTTACGGTTTTCGAGAACCAAGTTGTCTACCGTTTCGGAGTGCCGCGCGAGATCATCTCGGATAATGGGTCGGCATTCGAAGCACACAAATCAACAATTTTGTCGGGAGACACGGAATCGGCGGCGATACTCGACAATTTACTACCCGAGAGCAAACGGCCTCGTCGAGGCTTTTAATAAAACTCTCGTTCAAATCTTAAAGAAAACCCTGGACGATAATAAGAGAAATTGGCACGAGAAATTGTTAGAAGCCTTATGGGCCTCGCGGACGACCTTCGAACCCCTACTCGAAGCTACACCTTACGCTCGGTGTATGGGTCCGAGGCGGTGTTACCTTTAGAGGTTCGGCTTCCTTCACTCGAATTGCGATTGCAAACAAGATCACGACGAAGAAAACGCCGGACTACGACTCGAAGAATTAGAAAGCTTGGAAGGGAAAAGACTTGCGGCGCAACGAATTTAGAACTATACCAAGCTAAGATGGTTCGAGCCCATGACAAGCCGGTCCGCCCAAGAACCTTGAAAGTTGGTGACTTAGTTCTCGTTCTCAAGAGACTATTCTTGCACACCGCAAGATAGGAGGAAAATTTGAACCCACTTGGGAAGGACCGTTTGTGGTTGAAGCGGTATACTCGGGAGGTTCCTACCGGCTAGTGAATTGCCGGGGAGAACGACATATGCTTCCAATCAACGGACGATACTTGAAAAAATATTACGTTGCACCGATGTTTCGAAGGAATGAATTCTTCATCCCTAAGAAACACGGGTGAAGTAATTACTTATGATTGGGTCCGAACTCAAAAATAATAAAATGTGCTAAAATAAATAAAATCATGATAATTAAGTTTTCCTCGTTTTCTTCTTCAAATCGAAATCTCTTCCCGCATCTTATCTTACTTCATTCTGTTAAATTTCAAAATATAAGAATAATAAAAAAATGTATCTTTAATAAACATTTTCTTAATGTTCTTGTTCTTAGTACGACCCACGATCCTTTTCCTTGTCTTTTCGCGGGGAAATGTCGAACGGGCGGTTGGTCTTGAACTTTAAGAATGGCGTAAGCCTTGCACTCGATGAAAAGAGGGTGAAAGATGGAGCGATAATCGAGATTGACTCGGATTTCGCACCGGCGGAGCCTACGATACGAGGAAAGTGACTGGGTCCCGGTTAACCGAGAAGAACTACCGGGCGGAGCAGTGATGAAAGTGGGTGGCCCAAGCCACCAATCCAACAACAAGAAAAGAAAAGCAAACACCGAAGAAGACAGAAAATGAAGTCCGTAGTCACTACGGCGGAGGGCGAGGCTTGTCAGCGCCGCGCCCGCAGAGATTCAAGAAGTTCGGAGGGCTACTCTCACAGCCACGCAACGAAGAAATAAGAATCGCCGCATCCGTAAAATGTTAACAAAACTAGCTGCGGACCAGCGCGACGAGACAGCTGCTAATGCCAGCACATACACTTCAAGGACACCGGTTCACCAGGAACCCGAAAAAGGAGGCCGGCTCCTAGAATAACGGAAAGAACCGAGGAAATCTCCGGAAGATCGGAAGAAAGAAGGCTACCACGCCATCGGATAGAACCACCGAGCGGTGCATGACCTTGTTGCGAAGCAACCCGGGGGATGTCCCGACGGGCATCATCCACGAGGAGCCGAGGTATGCGGGGGAACGTGAAGGGATTGAACCATATATCCCACAATATGTCACAAGGCCTCGCCATGCTGAGATCATTCCGAATACGAGGCGGAGAGGATGCGGAATGTTGAAAAGAAAACTTTCGAATACTTCGAGAGAATTAAAGGAAGAAGAATCAACATACTAGAAGGCCTCGAGCTACACACCGACGTATTCTCGGAGTATGAACAACGGCAAATCGTGGATCGTATCCGGGATGCGAAAAGAATGGGCCGAGCGAGCCGCTCGAGGGAAAATACATACTCGGAACCCCGGAGATGGATGCCGGGGAAAGGAAGAATCACAATACAATGCGGATGCTTGCTACAACTTTCTTGAAGACGGGAAGGAAACCCACGGGGATACTTCGTCATGGGCGAGTAGATCCGATGCCATTAGTTATCAAGAGAATGGTGAAAAGATTGATAACATGGAGAGTACTGCCGGCGAGTTGCATACCCAATAAGCTGCATTATCAACATCTACAAACGAGGTGATCGCATACCCCCACATATTGATCACCACGACTTCGTCGGACACTTCTGCACGGTCTCTTTCTTGAATGAGTGCAACATCATGTTCGGATCGACCTCCGGATAGCGAGGCCCGGGTGAGTTCCGAGGGCCGATAAAGATACCTTTACCGGTGGGTTCCGTCATGATACTGCAAGGTAACGGAGCGGATATCGCAAAGCATTGCATACCGGGAGTGCCGGTGGAGCGAATCTCGGTTACTTTCGGGAGAATGGACGACGACGAAAATACCTTACCATTTCCGACCGGATCCGGAGCTAGAGAACCTCCGGCCTTACGAGTTGTGAGTTACATGGGAAATATCACACCTCCAACGTACATCCAGTAGGCATCCTTGCCGAGGATGGCTTGGAAGGTGATGTTATTGACCATGTACCTCACTTATTCGGACATGGATTTTTGACGAGATGATTCTTTTGATGGATCAACAAAGATCATACACGATCCGTTTTGAGTCTACATGGATTGTATGAAATATATTCCGGATCGAGTTGTACGACGTATTTTCAACATGATTGGAATGAAAGTGACCATGTCGCGTTTTTGGCCTTCACCTCTTTTGTGCAAATTGATTGGGAAACGCCATTAAAGTTAAATGAACTTCGAACAAAGAACGAGAAAAAGAAAAAAAAAGAGAATAAAAGAAAATTTTTTTTTAAAAAAAATCGAAAAATGACAAACACCAAGTTCACATGAACATTAAATAAACAACAGAATAAAATTTGAACCATTAAAAGATAAACGAAATCAACACAAATCTCAAATTCAATCTTTCCAATTCGAATCAAATTTCAATCTTTTGAATCTCAAATCGAATTCTCAATCAATTCGAATCCACTCTCGATCAAATTTCAAATTTGATTTTCCAAATCTCGAATCAAATTCTCGATCAAATTCCAAATCCACTCTCGATCAAATTTCAAATTTGATCTTCCCAAATCTCGAATCAAATTCTCGATCAAAATCCAAATCCGATCTCGATCAAGTTTCAAACTTGATCTTTCAAATTCAAATCAAATCTTAAATCAAGTTTCGATCGAGTTCAAACTCATCCTTCCAAATTTCCAAATTTCCAAATTCAATCTTTCCAGAGCTTCAAGTCTCGATCAAATTCAAATTCAATCTCTATCAAATCTTAAATCCGATCTTCTAGATCTCGAATCAAATCTCGATCGAAAACATCAAATTCAAACTTTTGAGTCGAGGATTTTACATCCAAGACTGCCTTTGCTAGGATTCTCTTCCTATTGCACTTGAAATACATCAAAATTCAAACTTTTGAGTCGAGGATTTTACATCCAAGACGCATTGCTTTAGGATTCTCTTCTGTTGCCTCTGAAATACATCAAATTCAAACTTTTGAGTCGAGGATTTTACATCCAGACTGCCTTGCTTAGGATTCTCTTCTATTGCCTTTGAAATACGTCAAAATTCAAACCTTTTGGGTCGAGGATTTTACATCCAAGACTGTACTTGCTTTAGGATTCTCTTCTGTTGCACTTGAAATACATCAAAATTCAAACTTTTGAGTCGAGGATTTTACATCAAGACTGCATTTGCTTTAGGATTCTCTTCTATTGCACTTGAAATACATCAAATTCGAACTTTTGAGTCGAGGATTTTACATCCAAGACTGCCTTGCTTTAGGATTCTCTTCTATTGCCTTTGAAATACGTCAAAATTCAAACCTTTTGGGTCGAGGATTTTACATCCAAGATACCTTTGCTTTAGGATTCTCTTCTGTTGCCTTTGAAATACATCAAAATTCAAAACTTTTGGGTCGAGGATTTTACATCCAAGTACCTGCCTGCTTTAGGATTCTCTTCTGTGCCTTTGAAATACATCAAAATTCAAACTTTTGAGTCGAAGATTTTACATCCAAGACTGCTATCGCTTTAGGATTCTCTTCTATTGCCTCGAAATACGTCAAAATTCAAACCTTTTGGGTCGAGGATTTTACATCCAAGACTGCACTTGCTTTAGGATTCTCTTCTGTTGCCTGAAATACATCAAAATTCAAACTTTTGGGTCGAGGATTTTACATCCAAGACTGCATTGCTTTAGGATTCTCTTCTATTGCCTTGAAATACATCAAAATTCAAACTTTTGAGTCGAGGATTTTACATCAAGACTGCATTGCTTTAGGATTCTCTTCCTATTGCGTTGAAATACATCAAAATTCAAACCTTTTGGGTCGAGGATTTTACATCCAAGACTTGCCTTGCTTTAGGATTCTCTTCTATTGCATTGAAATACATCAAAATTCAAACTTTTGGGTCGAGGATTTTACATCCAAGGCTGCACTTGCTTTAGGATTCTCTTCTGTTGCACTGAAATACATCAAAATTCAAACTTTTGAGTCGAGGATTTTACATCCAGGACGCATTGCTTTAGGATTCTCTTCTATTGCACTGAAATACATCAAAATTCAACCTTTGGGTCGAGGATTTTACATCCGAGACTGCATTGCTTTAGGATCTTTTCCCTATCGCAATGAAATACATCACATCAAAATCAAACTCTTGAGGTTGAGGATTTTATATCCAACACCACTTTGCTCTGAGATATCTTCTCATTGCAACGATTCAATCTAATCAATTCAATTTTCTTTCGAGGTTGGAGATGTTACATCTAAAACCTCGAAATCCCAATTTTCATTTCAAATCAAATCCTTCGAATAAATTTTGATAAAACTTAATCTAAATTGAAACTCCAAACTAAAATTTAAACTCACACATCAAAACTTAAACTAAAACAAAATAAAATCTAAATCGAAATTCCCCGGATCATGTGATTTGGGATTCACCGCCTTTTCCTTTCCCAGGCGAGAGTTCGAGAATCTCCGGTTCCGGAGATATACTTGACACTCCCAGCGAAATTCTTGTACTTCGTCCTAAGTTCGTCACTTGGACATACGTGTTGGTTTTGTTGATCGCTTCGGTCAACACCGATACGCGCGGTGTGCTCCGTCGGCTCACCACACACTATTGGGGGTCCATTTGTTGACCTCATTTTGATGAGGTCTTCCTTTCTTCTTTTTAGTGCTTAGGATCTAGCCTTAGGCTTTTCCTTTGACTATCTTAGAGGACTAGAATTGGAACCCACCTTTTAGAAATTTAAACCACTTCTAAACTCCCTGCAAACTCCTAAATTTGACTATAGACCCCTAATCACCTAGAGGGTTGAAATCGAAATGTGGAAGTTTAAAGGATGAGTTCTATAGGACTCTTTGGCCTTAGGATCCGCACAGGTGGCTACAGTCGATGAAGGGGCTGACTTACATTACACTTACACACTACATTTTCACACACTTCCTAAAACCACACCCATACCCAACTTAACCTCACGACTCATGTGGGTGATTCACATGGATGGTCCTTAACCCCTAAGCCCTTGGTAAGAGGGTTAGGAACAACATAATGAATGCCTCGAAATGAGTCCTTTCATGGCTCATATGGGCTTGAAATGGTTTCATGGCTCAACCAAAATGATTTCTTTCCACCTAGATTCACCCAATCTTCAATTTCCCAAATTTTCGATTTTTGACCCCGAGACCCTACACCTCTTAAACCTACCCAAAACCGCTCGAAATTACCCAAATTTTTGCAAAATTTCCAAATTACCAAATCAAATCAATCTCAAACATCTCCACATCACTCAAATTGATCATCCATACCCAAAAATACCAAAAATTCCAAAAATACCTCTCAATACCCTCCAAATACCCAAAATACCCTTCTTGGCCTAAAAATCCAAAAATTCAGAAAATTCCCAGAAAATTCCAGAAAATCCCAAATATTCCCAATTTCATTTTGTCCAACTACACCATGGGCCAATTTTGTCAATTTACCCTACTTTTGTCAAAACCCCCAAATTGACCCATTTTAACCCAAAGTGAAACCAATGTCGAACCAAACATACCCAATTGACCCCAATTTTGGTCCAATTCAATTCTAAACTTCAATTCAACATTCCCAATACCAATTTAGACCAAATCCAAGCCCAATTTGATTGACATTTGGATCCAATTTCACTTTGGGCCTTAAAGCCCAAATTTGGACCCATGACCCAAACTTAGCCCAAACTAACCCAATTCAACTCCAATTAACCCCAAATCTTTTCTAAACCTTCCTTAACATCCTCATAAACAAAACACTAACATGATTTGCCCAAGATTTTGACCCAAACCCCACTCAAATTCAACCCGAAATCAAAAAGCCCAATTTTGACCTAAACCCAAATCTAACCCAAATAGGCCCAAACCTCAAAATCAAAACCCAACCAAAGCCAAAACCTCTTTGAAACACTCCCATAAACATTTCTTAATATTTATTTTACATCAATTTCAACCCTAGCCCAACATTGGCCCAAGTTAGCCCAATTTGACCTACATTGGCCCATTCACCAAAAGAATTCAAATCCAACCCAATTCAAGTCCAAACTACCCCCAATTTGTTTCAAATCACTCATGACACATCCATGAGCTAAACCCAACAATTATTTGGCTCAACCTCTTTACAAAATTCCCATCCATAAATTCATTTTTTAAAACTTAAGGGCCCATTCCTTAATCCATTTTAAAAGCCCACTTCCACCAAATCAAAGCCCCAAAAAATTCTTCCAAAGCCCATATGACATTTCCCCTCATCATACTTTCAATTAAAATCATCCCTAAGTCCTAAATTCATCATCAAATAATTCCAAATCAAGCCTCATGCCAAATCACCCCTAAATACCAAAATTTTCCTTAAATCCATTTCCATGAAATTGACTTTACTTTTCCGAAGCCAAATGGAGCCATGGAGCCATGCATAAGCCATATGCAAGCCATGAGAGCCTCTTTACATGTCACCATGCCATTTTGGGCAAAAGGAGGAGGCTCTTTCCTTAACTCCTAAAGGTGGTTAACCACTTACATGATTCCACTAAACCATGCTTAAGCTTTAATTGTACTTGGATTGTGACTTGACCCCACTAATCGAGTCGATCCAAATCACTTTCTCCTCGGCCTAAACCGAGGCCTTGGGTGGTGCACCTAGCCCGAATGGGTGGGTTGACCCATTTAGGTCCAAATCTAGCCATGCCCCATTCCACTTTGGATCAAAGCCTTTACACATGTCCATGGCCGATTGATTGCACAAACCTCGACCACGACCCACTGACCTTGAGGGTGACCCATGCACGGCCGGCCGGCCACCGAGCCGCCGGAAAACACCATGGCCGAGAGCTCACATGTGAGCCAACATTGAAATTCTCACTTGCGAGCTGCCCACATCCCTAGTGGTCACCATGGCTGATCTTCTCCTCACCAGAGCGAGTGATCCCGAAGCCCTAACTCTCCTCAGGAGGCCCCGAGCCAGCTCTGTTTAAACTCCACCCCTCTCGGCCATGAAGAGAGCCAAGCAAAAACCTTGCCGAAACTCCGCCAAAATTGTTCCAAACCCTTCACCATCCTTAGAGCGAGTTGATCCCAGGTGTCGATTTGCCCTAATCCCACCAACGAGCCCGATTTCTCGAGCGAAATTCCACCCAAAACCAGGACACTTTGCCACGGTGAGCTAATCCTCAAATTGGTCGGTCCTACACCTTCACTGGACCAAGAGGAGAAGTTTCCCACCGAAAGCCCCATCTCCGGGCCACCCGGTTGCTCCGGCCTCCAAGCTTTGTGATCGAGCGTGGTCACTTTCATAGCTAGGCGATTCACCGGACCGGGAGACTTCATGCGGAGCTTGCGGGACCCGATCGAAGGTGCAACAACTCTCGGATTGAAGCCACACTTCTACGAGCTAAGGTATGAGTTAACTATCCATCCCGAGCTTACGGAGATTCTCCATTTCAAATGCCTTAGTTTCGATGCATGTTAGCCGTATAGATGTGTTCGTCTCTTCGAGACGAATCCATGGAGCATAAGAACATGAAAATCCATTGAGAATCGAGTGAGATCTTAGGGATTTAGTGTGGACGGCTCTCGGGTGAGAACACTTGGGGACGATGAACGGATGCCGTCCATTCGATACACGCGCGCACGGACGGCCGGGATTGCGTCGGACCGGGAGACGGTACGAGAACCGCGGGGCCGGGCTGGCTGACTCGGGTGGCGGCGTCGAATGGGAGCGCGACGCGTGTGCGTTCGGAGCTGCCGAGGTTGACGCGGCGCCGCGTGGATAAATAGAAAATTAGGGTATTTTTCTATTTATTTAATTCCCTAAACTTCAAAAATTCATATCTCTGTGTAGAAAAATCACAAAAATAAAATAAAAATACCCTCTTGCTCGGTGAACGAGAGGAGAATAATGTGGAAAAGAAATCATTCGATTTCATTAAGTATTTTATTTTTTATGATTTATTTACTCTCTGCATACATTTAATTCTCCATGCATGTATACAATTCACCATGGCATGAGACCATGGGGCTTTTGAAGCCTCTGAAATTGGGAACATTCCCTGAATTTTCCAAGGTCAGAGGCCATCTCTGTGAAAAGTTATTTATTTTTTCAAATGCATGTTGCTCGTTTTGAGTATTTTAATTCCAAAAATTAGCATGTTGTGAAATAAATTCTAGAAATATTTGGTGATGTTCCTTATGACCGGAGAACTCTAGGAAAAATAGGACTTGAGTTAATTCACTCGAGATTAACCCTAATTGGCTTAAACACCTAAAATAGGTCTTTAATTAATTAGAGTTAACCAGGCATCAAATTGACTTGAAATCAATTCTCCACTGACCTTTAGGATCAGAGGAATCCACCATAAAAATTTGAAGTCAATTGGACTTGGTTAGCCCCACTAATTGGGTTGATTAAGCCACTTAGCCATTTTAAACTTTAAAAATTCATAACTTTTAAAATACTTTTTAAAATTTCACCAAATTGGTTTTGGAGCCTCTCTGATATCAGGGGAACCTAAGAAAATTAAAATTTCAATTTTCTAAAAAAGTTGATTTTTAATAATATTTTAATATTTTTAATAATTAAAAAATAATAAAAATCACAAAAATAATAAAATTCACCAAAATGTCAGATTTTGAATTTTAATCACTTAGGAACAAATCCCACATTTTTCCTAAGTCTATTTAGTGAGATATTAAATTTTAAAGCCCTAGGGTAATTTTAAAATTAAAAAAATGCATTTTCTAGCATTTTCACTAAAATAATTATTATAAATCATAGAAAAATCAGAAAATTGCAAAATTTGATTCTCTGGTTTCCTTGATACCAGAGAGATTTTTGAAAAATATAAAATCCATTTTTCAACATTTATTTTATTTTTAAATTAATTAACACTCCAAAACTTAAGACAATTATAATAAAAATAATATAATTCAAAAAATCACCAAAATTGGTCCAAGTGCTTCTCTGGTCATTAGGAATGTCCCCTAATTTTCTTAAGGACAGAAACTTTCCCTTGGTCATGTTATCAAATTTTCCTTGAAAATCTCTATTTTCCACTAAAAATAATTATATAAATAAATTAAATACAGAAAAATCACATTTTCTCCTCTCATGTCTTTATTGACATATGAGTGAAGTCACATAAAAAATTTCAAGTTCATTTGAGTTCAATTTAGTGAGTTATGAAATTATTAAGCTTAAAGGGTAAAATGGTAATTAAAATCTTTAATCCTTAATTAAAACTTTAGGTTTAATAAAAAGTCAACAAGTAAAATATTTGATCCTAATCTGGTTTGGATGATTGAAATTTAAATAATTAAAGGGTAGAAACCCATTAAATAATTTTAAAATGATTAAACTTTAATTAAATAATAGATTAAATTTGGAGGAATAATGAATTGGAATTATTAAAATAAGGGATCTTTATTAGGAAGAGATTTATTCTTTAATTTAAAAATCCCTAAATTAATTATATCAACTAATACTCAATTTTTTAATTAAAATGATAACTCAAATTTAAAATATTTAAAGACTTAATTAAATCATTAAAAATCTTTTGAAATTTCAATTAAAATTAAAAATAAAGTAAATTAAAGATAAATTAAATTAAGATTAAATTAAATTTAATAATTAAATTAAATTAAATTAAACAATTAAATTAGATTAATTAAAATTAAATTAAATTAAATAATTAAATTAAATTAAATTAAATTAAATAATTAAATTAAATTAAATTAAATAATTAAATTAAATTAAATTAAATAATTAAATTAAATTAAATTAAATAATTAAATTAAATTAAATAATTAAATTAAATTAAATTAAATTAAATTAAATTAAATAATTAAATTAAATTAAATTAAATCAAATTAATTAAACATCAAATAATTAAATTAAATTAAACTAAATATAAAGCAACTTGAACACTATTCCAAATTTAAACCCTTTAACTTAAATCAAATCACTTGAATACTAATTTACCCTTGAAAGCTTTGATTATTATAACTCCTAAATAGAACATCAAATGAAATGTTATCTCACTCATAGGATATTCAAATGTCCTAGTTCACCGAAGCAAGTTAACAAGACTTGAAAACCTCGGATGATCGATTCATCTATATAATTAAATTCATTTGGACTTAAAACAATCCTAGAAATATTGAAAAGATGTTTAAGATCCTTCTTAAGCACTTCCTCAATATGATAGGATATTTATAAGAACAATTGAGTTTGATTATTCTTTGATGAAGAAAATCGTCCTTAAACAAAAAACCCAAAGAACCTAGACGTCATAGGAGATGACTAGCTATAGGATTAGGAATTTGGTAGAAAACCATAACCTTTCCCTTAGCTTTACCTAGGGACTTGCTTAAATATTATAATTGTGTTTTAAGTGCAGCTTGGGATGACGGGAAGACCCTCCAGGTACGCATTTGTATTATTGCGATTTACTTTCTCGCAATTCATTTTCAAGCAATTTACATTATTGCAATTTACTTTATTGCAAATGCATTTATTTTTCTTGCATGATAAACAAGCTGTTGCATGAAAACCCACACCTTTAGGATAGACCTAAAATTGAAACCAAAATTAAGTTAAAAGTCATTGCAAGATAAAATTCACCGCCACAACATTTCAAAATATAAAACAACTCAAAATTTAATCACAAACAGAACACAAAACTACAATTACGACTAAATTAAAACGTCCTGTTGGATGATCGGGAATACCTCGGATGATGTAACCTACGTGTTGCTAACGGGATTTCCCACGGTCTAAATGAAAGTGTGGAACTCATTCAGTTGAGTTTAGCAAATTCATCTGGACTAAGTGAATCCGATAAAAATAATGATGCGGAAGGATGGAACCGTGGGATCTTAACCGGTGTCGTTATAATCAACTTTAAGATTTGTTTTAAATAAAACATAAAAAACACCTGGAAATTAAGATTTTCTCTAAACCAAAACACTTTTCTCAACTCCTGATTTATGATTTCTAAAACTAAACCTCTGCAACAACAAGGAGCTCGGAGCATGGTGGGCGGCACGACCATCGTCATCGGCAAAACCCGAGTCTACTTCAAGCAAAACTTTCCTAGAATTAAAACAACCAAGCCATAGGACTTCGAGGTAGCTTGCCTAGTGCAACATAAATCCTCAACTCTTCGTTAGGCATTTGCATTGCAAATTAAGCCCTAACCGGTCTTAGGATTCCGAGGTAGTCGTCCGATACGACAATAAACCCTCACATCTTTTAAATTTATTTGTTTGATTTTATCATACAAATATAAGCCCTAATTAATTAAAATTGGCAAGATTGAAATATCAAATAAACATTAGGACTTTCCTAAATTCAAGACAAACAATAGGATAGTCGGGAAATTATCGAAGTTCACTTCGAATCAGTGATTTCTCCTACCTCTCTTCCTTCGGATTCACAAAACAAAATGTTCCAAAAATTTGATCCATTCCCTATTGAAACTCCAAAATTCGATCTTTGAAAACCTTAAACTTTGAAATTCTTGAGAGCGAGAATCATTGATTATTATCGAGAGTTTTCTTAGGTGATTCCCGTCACTTAAGATGTAATTAACTATAGGGGCTTGCCCTTATAGGAATTTTAAAGAACCAGTGTAATATAAACCACTGTTTAATGTTTTCATATTAAGCGGGGGAAACTTGTCGGCTTATAAAATTGGTTCGCGGACCAAACGGATGTCACTAATCTTCTAGTTTATTTAATCGAGCCCCACCATCGAGCGGTGTGTCTATCCTTAGGGATAGATACACGGTTTGTGGTGCGGTGCTCGTTTATATAAACTATTTGGGATGTGAGATCGGTTTAATCTCATATCTTAAAACCTTCAAATTTAAAATTATTTTCAAAATCAAATACTACTTTTCAAATTATTTATTTTAATTAAATTAAAAATTCGCAGACAGATTTCTGTTAGGCGACCCCTCTTCAAAATAAAACACGACCTAAAAATATGCCGACAGGGTGAAACCTGCTCCCTTCCAACAGAGGTATATACTCAGGCAGTTCTTCTCTTTCCTCAGGAATTTCCTCTAGAAAAGCCACTTCAGCAGCTCTGGCTTTCTTGGCGATCTTTCTGCTTCTATTTCTTATTTGAGTCCGAGTTAGGGGTGCAACTCTTGAACTGGACCCAATCTTAAAAACAGATGGTATTGTAGCGAAATCTGTACCCTCCACGGTGACAGGCTCATCACAAACTTGGATTTCCTTCCCCTTTAGTTTGGCAGAAGTCGGGGTAGGTGTAGAGATGATTAGACCGGTGGGGGTAGAGACAACAGTCCTCCTACAAACAGTAGTACTCCTTTCAGTTGGAACCCTTTGCAGGGGAGGGAATTCTTGAGTTGATTTCAAGTTGAACTCAATCACGGGCTCTTCAGTTTCTTACACTTTGTTCATTAGTGTGAAGAGAGTGACGTCGGCGAGTTTGATATCTGTGTTACCAAATCCTTGTCCGAAACGGATGATTCCATTGTCGGGCAGCTCATCCTTGTAAACGGTGAAGTCCATTCCATCGGTGAAGGAGAAGATTAGCTTTGGGGTAGTCATTTTCTGCAGGGCAGATTCTGAATGTCAGTCCCGAATTATACTTCCTTTCATCGTAAAGTTTAGGACGAAAGAGAAAGAGTCCGAACACATTTTCATTTATCTTAGTGCATTTGTGATTTTTAAAAGGAATTGTTTGTTAGAAGGTTCTTTTGTTAGAAACAAAATAACTGAAGGAAAAAGGTTGTAGAAAAGGTAAATGGCCCGATTTAGAATTGGAAAGGAAGAGAAAGTCTTATGCAAGACTTCTCGACTCGAAGGACCGTTCCTAAACTAACACCTATTGGGGGTCCACCCCACCTCAGAAAAGTGGTAAAAAGATCTCAGGACCTCTCCGTTTAGGGGTGTCTAAACAGTGGCTCCTAAATCCGAGAGGAGTTGGCTATACTCGTTCAAGACAGAAATGAACGGGGTATTCCAACGGAAGAATGGTAGTTTGCTCCACTAGGGACATGGATACACTACCGATTTATGAAAGCAAAACCATCTAATAAAAAATGGAGAGAGGAACTATTCCCCAGCGGAGTCTCCAGAAGTTGTCAGCATATTTTTAGGTTATGTGTTGTATTTTAAAAAAGTGGGGTCGCATACAGAAGTTGTTGGCGAATTTTAGATTTTTAATTTTAATTTAAATATATATAATTTAGAAATAATTTTAAATTTCAAAATTTTAAGATATGAAATCAAACCGATCTCACATCCCAAATAGTTTATATAAACGAGCACCGCATCACAAACATTGTATCTATCCCGAAGAATAAACACACTGCTTGATGATGGGGCTCGGTTAAATAAACTAGAAGATTTGTGACATCCGTTTGGTCTGCGAACCAATTTTATAAGCTGACAAGTTCCCATGTTTAATATAAAGAAATTAAACAGGGTTTATATTACCTGGGTTCTTAAAGTTCCCTATAAGGGCAAGCCCCTATAGTTAATTACATCTTAAATGACGGGAATCATTTAAGAAACTCTCGATGATGATTAGTGGTTTTGCTCTCAAGAATTTCAAAGTTTAAGGTTTCAAAGGATTGAATTTTGGAATTTCAATAGGGAATGGGTCAAATTTGGAAAAGTTAATTTTAAGAGTCCGAAGGAAGAGAAGTAGGAGAAGCTGAGGATCCAAGAAGAATCTTGGCAACTTCCCAAACTATCCTATTGTTTGGCTTCAATTTAGGAATTTATTTAATGTTGCAATCCTGCCAAT
>JAKZJZ010001073.1:0-32009 GCA_022702705.1 Papilionanthe hookeriana x Papilionanthe teres | reverse complement strand
AAAATAGGCACAGACATTTGAAAAATGTTTATTGAGGGATTGTTAGATAAAATTAGGAAGAAGCTTCATTCTTGGGAGAACAAGTTTCTCTCTTTTGGGGGCCGTATTACTCTTCTAAAGAGCACTCTTACTTATATGCCTTTATATATGATTCAGGTGATGAATGTGCCTAGTATTATTATTAAGAAGCTTGAATCTATGTTCAATAGCTTCTTGTGGGATGGTTATGGCAAGAAGAGTATTCATTGGAAGAGTTGGAGTAAATGTTGTAAACTTATCAATAAGGGTGGCTTGGGTTTTCGTACTCTTACTGATTCTATTAAGTTTACCTATATGAGGTTATGGTTTCATTTTAGACAGCAGAATTCTTTTTGGTCTCAGTTGTTACATACTAAGTATTGTGGATATAAGCATCCTTTATCCATTACTCCTAATAAAACTGATTCATATATTTGGAAAAATTTGTTAAAAGTGTCTAAGGATGCTGAAACTTTTATTTGTTGGGATATTGGCCAAGGGGATGTCTCATTCTGGTATGATGATTGGACTACTAAGGGTCCTCTTGCTAATAGTTATGGTGGCCCTTTTGTTATTAATTTTAAAGTTAATGATCTTTGGGATCATTCTAACTGGAATTTTACTAAACTTCTTAACTGTATTAACTTTTATGATGCTTCTTCCATTGTTCATATTCCTATTAATAGGAGTAGTTCAGATATTCCTGTTTTTAAAAATACTGGTGGCAACACTGCTACTAAAACTATTGCTGCTACTTATTGTTATCCTCCTCGGTCCGGATTTAACTTGGCTTTGGAATATCTGGCTTAAACCTTCTATATCATTTTTTAATTGGAGATTGGTTCATAATTGTTTACCTGTTGATGATATTCTTAAGCTTAAAGGCTTGAGAATTGTTTCTAGATGCCATCTTTGTAAAATTCATTATGAGGATGTTATTCGCCTTTTTAGTAATTGCAGTTTTTCTAGTAGTGTTTGGAAAGAAATCTTTCTCGTATGTGGCAGGAAGGAATTATTTGTTGACTACAATTCAACTCTGGATATCTTCCGGATTCGGAATAGTAGAGGACATTCCTTTCTTAGTTCTATTCCTGCTATTGTTTTCTGGTTTTTATGGATTAATAGGAATAATGCTAAGCACAATGACTCTCAACCTACGGTTAAGCGGGTTACTAGTCAAATCTATTCCTATATTTTTAAATGCTTGTCTGTTAATATAGTTGATCATTTTCATATTGATTATATTGCATATATTGTGGTTAATCTTAATATTAAGCTTCAATTCTCGGTCAAATGCTTAAATAGAGGTAAATGGATTAAACCATTTGCTCCTTATATTAAAATTAACACTGATGTTGCCTGGAAAATATCTACTGCTGGTATAGGTGGGATTGCTAGAGATTGGAATGGTAAGGTTCTAAACTGGTTTGCTTCTCCAATTTATGATGAATCCTCCTTAGTTCGTTGAGGTCTAAGCTGTACTTTTTGCTCTTTATATGGCTCGAAGCATTGGTTGGAATCATCTTATTATTAAGATCGATTCTTTATATCTTTTTAACATTTGCAAATTTCAGTTAAGCTGTCATTGAAGTATTATTTTGCAGGTTAAAAAGATCAAACTGCTTGCATTAGGAATGAATATAATTTGGAACCACACTAAAAGATTTAGAAATGTTACTGCTGAATGGATCGCTAAGCTTGGTATGAAGATTTCTAATCCGGTGATTTCCAACCTTGTACCTGATTTTATTTACTCTATTGTGCAATCTGATATGTTAAGGTGTTTCTGTTGTTATTGTTTGTTTGTTCTTTGTTGTGTCTTTTTATTTTCTTCTGTATTTTTTACTTTTTTGGAAAAAGGACCCTTTTTTTCTTCTTTCTTTTTTGAGTATTTGTAGTGTGTGTGTGTTTGGGACCTTTTTCCCGGGATGTACTTTTATTTTACGAGCAATAAAATTGAGCCTATGTGCTCTTTAATAAAAAAACATTTGAAAAATGTTTATGAATCGTATCGGATGTCTAGAAAGCATCTCACCAACCCATTTATCCCCAACAAAAGAGAACGACATGCGTGGTATTCGATCAGTGCTGAAGCGGTAGTACTCTAACAACAATACTGCAATAGCTGCAGCCCATGCCATTCTTCTACGACTTTCTTTCTGTGGATCCATTCTAAAATAAAAATATGTCAGAATAAAATATATATTGTATAAATATTCACGTCATAAATAAAATAATAAAAATACCAACTACTACGAACCACACAGAAGAATTATATATTTTTTATTTTGAAGAATAACTTAAAACCTCAAAATGTAAATAAATAAAAAAAATTACAGTCCTTGCATAAACTAAAAAGAAAAATGAAAATCGTTTGTCCATCAAAACACACAAATATTCAACACGATGTTCAGGTCGCAATGCCATGAACATTTGCATACATGTAGGGTCCTCAAATTTTTTTACACATTTGGCATAGAAACGAATATCCACAAGTACTTCAGGAAGAGATTCCTGTTGACCTCATTTTTGATGAGGTCTTCTCTTCTTCTCTTTAGTACTTAGGATCTAGCTTTAGGCTTTTCCTTTGACTATCTTAGAGGACTAGAATTGGGATCCACCTTCTAGAATTTCAAACCACTTCTAAACTCCCTTCAAACTCCACAAACTTGACCGTAGACCCCTAATCACCTAGAGGGTTGAAATCAAATGTGGAAGTTTAAAGGATGAGTTCCTATAGGACTTTTTGGCCTTGAGACTACCCCAGGTGGCCCTGGTCCAGTGAAGGGCCGACTTACACATACACTTAAACATACACTACACTTTCACACACCTCCTAAAACCACACCCATACCCAACTCGACCTCCCGACTCATGTAGGTGATTCACATGGATGGTCCTTAACCCCTAAGCCCTCGCGCAAGAGGGTTAGGAACAACATAGTGAATGCCTCAAATGAGTCCCTTCATGGCTCATGTGGGCTTGATGTGGCTTCATGGCTCAACCAAAATGATTTCATTACACTCAAATTTACCCAAATTTCAATTTTCCAAAATTTCAATTTTCCAAAATTTCAATTTTTGACCCCCGGGACCCTACACCCGCTTAACCTACCCAAAACCCTTGAAACTACCCAAATTTCTCAAAAAAATTTCCAAATCACCCAAAATCCCCCAAAATCAATTCCAAACATTTCCGCATCACTCAAATTGATCATCCATACCCAAAAATACCAAAAATTCCAAAAATACCTCCCAATACCCTCCAAATACCCAAAATACCCCTCTTGACCCAAAAATCCAAAAATTCAGAAAATTCCCATAAAATTCCAAAAAATCCCAAATATTCCCAATTTTATTTTGTCCAACTACACCATGGGCCAATTTTGTCAATTTACCCCACTTTTATCAAAACCCCCAATTTGACCCATTTTAACCCAAAGTGAACCCAATGTCAAACCAAACCTATCCAATTGACCCAAATTCTGGTCCAATTCAATTCTAAACTTCAATTCAACATTTCCAACACCAATCTAGACCAAATCCAAGTCCAATTTGATTGACATTTGGATCCAATTTCACTTTTGGCCTTAAAGCCCAATTTGGACCCATGACCCAAACCTAACCCAAACTCACCCAATTCAACTCCAATTAACCCCAAATCTTTTCTAAATCTTCCTTAGCATCCCCCACAAGCAAAACACTAACATGATTTGCCCAAAATTTAGACCCAAACCCCACTCGGATTCAACCCAAAGCTAAAAGGCCCAATTTCGACCTAAACCCAAACCTAACCCAAATGAGCCCAAACCCCAAAATCAAAGCCCAACCAAAGTCAAAACCTCTTTGAAACACTCCCATAAACATTTCTCAACAATAATTTTACATCAATTTCAACCCTAGCCCAACATTGGCCCAACTTGGCCCACTTGGACCTATATTGGCCCATTCACCAAAAGAACCCAAATTCAACCCAATTCAAACCCAAATCACCCCCAATTTGCTTCAAGTCACTCATGACACATCCATGAGCTAAACCCAACAATTATTTGGCCCAGCCTCTTCACAAAATTCCCATCCATAAATTCATTTTTAAACTTAAAGGCCCATTCCTTAAACCATTTTAAAAGCCCATCCTTCACCACATCCAAAGGCCCAAAATTGGTCCCAAAGCCCACATGATATTTCTCTACATCATCCATTCAATTAAAATCATCCCTAAGTCATAAACCAATGATCAAATAATTCTAAATCAAGCTTCATCCAAATTTTCACCAAAATATCCAAAATTCTTAAAACCCATTTTTATGAAATCGACCAAACTTTTCCAAGCCAAATGTGAGCCATTGAGCCATGTACAAGCCACATGGAAGCCATGGAGACCACTTTCCACCTCACCAAGCCATTAATGGCAAGAAGAGGGGATTCTTTCCTAATCCTTCATTAAGCCCTTTTAACCATATTCATGTCACACTCTAAACCATGCTTAGCCACCTCACCATGGATGGAGACTTCACCACTCCAATCAAGCCGAACCAAATGACTTTCCTCAGCCCACACCGAGTCATGGGAGGGTGAACCAAACCCATTTGCATGAGTTGACCAAAATGAGCTCAAAATACACTCTCCCCCATTCCATTTTAATCAAGCTTTTTACACATGTCAAACTCCACCGACTTCACCAAATTCAACCCCCGACCCACCCGACCTCGAGGGTGACCCATGCCTCGGCCGGCCGCCCACTGTGCCGCCGGAAAACACCATGGCCGAGAGCTCACATGTGAGCCAACTTTGGAATTCTCCCTCGCTCGAGTTGCCCCATCCCCAGGCGGCCATCAGTAGTTGCTTCTCTTGCCAAGAGCAAGCTCGATCCCAAGCCCTAACTCTCCTCGGAGGCCATCCACCCTCTCCTATTTAAACACCACCCCTCTCGGCCATGAGAGGTGCCGAAAACAAACCTTAAGGAAACTCGCCAAAATTGTTCCGGACTACTCCCCATACACAGAGCACTTGATCCCCACCGAAATCCCCTCGCCATTTCTTCTCTCGCGAGCTCAATTTCGGAGTCGAAATCCAAGCCCGAAATAAGGACACTTCTCCACAGATGAGCCAATCCCCAAATCGATTGGTTCTACACCTTCACCGGACCAAGGGAAGGTGTCCACCGCAGAAAAGCCCCATCTCCGAGCCACCCAGCTTGCTCCAGCCTCCAAGCTTTGTGATCGGCCGTGGTCGAAATCCTACCTAAGCAATTCACTGCACCGGGAGACTTCATTTGGAGCTTGGCTGGGATCCAATCGAAGGTGCAACAACCCTCGGATCGAAGCCACACTTCTCCGAGCAAAGGTATGGCCTCACTCTTCTTCCCGAGCTTCGAACATTCTCCATTTCTATTGCGTAAATTTCATCCCACATAAACCGTATGGATGTGTTCGTCTTCTCAAGACGAATCCATAGAGCATAAGAACATGAAAATCCATCGAGTATCGGGTGAGATCTTAGGGATTTAGTGTGGACGGCTCTCGGGCGAGGACGCTCGGGGACGATGAACGGATGTCGTCCATTCAATACACGCGCGGACGGACGGCTCGGATGGCGTCGGACCGAGAGACGCGTACGAGAACCGCGGGGCCCGGGCTGCTGACTCAAGCGGCAGCGTCGAATGGGAGCGCGACGCGTGTGCGTTCGGAGAAGCCGAGGATGACGCGGCGTCGCGTGGATAAATAGAAAATTAGGGGTATTTTCTATTTATTTAATTCCCTAAACTTCAAAAATTCATAACTTTGTGTAGGAAAATCAGAAAAATAAAATAAAAATACCCTCTTGCTCGAATGAACGGAGGAGAATAATGTGGAAAAGAAATTATTTAATTTCATCAAGTATTTTATTTTTAATAATTTATTTACTCTCTGCATATTTTTAATTCTCCATGCATGTATACAATTCACCATGGCATGAGACCATAGGGCTTTTAAGCCTCTGAATTTGGGAACATTCCCTGAATTTTCCAAAGTCGAGGCCATCCCTATGAAAAGTTATTGATTTTTCAAATTCATGTTACTCGTTTTGAGTATTTTAATTCCAATAAATAGCATGTTGTGAAATAAATTCTAGAAAAATTTGGTGATGTTCCTTATGACCGAGAGGACCCTAGGAAAAATAGGTTTTGAGTTAGTTCATCTAAAACAACCCTAATTAGCTTAAACACCCAAAATGGATCTCTAATTAATTAGAGCTAACCATACATCAAATTGACTTGAAATCAATTCTCCACTGACCTTTAGGATCAGAGGAACCCACCATAAAAATTTGAGGTCAATTGGACTTGGTTAGCCCTACTAAATGGGTTGATTAAGCCACTTAGTCATTTCAAACTTTAAAAATTCATAACTTTCAAAATATTTTTCAAAAATTCACCAAATTGGTTTTGGAGCCTCTCTGATATTAGGGGAATTTAAGAAAATTAAAATTTCAATTTTCTAAAAATGTTGATTTTTAATATTATTTTAATATTTTCAATAATTAAAAAATAATAAAAATCACAAAAATAATAAAATTCACCAAAATGTCACATTTTGAATTTTAATCACTTAGGAACAAACCCCATATTTTTCTTAGGTCTATTTAGTGAGATATTAAATTTTAAAGCTCTAGGGTAATTTTAAAATTAAAAAAAATGTATTTTCTAGCATTTTCACTAAAATAATTATGATAAATCATAGAAAAATCAGAAAATTACAAAATTTGATTATCTGATTTCCTTGATATCAGAGAGATTTTTAAAAAATATAAAATTCATTTTTCAACATTTATTTTATTTTTAAATTAATTAACCCTCCAAAACTTAAAATAATTATAATAAAAATAATATAATTCAAAAAATCACCAAAATTGGTCCAAGTGGTCCTCTGGTCATTAGGAATGTCCCCTAATTTTCTTAAGGATAGAAACTTTCCCTTGGTCATGTTATTAAATTTTCCTTGGAAATCTCTATTTTCTACCAAAAATATTTATATAAATAAATTAAATACAGAAAAATCACATTTTCTCCTCTCATGTCTTTATTGACATATGAGTGAAGTCACATAAAAATTTCAAGTTCATTTGAGTTCAATTTAGTGAGTTATAAAATTATTAAGCTTAAAGGGTAAAGTGGTAATTAAAATTTTAACACTTAATTAAAACTTTAGGTTTAATAAAAATTAATAAGTAAAATATTTGATCCTAATCTGATTTGGATGATTGAAATTTAAATAATTAAAGGGTAGAAACCTATTAAACAATTTAAAATAATTAAACCTTAATTAAATAATTGATTAAATTTGGAAGAATAATAAAATTGGAATTATTAAAATAGGGATATTATTAGGAAGAGATTTATTCTTTAATTTAAAAATCCCTAAATTAATCATTAATATTCAATTCTTAATTAAAATGATAACTCAAATTTAAAATATTAAAAGACTTAATCATTAAACTAAAATTAAATTATTAAACTCTTTTAAAATTTCAATTAAAATTAAAAATAAAATAAAATTAAAAATAAAATTAAATTAAATTAAATTAAATTAAATTAAAATTAAAAGTTAAATTAAATTAAATTAAATTAAATAAACAAATTAAATTAAACTGAATTAAATTAAATAAATAAAATCAAATTAAATTAAGTTAAATAAAATAAAATAAAATAAAATAAAATAAAATAAAATAAAATTAAATTAAATTAAATTAAATTAAATTAAATCAAATTAAATTAAAATTAAATCAAATCAAATTAATTTAATTTAACATCAAATCAAACTAAATTGAATTAAATTGAATTAAATTAAATTAAAACTCAATTAAATTAAATTAAATTAAATTAAATCGAATTAAATATAACATCACCAAAGACATAAAGAATTCAAAATAAATCTAAAATAACTTGAACACTCGTTCCAAATTTAAACCCTTTAATCGAAATTAAACTAAATCACAAACCATTCAACACCACTTCGCCTCGAGAGCTTTGGTTATCATAACTCCTAAACAGTAACGTTTAATGAAATGTTACTTCACCTATGTGATATTCAAATGTCCTACACATCGATTGAGCAAGACAACAACAAAACTTGAATTCCCGGACGATTAATTCATTTGTATGATTAAATTCATTTGGACTTAAAATAATCCTATTAGTATTGAAAAGATGTTTAAGATTCTTCTTAAGCACTTCCTCAATATGATAGAATACTTATAAGAACAATTAAACTTAATTATTCTTTGATGAAGAAAATCGTCTTCAAACCAAAACACAAGGAACCTAGACGTCATAGGAAATGACTAGCTATAGGATTAGGAACTTGGTAGAAAACCATAACCCTTACCTTAGCTTTACCTGGGAACTTGCTTAAATATTCTAATTGTGTTTTAAGTGCACGGGAAGACCCTCCAGGTACGCTTTTGTTTTATTGCAATTTATTTTCTTGCAATTTACATTATTGCAATTTATTTAACTGCATTGCACTTACTTTTCTTGCATGAAAACCCACACCTTTAGGATAGTCCCTAAAACTGAAACCAAAACTAAGTTAAAAGTCATTGCAAGATAAAATTCACCGCCACAACATTTCAAAATATAAAACAACTCAAAATTTAATCACAAACAGTAACACAAAACTACAATTACAACTAAATTAAAACGTCCCGTTGGATGATCGGGAATACCTCGGATGATGTAACCTACGTGTTGCTAACGGGATTTCCACGGTCTAAATGAAAGTGTGGAACTCATTCAACTGAGTTTAGCAAATTCATCCGGACTAAGTGAATCCGATAAAAATAACGATGCCGGAAGGATGGAACCGTGGGATCTTAACCGGTGTCGTTATAATCAACTTTAAGATTTGTTTTAATTAAAACATAAAAAAAAACACTTGGAAATTAAGATTTTCTCTAAACCAAAGCACTTTTTTCATCCCCTAATTTATGACTTCTATAACTAAACCTCTGCAACAACAAGGAGCTCGGAGCATGGTGGGCAGCACGGTCATCGTCATCAAGAAACCCGAGTCTACTTCAAAGAAACTTTCCTAGAATTAAATAATAAAGCCATAGGACTTCGAGGTAGTTTGCACTAAGTGCAACATAAATCCTCAACTCTTCGTTAGTGCATTTACTCATGTAAATTAAGCCCTAACCGGTCTTAGATTCCGAGGTAGTCGTCCGATACGACATAAACCCTCACATCTTCAAGGCTATTTCGTATGATTCGTCATATAAATATAAACCCTAATTAATTAAAATCGGCAAGATCGAAATACTAAATAAACATTAGGACTTTCCTAAATCCAAGCTAAACAATAGGATAGTCGGGAAATTACCGAAGTTCACTTTGAATCCGTAATTTCTCCTACCTTTCTTCCTTTGAATTCCCAAAACAAAATGTTCCAAACTTGATCCATTCTCTATTGAAATTCCAAAATCCAATCCTTTGAAAACTTAAACTTTGAAATTCTTGAGAGCAGAATTATTGATTATTATCGAGAGTTTTCTTAGGTGATTCCCTTCACTTAAGATGTAATTAACTATAGGGCTTGCCCTTATAGGGAATTCTAAAGAACCCGTGTAATATAAACCCCGTTTAATATTTTCATATTAGGCGTGGAATTTGTCGGCACATAAAATTGGTTCGCGGACCAAACGGATGTCACAAATCTTCTAGTTTATTTAATCGAGCCCCATCGTCAAGCAGTGCTGCCTATCCTTCGGGATAGTATACACGGCTCAGTGGTGCGGTGCTCGTTTATGTAAACTATTCGGGATGTGAGATCTCGTTTGATTTCATATCTTAAAATCTTCAAATTTAAAATTATTTTCAAAAATTAAATACTACCTTTCAAATTATTTATTTAAATTAAATAAAAAATTTGCCGACAACTTCTGTTAGGTGACCCCTTTTTCAAAATACAAAACACTAACCTAAAAATATGCCGACAACTTCTGGCGACTCCGCTGGGGACAATTCCTCTCTCCATTATAAATAGATAATTCTGCTTTCAGAAATCGGTAGTGTATCCATGCCCTTAATGGATCAAACTACCCTTCTTTCCGTTGGAATACTATGTTCATTTCTACCGTGAACAAGTATAGCCAACATTCTCTCGGATTTAGGAGCCACTGTTTAGACACCCATAAACAGAGAGGTTCCGAGATCCTTTTACCTCATTTCTGAGGTGGGGTGGACCCCCAATAGGTGTTAGTTAGGAGTGATCCTTCGAGTCGAGAAGTCTTGCGTAAGACTTTCTTTTCCTTTCCAACTCTGAATTGGTTTCCCTACCTTCTCTACACCTTTGAACATTCCGTTCTAAATAAACAAACCCTTTTAATGAATAAATCTTTTAACAAATAACCCCTTCTTATAAATACATGAACAAGAATGAGTTCGGACTCTTTTCAATTCCTTTCTTTTCGTCATAAAGAAAAGAAGCATAACTTCGGACCGACAAACCGAATCTACCCCGCGAAATGGAAGCCCCAAAGCCGATTTTCTCCTTCACCAATGGACCGGACTTCGCCGTCTATAAGGATGAGCCGCCCGACAATGGGATCATCCGATTCGGACAAGGGTTCGAGAACACGAATGTCAAGATCACCGACGTTTCCCTTTTCGCGCCGACAAACAAAGTATCCGAAGCCGAGAGGCCGCCGGCTCGAGTTCAACTCCAGTCGACTCAAGAGTTTCCTCCCCTGCAAAAGATCCCGACTGAGAGGACTACTGCTGTCCGCAGGAGGACTGTCCTTACTACCCCCACTGGTCTAGTTGTTTCTGCACCTACCCCGACTTCTGCCAAATTAAAGGGGAAAGAAATCCAGAATTATGGTAAACCTGTTACCGTGGAGGGTACAGATCTTCCTGTGAGACCTTCTGTTTTCGAAATCGGGTCTAGCTCAAGAATTCCATCACTGACAAGGACCCAAAGAAGAAACAGAAGTAGAAGGATCGCTAGAGAAGCCGTAGCCGCCGAAATTGCTTTCCTGAGGAAATCCCGTAACCGTCGAATATACATCGCCGCTCGAATATACGCCGCCGCCCGAATACATACCACTTTTGGGAGGAAGCGAGTTCCACCCCCTCTCCGCCGCAGAGGATGAAGAAAATGTTCGTAAGATTGTCGCCGCATTGCCTCGACCCGCATATTAAAACGATAGCCGCAAGAAAAGGACTAGAACTACGCCGTTCGCTTCGACCGCAAACTTTGATAGAGAAGTTAGCAAAGAAGGAAAAGTTCCCCGTATCGGAGATTCTACGAAGGATGGGGCGGGTGCCGCTCAAATCCCGTCTCGGACCCCGAGTAGAACCCGCCATCATGACGAAAAGCCAAATAAAAGAATGAAGGCTAGTCCGCCCGTCGTCGTCTCGGATTACAGATTAGGGAGGATACCACCTTCCAAAGCATTTGGGCCGACTGCACCATCCGGTCCTAGCACCTTCCGCTCGCTAGAAGGATGGTATGGCGTCCCACTACCTGGACAACTCGAGATCGAAACAACAGCCTCGAGAAAGAAAGTCTCGCCAGGAGACTCGAATCCGAAGAAAGTGCCGCCGCGATAAAGGGGACTCGCGAGAAGGGGACCCGACAGCCTATCGCACGACAACCGCGAGGACGCACGTAAAGGCCCGCTAGAAGATGCCATGGAAAAGTCGAGAACCGATATCCGACGATTAGCAAAAGAAAGAGAAGAGAAATTCGGAGACGAGATTGATTCATTGGAGTTCATGGACAACGAATACGCGTAAATCAACATGGTCGAAACACGAGCTTCATCGCCTTCACAAGGTGCTCCTGCAGCCAGCAGAAGAGAGGAGCCGAACCGATGAGAAGGCAACTTCAAGAGAAAGACGACACGATCGCCCAAATGGCGAAAAGGATGGAAGAGATGGCCGTAGCTCTAGCCACTCTCCGCAGTCAAGTGCAACCACAAAGAGAGACACCCCGTGAGGTCATTCACATCATAGACGGAGGAAAGGAGATTACATCCGTCAACGGGGATGATCACCGAAAAAGGATACAACATAAAGTATGATCCCCGAAAAGGATATCAAGAGCTTCGTAGAACAGCAGGTGCGAGAAGCCTTAGCACAATCGAAGAGCGGGACATCCATTCGGACGGGCAGACCTTACCCGGAAGAATTCGACGCCGTCCAATACCCAAAAGGCTTCGTACCACCTCTCGTTCAAGACATTCGATGGAACCGGAACCCCCGACAAGCATGTTGCACACTTTCGTGCCGAGTTGTTGCAATGCCGGCGGGAGCGATGCATTACTCTTCCGACAGCTCGTCGCCAGCTTGTCGTGGATCGCCTTCGATCGGTACGTAGAATTACCAAATGGTTCGGTGAAGACGTTCTCGTAACTAGAAAACCTCTTCATCAAGCGATTCGCCGGAGCTCAGCACCACATCACTATAGGTGATTTAGTGGTAGAGAAGCAGAAGCCGAACGAAATTTTGGTGGATTACATACTTCGATGGAGGAACTTAAGCATGAAGTGTGAACCACAATTACAAGAACAACATGCAGTTGACATCTTACTTAAAAGCATTCACGACCCGATAGCACTTCTTCTCAAGGGATTCACTATTAAGACTTTTGCGAAGTTGTTAAGCAAGGCCGGGAGCTTGCAAGAGGAGGCGAAGCAATTAAGTTTCGCCGACAAGACAGACAAGCAGAAGCTTGTGAAGACTTTCGAAAAGAAATCCGGATCGTCGCAGCGAGCCGACAAAGGCAAGCAACCAATACAAATATCGTCCGAACGGCCACAAGCAACCTCAACGTAATTACTAAAGAACCCGACCCAGCCTATCGCTCATCTCCACAAGATGAACAACCGCCTCGTCCGCAACTTACATTAAGGGAGCTTCGAGCAGGTGGAATATCCATTCAAGAATGAAGCAGAGGCCGAAAATGTTCCGTAGTCCGATGAAGAATCCGCATTTCCATCGCCGGAGCCTAAAAGACCGGAGGAAGTCAACAAGAAAGGTGATCCCAACTTTCGCCCCTACCACCTGGATGCTCGGGCACAAGATAGAAGATTGCATTACCTTCAAAAGTCGGCTCAACGACAACCTTCATAAAGGGAATATAACGATCCCGAAGGAGTACATGAAGGAACCCCGTAAAGGAGGTTCCATCAATGTTATCTCAACTCGATCCCATCATTCCGATGGATCCCTATACGACCGACGATGGATGGACTACCGCTTGGACAAGGTCTTCGAAAAGATTTTAGACAGAGATCCAAACCGCTTCGGTGCGAGCTTCAATTCGTAGTTCGAAACCCGCTAAGTCGGCACTATCACTTGCGATAGAAGAACCACCTCACAGAAGACGATCGAAGAGAAGAAGAAAATCGACGAAGAAGAGAGGACCGAGGCTCCTAAGGCTGGACTAGGGGCCGCTTATCCTAGGATAGTTGCTTCGATTCGGGGAGAAATCCCTCGAACCTCCGACTCGTATGATTATCCGCTCACTTCGGTGGGATCATATAATGATAAGGGTGATGGCGTTGGCTACATTTTGACTGTTTCTAACGATTACGTAACTAGCGACAATCCGGACATCGATTTCAATACCAACGACAATTCTCAAATCATACACAATCTCGACGATCAAAATAACGAAAAAGACATCCATCAAGGAGGCTACGAGAGTTCAACAAGCAACGAATCTATTTGCGAGTTTCGAGGAGCTCCAAATACAATAGAGTTAGAACCTTCAGACTCTGAAGCTAATCCAGAAGAACCTGTCATTCCGATTTAAGAGGAAACACTAGCGAGCTCAACACTAGAGTCAGAAGAAATTACAGAAGTTAACTTAAGAAGCGGAAGAGTTTTACCTCCGAGAATGGGTCCAAAGGACAAAGGAAAGCAGGTGGTTGTTCAAGAAGAACCAACCCCGGCAGAAGAAATACCCATTCAAGAAGAAGCCGAGACACATGAAAATAAAGTGGAATATAACGTGCTAGCCCGTCTTAGGAAAATACCAGCCAAACTGAGCATCTACGATGCTCTCATCTTATCAAAGGAGATGAGAGAAGCTCTGATCAAGGCCTTACTTGATCCAGAAATTTGCTTAGCTCAAATGGCCGGAGATTCCTTAGATGAGGTTTGCTCGTTAAAGGAACAGCGAGGTGTTACCTTCACGGACAATGACCTACTACTGGGACGCCAGATCACAACCGACCGTTGTACATTTCAGCTACAATCGGGAAGTTTACGCTCTCCGTAGTATTGGTGGATCCAGGAGCATCAATCAATATAATGAGTCTTCGAACACTAAGCATATTCGAAATTGATGCCCGCGAGCTCGAAGCCGACAAAATGTTATTAAGAGGATTCAACCGTAAAGGAGAAAGAGCCCTCGGATCAATAACGCTACTAATGAAGACCGGTGACTTAGCAAAGACAACCGCAAAATTTCACATAATCGATTCGAAACGTCGTTCAACGCTCTATCGGGCCGACCATGGATACATGAAAACAGGATGGTACCATCATCTCTATATCGGTGCATCAAATACTACGATGGAGGGAACAACAGCATCAAAGGTGACTTGCAACCATTCTCCGTACATGAGATTGGAATCCATGAAGACGCAGCTTATTATGCACCACCGAAGAAAACAATCTTCTCCAGAGATACTCTAACAAATGAAGCAAAGAAAGTTCGGGACAACGAAGAACCTGAAGTTCTAGTCCAACAGTCACTCACCACTCCCTTCCAATGAGATGGTGAAGGTTTCTCCACAACTCGCATCCGAGGTCGAGGCCGGGACGAGGTCGTGGCGAGACGTTAGGACGATTGGACAAAGGAAACCAGCCATCAATGTCGATCGGGAAGATAGCTTCGAAGAAGAAAAAGAAATCAAGCAAGAAGCGAAGAACAATAAGCTCGAAGAAGCCGCAATTCAAGATCTCCCTCGAAGATGAGAGGAATGAAGAATATATATCAATGTACGAGAAGATTAACCACTACATACATACTATGACCCTAACCCCGATCCATTCTAATAAGATCGAGGGTATGGTGGTCAAAGAGGTACGTAGCGGCGGTGCAAAGCGAATCAAATTCTACCGTGGTGCTCCTTCCTCCAAAACTGAAAATAATGTACAATTCGAAGATGTCACTTCATCAGAATTAATGGAATTACCTTTTGAGTGGTACTCTCCCCGTGTTCAAAATTTAATCCAACTGTGGTTTCTTATCTCGACAATGGACAAAAAGCCAATCACAATATTTTGAAAAATTATGGAATAATTCCGTCGTCCACCCAATTCAAAGTATGGACTCGGATTCGGCACGACAGAGATCAGCTGACGATACCGAATTTTGCTTCGTTGTCACTTGCGAATCTAATGAAAAACCGCATGGAAACTACGGACAAATTCGAAGATTTACAAATTGAGACGCTCCACCGTGAATTTGAAGAAGAGATTAAATCTACAATAGATGAGTTAATCGGAAGTTAACTTAGGTACTAACGAAGAACCTAGCACTCTACCTTTGTTAGCTCCTTACTCAATAAAGAAGACTCCGAAGAAATAATCAAGTTACTAATGGAATTTAAAGATCGTTTTGCTTGGAGCTACGATGAGATGCCGGGATTAGCTCCAGAGGCTGCAGTCCATAAGCTAGGAGTGGATCCTACTGCTCCGCCGGACAAGGTCCCGAAGAATGCGTCTAGAAATCGAACAACAAGTCATACTCGAAGTTAAAAGACTAAGGGGCCGTTTGGTAGGATGCTTGGCTCGCGGCGCCGCAAAGCGCCGCACTTTATCCCGCGCGTGGGTTCCGCTTCGAGGAGAATTCGGGTGCTTCGCCGCGAAGCCGAGGGAATCGGGCCGCGGGATAAACCCCGCGGCCCCGAATTCCTTTCGCTTTTTCCTTTCGTTACCCTCGCTCGCCCGTGCTCCCGTGGTCTGAGCTCCCGATCTCCTTTTCCGCCCTAGATCTTCTCGCGAGATCTGCAGCGGTTCTCCACAGAGAATCAAATCGAAGGTCGCATACCTCCGATCTAACCGGTATCCTTCTCTTTTGAGGCTCCGCCCCCTCTCCCTCCCTCTTTCTCGTTCCTTCCCGCAACATCTTCCGTTATATTTTCGATCTCGAGTAGTTCGAAGCATGAATCCGGATTTATGGCACCTTACTTCTATATTCTATGAAATGTGCTTGAAATTTTCTCAACTAAGGTCATATAGGGAAGATCTATGGCAGCTTTTATGCTCCTATAGGAATCGGTTCTTATCTCGATCTTTTGTCCGTCGTGTTCTATGGTACAAAATCTTGAAAATCCGAAATGGATTCAAAATTTTTAGCTTCCTAATTTATCGTGAGATCATCCATGCATATTAGGGCCACCGAACCTCGTGATTCCGGGGCTCTTTACGTGGTCGGGTGAACTCGTGATTAAGTTTTCGATTTCGGTTTTGTTCTAGCAGCTTCTAATTTGGTAAAATGACAAAGCTTAATCATGGATTTCTTGTTGCCTAGCTACAAGTACTAATGTGCCATTGTTGCCTTTATTGCTTTCTATGACTTTCTAAACGAAGATATACTTCTTATAAGATATCATGTAAATAGCAATTTTAAGTTATTTCCACTAATTGTCGAACAATTTAACATGATTTCATTCCACTTCAACATCATGTGCTATTTGTGTTCCGCACTTTGCATCATGGAACAATTTAGCCAATTCCGTTAAGAATGACGATGAATCAATTTAGCCAAATCTGCAGATTTAATTCTGTTTGTGCATACTCGCCAATTTCGCGTATCGGTATCACTTATTACGCTCTAAGCTTAATCAATTTAGCCCGAATTCTATTTACATAGCTAGGTAGAATCGCAGTTCTATGCTTACCTCGCTCAAATTCGCCTTTAACATAGATGCGGCATAGGGGTCGAAATGAACTATATTTGGGCATTGTGATTCATTATATCGGACTACGTAAAAACCGAATATTTTTTCAGTAGTTCAGTGCATCGGGATCGGGCACTGGGCATCGGGATCGGGCACTGGGATCGGGCATCGGGCGATCCGCTATATTCATGTAGTGCAATCAAATGTAGTGCAGTGCATTGGGATTGGGCATTGGGCATTGGGATTGGGCATTGAGATTCATGTAGTGCAATCTGCTATATTGCTATGGAAAGCTTCCCAAGTGCAGTGAAGGGTATATAGCAGGCTGCAATTTTACTGCAGTAAAACTGCAACTCTGTATTTCGGCTTTCTCTTTACTGCTTCTTAATCAAATATGAGCTGCTTAAATTCTTATCTATTTTCAGCTATTGGATTGAAATGTTTTGGTTTGAAAGTTTTCAAATGCTTCATGTGTTCAATAGCCTCATATTGCCAAGGTCGGATTATCGATACAAGCTTTGGGAATTTTTGTAGTACAGAGTGTAGTTTTGTAGTGCAAGTGCATTTTTGTTGATATGAATATTTATAGTGCAGTTGCTCACTATTTTGGGTATAGTTTGTTGTGGTTTGCGGTGCAATGTGTTCAGGTGCAATGCGGTGTATTGTGTAGTGAAGTGCAGTGCGACTTGTAGGTGCAGAGAAGTTTGTGAACTGTTTCTTGTATTGAGTTGTGTGGTGCAGTGCAATGTGTGTGCAGTGCAGTGTGTGCAGTGCTGTGTGAAGTGAAGTGCAGTACAATGTGTGTGATGTGTAGTGCAGTGAAGTTGTGTGTGAAGTGTGTGGGTGTGTGATTCCAGTGGGCCGTGCAGTGAAGTGTGTGTGTATTTGAAGTGCAGTGAAGTGTGTGGGTGTGTGATTCCAGTGGGCCGTGCAATGTGAACCTGTGTAGTGTAGTGAAGTGTGTGTAGTGTAGTGCAATGTGTGAAGTCAAGTGTGTGTAGTGCAGTGCAATGTGTGTGCAGTGCGGTGCAATGTGTTCTGGTGCAAGGTGCGGTGTATTGTGTAGTGAAGTGCGGTGCGGCTTGTGGTGCAGTGAAGTTTGTGAACTGTTTCTTGTATTGAGTTGTGTGGTGCAGTGCAATGTGTGTGCAGTGCAGTGTGTGCAGTGCTGTGTGAAGTGAAGTGCAGTACAATGTGTGTGATGTGTAGTGCAGTGAAGTTGTGTGTGAAGTGTGTGGGTGTGTGATTCCAGTGGGCCGTGCAATGTGAACCTGTGTAGTGTAGTGAAGTGTGTGTAGTGTAGTGCAATGTGTGAAGTCAAGTGTGTGTAGTGCAGTGCAATGTGTGTGCAGTGCAGTGAACCTCTGTAGGTGAGTGTCGTGCATTAAATTTGAAGTGCAGTGAAGTGTAGTGTTGTATAGTGTTTGTAAAAACCTATGTAATCGTTCAAAAGTTTCATTAATGAAAATAAAGTACTCACTTCCCGTGACGTAGGTCAATTTGACCGAACCACGTAAATTTCTGTGTTCCTTTACCTTAGTAGCATTTTAAATTTCTGTGTACCTTTACCTTAGTAGCATTTTAAATTTCTGTGTTCCTTTACCTTAGTAGCATTTTAAATTTCTGTGTTCGTAGACTTTCATATGTTCGTTTATTTATTTCATATTTAAAGATATTGCTGACTTGTCTCCTATTATTAGTATGGCAAGTAAGAACAAAGAAGTTGTCACTCCTGCAATGTGGGAGAAGGACATAAAATTAATTTTTTGCGATATATGCATTGCGGAAATCGAAAGAGGCAATAGTACCGAACTCTTTTTTCAGCAAGGAAGGCTGGCAAAACATAGTAACAACTTTTAGGGAGGTGACAGGCAGGGATTACGACAGGCTGCAGCTTAAAAATAAATGGGACCAACTAAAGAAAGAATTGAAGCTATGGAAGGACCTAAAACATGGATTTACTCGGTTTGGGTCGGGATCCGTCGAAGCGAACTATTGCTGCTACGGAAGAATGGTGGACCGAAAGGCTAGCGGTAAGACATAATTGAATTAGTTTTGCTTGTGTTTGCACCACCGCTAATAAAAATTATTTATTCTTACGGATTTATCCTACGGCGAGGAAGTTCAAAACAGTCGGGATAGAACCGTAATTCGAGGAGAAACTCGATCGAATGTTTGGTGGGACAATAGCCACGGGGAAATACGCGAGTTGCACCTAGCCAAACAATGGTCGATACAACCCCCGAGGAGGTCGCCGTAGAACTTTCAAACGATTCGCGAGAACTCCGCATATACGATCAAACCGAAATGCAATCTACAAACCGAACGAAGCGGCCCCGATCGATAAGAAGAGGAAAAGTACTCGTTGGAAGTATGAAAGAGCAACTTATCATTACTTGTGGAATCAGCAAATGATGCTCCACATAAAGTTCAAAAAATGCCGTCCACGAGGTTGTTAGGCTTCTAAAGGAAGACCCGGAGATTATGTGGAATCGACCACTTTTCTTCTTTGCTATCGACCTCCTCCGGACTCTCTCCACCGAGACTTTTTCACTCGCAGCTGATAGAGAGCTACGCTTAGAATACATTCGATATTATTATGATCGACGCACCTTGTGATATGATATGGAAATGTTGCTTTTATTGTTATTGTTATTATCGATGTTAGTTCGGACAATTTTTATTTTGAATGGTTGAATGTTCGAGTTATTTCCTTTCTTAATGTAGTTCATTCATATGTTTCGCTAAGGTACTTGTTGATTTCTATAGAGAGTAACATGTTTTCTTTGAAAGGTGCAGCTTTATACCGTCATGAATCCAGAGGAGATCCGACGCCGTAGGAGAAACGCAGCGATAAATATAATGCTCGCAATACTACAATACATACGTCGATCGTGAACCTTGTTACACTTCATCTCGTGTCGGAGAACATTGGATGGGTGAAATGATTTCGGGACACCCAACGAGATTTCGTAACATCTTCGAATGTCACATGAGGTTTTCGGAGATCTTCTAGTTGACCTAAAAACATCTCATGGACTCCATGGGTCTTATAGGACAATGCACCGTGAAGTGTCGGGCATCACACTTTTTATACTCGTCACGTAACGAGTCCACGAGGGGAGCCATGGAACGTTTCCAGCATTCGTCGGAAACAATTAGCCGATATTTCTCGATTGGTTTGCTTCTCTTGTCGGCTTAGCAAATGATGTACTAAAACCAACCGATCCAACATTTGCAAGGACCCCGACGAGAGATTCTTAACGACGAACGATACATGCCATATTTCAAGGTACAAATGTTAAATAAAACAATTTTTTATGGAATGGATCGCATATTTATATGATTATTTTTTCCTTAAGGATCAGCATCGGCGCAATGGATGGAACGCACGTTCATGCTATAGTGCCGGATAACGAGAAAGTAGCTTATATCGGCCGTTCGGGAGGACAACTCGAATATTATGGCCGTTTGTGATTTCAACATGTGCTTTACATTTGTATTGGTCGGATGGGAGGGCAGCGCACATGACGAGAGACTCTTTAAAGTTGCAACAAGAAAGCCGAGTACAATTTCCCTCACCCACCTCCCGTAAGGTCATTTATAATATTAAAAGATGATGTTTTTGGTCATACACCTAACTATACTTTCTATCATTACAGGGAAGTATTATTTGGTAGATGCTGGCTACCCCATGCAGAGGGGGTATCTTAAACCATATCCAGATACAAGATATCATATTCCAGATTTTCAAAGAGCTAGTAATCGCACAAGAACTAGAAAGGAGCTGTTTAATAAGAGACATTCATCCTTGCGAGGCGTTATTGAGAGAACATTCGGAGTTTGGAAGAAGAAGTGGGCCATTCTTCGGGATATGCCTCCTTATCCGTTCCCCAAACAGGTGCAGATAGTGTTGGCAACTATGGGCCTTCATAACTATATCAGGCGGCATCCAACTCGGGCTGATGTTGATTTTGACGAGGTTGCTACAATCGACGGTTTACAAGACCGCATTGAACCGTCTCAACCACAGGAGGATGACAATAGTGCACCAATCCGTACAAAAGAAGGGGGTGCAAATGAAATGACAAGACTTCGAGCAGACATTACTCGATTGTTAGTTGGAGAGTGAGTGTTTTTTTGCAGTGCAATGTATGTCTTTTACATTCTTTTTGAGCACTTTACTTCACATTATTTACAATTCAACACTCTAGATTGATTCTTTTCATTTTGTTCGACCATTTTATACTCAAATTAATTAAGTCGCATGTGTGCTCGTATTACGAGTAAATATGAGCTCCAAAGCACGTCGGCTACCTCTCGCCGATTGTTATGTCGCCGTGGGTTGCGAGCATCTCTTTCGACATCACGTCGCCGCATAGCTTTCGACGAAAGTTTTATGCCCGTCCTCGGGACATTCCAGCATCGATGTCGTTTCTTCCGATGGGCGAGATAGTTTACCGCATTCTCACGAGTCCGACGGCGGAGTGTACGACCACAACGGAAGACGCAAGTGAAACGGGAGTTACAGATTATGAAAACTAAAGTGAACATTATTTTATTGTTGGTTGTTGTTGGAATAGTCCTTCGGTTTTTTTTCACTCTACCGTCGCCGCCACGTGTTCGAGAGTAGTATATGTTTTGTTGTATGACTCTACGACTATTTTCGAGATGTGCAATCGCGTAGAACTCTATGACTATTTTGAGATTTGGAAGCGTTCTCTTCGTCGTGTTATTAAATTTTTAATATAATTTGAAGAATCTATTTAAAATATTTTATAAAGCTCGTAAATTTTTTATTAATATGAACAATCTTTTTAAATTATAAAAATTTTAATATATATATATATAATTCATTAAAATTAAAAGATAACTAAATATTTTATTTTACAATTAAATTAAAATATAACGAAGCTCGTAAATATTTTGTTAATACACTTAAAGAATTTAACATATATAGTGAATTATTGAATTGAATCAATAGTTCACTATATATATAGAAAATATATATTAAAGATATAAAAATAAAAAATCTAATTTCAATTTATAAATTTGTATATTTAAATATAAAATTTTAAAAAAAATTTATTTTACTTTCAAATATTTCATCCTACATAAATATATCCAAATATTAAAACAGACTTCTAATAAACGAGGCAATCCGTCATTTTTCGCTCTGCAATGTTTTTCCACAACTCGCAACCAAACATACAAGAACTTTCTCGCAATTGCTCTCACAATTGCTTCTAGGAGCAAGAATGGCAATTGAAAGTCGAGCAAAGACAAATGCTTCCAAACAGGCCCTAATAGACGCTAAATTTGTCCGTGAAGAAAAATACCCGACTTGGTTAGCCAATGTGGTGCCAGTCAGAAAGAAGAATGGTCGGATCGAATTTGTGTGGACTTCGTAGATTTAAACAAGGCATGTCCAAAAGATGATTTCCCTCTACCGATCCCGTAACTAATGATCAACATTGCTTCGACACATGAGATATTTTCATTCATGGATGGATCTTCAGGATACAACCAGATAAAAATGGCTCCAGAAGATGAAAAGCTTACAAGCATTCGAATGTCGATCGAAGTATTTTGCTACACGAGTGATGCCATTCGGATCGAAGAACGCAGAGCAACCTACCGGAGAGCAATGACAAGAATTTTTGATGATCTCATCCATAATCAAGTCGAATGCTACGTGGACGATGTGGTTATCAAAAGCAAAGTAAAGGAAAACCACTTCGTATAATTTGAGAATTGTTTTCGAACGATTAAGACAATTTAACCTTAAGATGAATCCCTTAAAATGCGCCTTCGGCGTCACCTCCGGGAAGTTCTTAGGATTCGTTGTCCGACATCGTGGAATTGAAATCGACCCGGAAAAGATTAAAGCTATCTTAGAAATGCCGCCACCCAAAACCTTAAAACAACTACGATCTTTTCAAGGAAAGCTGGCATATCTTCGACGCTTTATCTCAAACCCGTCGAGTAGGTGTCGACCTTTCTCGGCACTAGTTAAAAAGGACGCCAAATTTATTTGGGAAGAGAAATGTCGAAGGCATTCGAGGACATTAAACAATATTTAATGACACCTCCTGTCTTAGCGACCCTGGCCTCGTGTATACCGCCGATACTTTACACCGCGGCTTTAGACGACTCTCTCGGAGCCTCGTTAGCCTGAGTCAATGATGAGGGTAAAGAAAATGCTCTTTACTACTTAAGCCGTCGTTTGCTTCCGACGGAAGTAAGGTATCCCGCAATTGAAAAACATTGTTTGGCCCTGATCTTCGCCGCTCAAAAGCTCAGGCACTACATGCTTTCTCATAAGGTCAACCTGATCTCTAAGTTTAATCCATTGCAATACTTGATGACTCATCCAACGCTTTCCGGCAGACTTGCCAGATGGTCAATGATATTATTGCAATTTGATATAACTTTCGTGTCTCTTCATGCCGTAAAGGGACAAGTCTTAGCAGACTTCCTCGCAAGACACCCCTCGCGGCGAATCTCCTCTCAATGACGATTTGCCGGATGAACAAATAATGAGCCTAGAAGACCCCGATGATCGACGTTGGGAATTATATTTTGACGGAGCATCTTCAGCACACAAAGACGAAGAATCGCAAGTGATAATGCCCGGTAAGGCAGGAATCGGGCTAATCTTTATAACACCGGAGCGGGGGATGTTAAGATACTCCTACCACTTAACATAACCATGTACGAACAACGAAGCAGAGTATGAAGCCCTCATAACGGGACCGGAATTAACTATTCAAATGGGGATAACGTGACATCAACATCTACGGGGATTCACAGGTTAATCATTCAACGGATCGCCGGACAAGTACGAATTTTAAAGCCAAGACTCGAGCAATACTTCCGTATGCCATACGAGTCGTTGGAACAAATTCCAAATGTGACGATCTACAAAGTTCCCGTAAAAGAAAATGCTTTAGCGAGATGCTTTAGCCCGTCTCACAAAAGAATTTGCCTGTTTGCAAGATGAATCGATAGAAGTGTCCGTTCACGGACGTCAGGTCCTATCACAGACTCGACATAGACACAATACACAAATCGAAAAAGAAAAAGAATCGATTCAGAATGAAGTGATGAAAAACACGGAAGATTGGCGACAACCATTAATCGGACTACCCGCAAACAGAAAGCTACCGGATGATGAGTCACTAGCCCATCGTATCAAGAAAAGAACTCGTTCTACGCATTAATAAACAACACATTGTACAAAAGGTCTTTTGATCAAATGTGGCTAAGGTGCCTAAACGGGTCCGAGGCCCGTGAAATTGTTAAAGAGGTGCATTCGGGACTCGTGGCGCTCACCGATCGGGTCCGAAGATGAAAATGAAAATTAAAAGACTAGGGTATATCGGCCCTCGATGATGACCGACCGCATGAAAATCGCCAAGAGCCGTCACCAATGCCAAGTGCACGGAGTGGTTCTACACCAACCTCCAAATGTGCTACATCCGACAATTGCGTCGCGGCCATTCGAATGTTGGGGCACGGATATAGTGGGTCCGATAGAACCACCATTTTCGAAAGGACATCGCTTCATTCTTGCGGCTACGGATTACTTTTCTAAGTGGGCGAGGCGGTTCCACTTAGAGAAGTGAAAGCACACCACGTGCTACGCTTTTCAAGAACCAAGTTGTTTACCGTTTCTGAGTGCCGCGCAGGATTATCTCGGACAATGGGTCAGCATTCAGAAGCACGCAAATCAACAATTTTGTCAGGAGACACGGGATTGACTGGCGATACTCAACAATTTACTACCCAAGAGCAAACGGCCTCGCCGAGGCTTTTAATAAAACCCTCGTTCAAATCTTAAAGAAAACTTTGGACGATAATAAGAGAAATTGGCACGAGAAGTTGTTAGAAGCCTTATGGGCCTACGGACAACCTTCGAACTCCTACTCAAGCTACACCTTACGCTCCGGTGTATGGGTCCGAGGCGATGTTACCTTTAGAGGTTCGGCTTCCTTCACTCGGAATTGCGCTTGCAAACAAAATCACAACGGAAGAGAACGCCAAGTTACGACTCGAAGAATTAGAAAGCCCGGAAGGGAAAGGCTTAGCAGCCGCAACGAATCTAGAACTATACCAAGCTAAGATGGTTCAAGCACATGACAAACCGGTCCGCCCAAGAACCTTCAAAGTTGGTGACTTAGTTCTCGTTCTCAAGAGACCTATTCTCGTACATCGCAAGATAGGAGGAAAATTCGAACCCACTTGGGAAGGACCGTTTGTGGTCGAAGCAAGTATACTCGGGAGGTTCCTACTAGCTAGTGAATTGCCGAGGAGAACGACATATGCTTCCGATCAACGGACGATACTTGAAAAAGTATTACGCTACCCGATGTTTCGAAGGAATGAATTCTTCATCCCTAAGAAACACGGCGAAGTAATTACTTATGACCGGGTCCGAACCCAAAAAATAATAAAAATGTGCTAAAATAAATAAAATCATGATAATAAAGTTTTCCTTGTTTTCTTTTCCAAATCAAAATCTCTTCCCCGATCTTATCCTACTTCATTCCCGTTAAATTTGAAAGTACAAAAAAATATAATATATAAAAAAATATGTCTTTAATAAACATTTTCTTAATGTTCTTGTTCTTAAGATGACTCTCGATCCCTTTCCTTGTCTTTTCGCAGGAAATGTCGAACGAGCGGTCGGTCCCGAACTTTAAGAATGGCGTAAGCCTTGCACTCGATGAAAAGAGGGTGAAAGATGGAGCGATAATCGAGATCGACTCGGATTTCGCACCGACAGGCCTACAAGACGAGGAAAGTGACCGGGTCCCGCCGATCGAGAAGAACTCGCCGGGCGGATAGTGATGAAAGTGGGTGGCCCAAGCCACCAATCCAAAGACGAAGAAAAGAAAAGCAAACACCGAAGAAGATAAGAAAATGAAGTCCGTAGTCGCTACAGCGAGAGGGCGAGCTTGTCGCCGCCGCGCCCACGAGAGATTCAAGAAGTTCGAAGAGCTACTCTCACGAGCAACACAACGAAGAAATAAGAATCGCCGTATCCGTAAGATATTAACAAAACTAGCCGCGGACCAGCGCGACGAGACAAGTTGCTAATGCCGATACATACACTTCGAGGACACCGGTTCACCAGAACCCGAAGAAAGGAGGCCAGCTCCTAGGATAACGTAAAGGACCGTGGAAATCTCCGGAAGATCGAAGAAAGAAGGCTACCACGCCACCAGATAGAACCACTAGTGATGCATGACCTTGTTGCAGAAGCAACCCCGGGGGATGTCCCGACGGACATCATCCCCGAGGAGCCAAGGTATGCAGGAGAACATGAAGGAATCGAGCCGTATATCCCACTGTTGACCTCATTTTTGATGAGGTCTTCTCTTCTTCCCTTTAGTACTTAGGATCTAGCCTTAGGCTTTTCCTTTGACTATCTTAGAGGACTAGAATTGGGACCCACCTTCTAGAATTTCAAAACCACTTCTTAACTCCCCGCAAACTCCACAAAACTTGATCGTAGACCCCTAATCACCTAGAGGGTTGAAATCAAATGTGGAAGTTTAAAGGATGGGTTCCTATAGGACTCTTCGGCCTTAGGATCGCCCTGCGGTGGCTCCGGTCCGGTGAAGGGCCGACTTACACACACACTACACTCATACACTACACTTGCACACACCTCCTAAAACCACACCCATACCTAACTTGACCTCCCGACTCATGTAGGTGATTCACATGGATGGTCCTTAACCCCTAAGCCCTCGGCTACAGGGTTAGGAACAACATAATGGATGCCTCAAATGAGTCCCTTCATGGCTCATGTGGGCTTGATATGGCTTCATGGCTCAACCAAAATGATTTTATTCCACTTATATTCACCCAATCATCAATTTTCCAAATTTTCAATTTTCGACCCCGGACCCTACACCCGCTAACTCTACCCAAAACCCTTGAAACTACCCAAATTTCTCAAAAATTTCCAAATCACCCAAAATTCTCCAAAATCATTCCGAAACATTTCTCTCCACTCAAATTGATCATCCATAGCCAAAAATATCAAAAATTCCAAGAATACCTCCCAATACCCTCCAAATACCCAAAATACCCCCTTCGACCCAAAAATTCAAAAATTCGAGAAAATTCCCAGAAAATTCCAAAAAATCCCAAATATTCCCAATTTCATTTTGTTCAACTACACCATGGGCCAATTTTGTCAATTTACCCCACTTTTGTCAAAACCCCTAATTTGACCCATTTTAACCCAAAGTGAACCCAATGTCAAACCAAGCCTACCCAATTGACCCAAATTCTGGTCCAATTCAATTCTAAACTTCAATTCAACATTCCCAACACCAATCTAGACCAAATCCAAGTCCAATTTGATTGACATTTGGATCCAATTTCACTTTTGGCCTTAAAGCCCAATTTGGACCCATGACCCAAACCTAACCCAAACTCACCCAATTCAACTCCAATTAACCCCAAATCTTTTCTAAATCTTCCTTAGAATCCCCACAAGCATAACACTAACATGATTTGCCCAAAATTTGGACCCAAACCCCACTCAAATTCAACCCAAAGCTAAAAGGCCCAATTTTGACCTAAACCCAAACCTAACCCAAATGAGCCCAAACCCCAAAATCAAAGCCCAACCAAAGTCAAAACCACTTTGAAACACTCCCTTAGACATTTCTCAACATTAATTTTACATCAATTTCAACCCTAACCCAACATTGGCCCAACTTGGCCCACTTAGACCTATATTGGCCCATTCACCAAAAGAGCCCAAATTCAACCCAATTCAAACCCAAATCACCCCCAATTTGCTTCAAGTCACTCATGATACATCCATGAGCTAAACCCAACAATTATTTGGCCCAATCTCTTTACAAAATTTCATTCCAAAATCCATTTTAAAATTCAAAAGCCCACTTTCCTAAACCATCTTAAAAGCCCATCTAAAACCATTTCAAAAAGCCCAAAATCCACCCTAAAGCCCACATGACATCTCCATTTGCCATCCACTTAATTAAAGCCATTACCTAAGTCCTAAATTCATCATCAAATAATTCCAAATCAAGCCTCATGCCAAATCACCCCTAAATACCAAAATTTTCCTTAAATCCATTTCCATGAAATTGACTTCACTTTTCCCAAGCCAAAGGTGAGCCATGAAGCCATGCATGAGCCACATGGGAGCCATGAGAGCCATGGAATCTACTTTCCACCTCACCATACCCAAGATGGCAAGAGGAGGAGGCCCTTTCCATATTCTCTTAAGAGTGATTAACCACTTCCATGACTCCACTAAACCATGCTTAGACTTAATCGTACTTGGATCGTGACTTGACCCCACTAATCAAGCCGATCCAAGTGACTTTTCCTTCAGCCCAAATTGACCTTGGAGGGTGAACCTAACCCAAAACCAAGGGTCGACCCATTTAGACCCAAAACTAGCCCTTTCCCATTCCATTTCGATTCAAACCCTTTACACATGTCCATGGCTAATTGACCGCACAAACCTCTGAGCCCCGACCCACTGGACCCGAGGGTGACCCATGCTCGCGGCCGCCGCCCGGGTCGCCGGAAAACACCATGGCCGAGAGCTCACATGTGAGCCCAACTTGGAATTCTCACCTGCCGAGCCGCCCCATCCCCAGCGGCCATCGGAGCCGTTCTTCTCTTGCCAAGAGCAGCTCGATCCCAAGCCCTAACTCTCCCTGGGAGGCCCTCCACCCTCTCCTATTTAAACACCACCCCTCTCGGCCATGAGAGGTGCTGAAACAAAACCTTAAGGAAACTCTGCCAAAATTGTTCCAGACTCCTCCCCATACACAGAGCACTTGATCCCCATTAAGATCCCCCTGCCATTTCTTCTCTGTGAGCTCAATTTCGCAGTCGAAATCTAGGCCCAAAACCAAGACACTTCTCCACAAGTGAGCCAATCCCCAAATCGATTGGTTCTACACCTTCAACGGACCAAGGGAAGGTGTCCACCAACAAAAGCCCCATCTTCGAGCCACCCGGCTTGCTCCAGACCTCCAAGCTTTGTGATCGGGCTTGGTCGAAATCCCACCTGAGACAATTCACCGGACCGAGAGACTTTATCCGGAGCTTCGTCGGGATCCAATCGAAGGTGCAACAACCCTCGGATCGAAGCCACACTTCTCCGAGCAAAGGTATGAGCTAATTCTTCATCCCGAGATTCCGGAGATTCTCCATTTCAAATGCTTTAATTTCAATGCATGATCACCGTATAGATGTGTTCGTCTCTTCAAGACGAATCCATAGAGCATAAGAACATGAAAATCCATCGAGTATCGAGTGAGATATTAGGGATTTAGTGTGGACGGCTCTCGGGTGAGAACACTTGGGGACGATGAACGGATGCCGTCCATTCAATACACGCGCGCACGGACGGCCGAGATCGCGTCGGATCGGGGAGACGCGTACGAGAACCGCGGGCCGTGGCCGCCGACCCGGATGGCGGCATCGAATGGGAGCGCGACGCGTGTGCGTTCGTAGTTGCCGAGGTCGACGCGGCGCCGCGTGGATAAATAGAAAATGAAGGATTTTTCCGATTTATTTAATTCCCTAAACTTCAAAAATTCATAACTTTGTGTAGAAAAATCAGAAAAATAAAATAAAAATACCCTCTTGCTCAGTGAACAGAGGAGAATAATGTGGGAAAGAAATCATTTAATTTCATCAAGTATTTTATTTTTAATAATTTATTTACCCTCTGCATATTTTTAATTCTCCATGCATGTATACAATTCACCATGGCATAAGACCATAAGGCTTTTGAAGCCTTTGAATTTGGGAACATTCCCTAAATTTTCCAAAGTCAGAGGCCATCCCTATGAAGAGTTATTGATTTTTCAAATTCATGTTACTGTTTTGAGTATTTTAATTCCAATAAATAACATGTTGTGAAATAAATTCTAGGAAAATTTGGTGATGTTCCTTATGACCAGAGGACCCTAGGAAAAATAGGTTTTGAGTTAGTTCATTTAAAACAACCCTAATTGGCTTAAACACCCAAAATAGATCTCTAATTAATTAGAGCTAACCATACATCAAATTAACTTGAAATCAATTCTCCAGTGACCTTTAGGATCAGAGGAACGCACCATAAAAATTTGAGGTCAATTGGACTTGATTAGCCCTACTAATTGGGTTGATTAAGCCATTTAGTCATTTTAAACTTCAAAAATTCATAACTTTCAAAATACTTTTTAAAAATTCACCAAATTGGTTTTGGAGCCACTCTGATATTAGGGGAATTTAAGAAAATTAAAATTTCAATTTTCTAAAAAAGTTGATTTTTTAATATTATTTTAATATTTTAATAATTAAAAAATAATAAAAATCACAAAAATAATAAAATTCACCAAAATGTCACATTTTGAATTTTAATCACTTAGGAACAAACCCCATATTTTTCTTAGGTCTATTTAGTGAGATATTAAATTTTAAAGCTCTAGGATAATTTTAAAATTAAAAAATGTATTTTCTAGCATTTTCACTAAAATAATTATAATAAATCATAGAAAAATCAGAAAATTGTAAAATTTGATTCTCTGATTTCCTTGATATTATAGAGATTTTTGAAAATATAAAATTCATTTTTCAACATTTATTTTATTTTTAAATTAATTAACACTCCAAAACTTAAAATAATTATAATAAAAATAATATAATTCAAAAAATCACCAAAATTGGTCCACGTGGTCCTCTAGTCATTATGAATGTCCTCTAATTTTCTTAAGGACAGAAACTTTCCCTTGGTCATGTTATTAAATTTTCCTTGGAAATCTCTATTTTCTACCAAAAATAATTATATAAATAAATTAAGTACGTGAAAAATCACATTTTCTCCTCTCATGTCTTTATTGACATATGAGTGAAGTCACATAAAAATTTCAAGTTCATTTGAGTTCAATTTAGTGAGTTATGAAATTATTAAGCTTAAAGGGTAAAGTGGTAATTAAAATTTTTAATACTTAATTAAAACTTTAGGTTTAATAAAAAATTAACAAGTAAAATATTTGATCCTAATCTGATTTGGATGATTGAAATTTAAATAATTAAAGGGTAGAAACCCATTAAGCAATTTAAAATGATTAAACCTTAATTAAATAATTGATCAAATTTGGAAGAATAATAAAATTAGAATTATTAAAATAGGGATATTATTAGGAAGAGATTTATTCTTTAATTTAAAAATCCCTAAATTAATTATCTCATTAATATTCAATTCTTAATTAAAATGATAACTCAAATTCAAAACATTAAAAGACTTAATCATTAAACTAAAATTAAATTATTAAACTCTTTTAAAAATTTCAATTAAAATTAAAAAATAAAATTAAATTAAAAATTAAATTAAATTAATTAAATTAAATTAAATTAAATTAAAATTAAAAGTTGAATTAAATTAAAGATTAAAATAAATTAAATTAAATAAACAAATTAAGTTAAATTAAATGAATTAAATTAAATTAAATAAATAAAACCAAATTAAATTAAGTTAAACCAAATTAAAAATTAAATTAAATGAGTTAAAATTAAATTAAATTAAATTAAATCAAATTAAATTAAAATTAAATCAAATCAAATTAATTTAATGTAACATCAAATCAAACTAAATTGAATTAAATTGAATTAAATTAAATTAAAACTCAATTAAATTAAATTAAATTAAATTAAGTTGAATTAAATATAACATCACCAAAGACATAAAGAATTTAAAATAAATCTAAAATAACTTGAACACTATTCCAAATTTAAACCCATTAATTGAAATTAAACTAAATCGAACCATTTGAACACCAATTTATCCTCAAAAGCTTTAGTTATTATAACTCCTAAACGAATATTAAATGAAATGTCACTTCACCTATGGGATATTCAAATGTCCTAGTTCACCGAGCAAGATAACAAAACTTGAGATTCTTGGACGATTAATTCATTTGTGTAATTGAATCCATTTGGACTTAAAACAATTCTAAGCAATATTGAAAAGATGTTTAAGATTATTCTTAAACACTTTCTCAATATGATAGGATGTTTATAAGAACAATCGAATTT
>JAKZJZ010001072.1:0-32015 GCA_022702705.1 Papilionanthe hookeriana x Papilionanthe teres | reverse complement strand
ACATTGTAAACTATCATAATGAAGGTTAACTTGATCTTCTTTTTACTCATATTTAAAATAAAGTGAACCAATATTTAAATCTTACATATCTAAAAATAATTTTCAGCCTAAGTCAACCAAGACTTATGAGCATCAAATTTTTCTAAAGTAATATAAAATTAATCGAAGATCGAGGCATAACCTTACATTAAAACACAAAAACATAAGATTGTTGACCTCATTTTTGGTGAGGTCTTCCCTTCTTCTTTTTAGTGCTTAGGATCTAGCCTTAGGCTTTTCCTTTGACTATCTTAGAGGACCAGAATTGGGACCCGCCTTTTAGAAATTTAAACCACTTCTAAACTCCCTGCAAACTCCACAAACTTGACTATAGACCCCTAATCACCTAGAGGGTTGAAATCGAAATATGGAAGTTTAAAGGATGAGTTCCTATAGGACTCTTTGGCCTTAGGGCCCCTGCAGGTGGCTCGGTGCAGTGAAGGGGCTGACTTACACTACACTTACACACTACATTTCCACACACTTCCTAAAACTACACCCATACCTAACTTGACCTCATGACTCATGTAGGTGATTCACATGGATGGTCCTTAACCCCTAAGCCCTTGGCTAAGAGGGTTAGGAACAACATAGTGAATGCCTCAAATGAGTCCCTTCATGGCTCATAGGGGCTTGATATGGCTTCATGGCCCAACCAAAATGATTTCACCCCACTCAAATTCACCCAATCTTCAATTTCCCAAATTTTCAATTTTTGACCCCCGGGACCCTACACCCGCTTAGCCTACCCAAAACCCTTGAAATTACCCAAATTTTTGCAAAATTTCCAAATTACCTAAAATTCTTCAAAATTATTCCCAAACATCTCCACATCACTCAAATTGATCATCCATACCCAAAAATACCAAAGATTCCAAAAATACCCCCAATACCCTCCAAATACCCAAAATACCCTTCTTGGCCTAAAAATCCAAAAATTTAGAAAATTCCCAGAAAATTCCAGAAAATCCTAAATATTCCCAATTTCATTTTGTCCAACTACACCATGGGCCAATTTTGTCAATTTACCCTACTTTTGTCAAAACCCCCAAATTGACCCATTTTAACCTCTAAGTGAACCCAATGTCAAACCAAACCTGCCCAATTGACCCCAATTTTGGTTCAATTCAATTCTAAACTTCAATTCAACATTCCTAATACCAATTTAGACCAAATCCAAGTCCAATTTGATTGACATTTGGATCCAATTCCACTTTTGACCTTAAGGCCATTTTTTGACCTAAGCCCAGAACCTAACCCAAATGAACCCAAACCCCAAAAATCAAAGCCCAACCAAAGTCAAAACCTCTTTGAAACACTCCCATAAACACTTCTCAACAATAATTCTACATCAATTTCAACCCTAGCCCAACATTGGCCTGACTTGGCCCATTTGGACTATATTAGCCCATTCACCAAAAGAATCCAAATCCAACCCAATTCAAGCCCAAACTACCCCAAATTTGCTTCAAGTTACTCATGACACATCCATGAGCTAAACCCAACAATTATTTGGCCCAACCTTCTACAAAAATTTTCATCCATGAACACATTCATAAACTTAAAAGCCCGCTTCCCTTAAACCCTTCTAAAAGCCCATTTCCTTCAAAATTCAAAAGCCCAAATCTACCCTAAAGCCCACATGACATCTCCATTTGTCATCCATTTAATTAAATCCATTACCTAAGTCCTAAAATCATCATTGAATTATTCCAAATGAAGCTTCATCCAAATTCCCATCAAATTACCAAAAATTTCTTAAAACCCATTTTTATGAAATTGACTCAACTTTCTCCAAGCCAAAGACAAGCCATGCAAGCCATTGATAAGCCACATGAAGCCATGGGAGGCTTGACATGTGACCATGCCATTAATGGTAAAAGGAGGGGCTCCTTTCCTAATCTTTTATTAAGCTTTTTTTACCTTAAGCATGTCACACACTAAACCATGTTTAGCCGCCTCATCATGGATAGAGACCACACCACTCTCTCTTGGGCGACCCAACCGATCCTCTCAGCCCAAAATCGAGGCCATGGGGAGGTGAACCAAGCCCAAAAGGTGAGTTGACCCATTTGGACCCAAAATAGGCTCATCCCCATTCCATTTCAATCCGACTCCTTTACACATGGCAATTGCCCGATTGATTGCACAAGCCTCCAGCCACGACCCACCTGAGCTTGAGGGTGACCTGACCACAGCCGGCCGGCCACCGAGCCGCCGGAAAACACCATGGCCGAGAGCTCACATGTGATCCGACATTGAAATTCTCACTTGCTGAGCTGCCCCTTGCCCTAGTGGTCACCATGGCCGATTCTTCTCCTCACCGCAGCGCGCTGATCCCAAGCCCTAACTCCCCCTGGGAGGCCCCTCAGCCAGCTCTATTTAAACTCCACCCCTCTCGGCCATGAGGGAGAAGAAGCACAAACCTTGCCAAAACTCTGCCAAAATTGTTCCAGACCCTCTCCACCTTTAGAGCACTTGATCCCCAGTGAAATCCCCCTGCCATTTCTCCTCTGTAAGCTCGATTTCGAGTTGAAATTCCACCCAAAACCGGGACACTTCTCCACGGTGAGCCAATCCCCAAATTGATTGGCTCTACACCTTCACCGGACCAAGGGAAGGTGTCTACCATCAAAAGCCCTATCTCCGAGGCCACCCGGTTGCTCCGGCCTCCGAGCTTTGTGATCGGGCTTGGTCGAAATCATATCCGGACAATTCACCGGACCGGGAGACTTCATGCCGGAGCTTGCTAGGACCCGATCGAAGGTGCAACAACTCTCGGATTGAAGCCGCACTTCTACGAGCCAAGGTATGAGCTAACTCTTCATCCCGAGCTTCGAAGATTCTCTATTTCAAATGCCTTAGTTTCAATGCATGTTAACCGTATAGATGTGTTCGTCTCTTCGAGACGAATCCATAGAGTATAAGAACGTAAAAATCCATTGAGAATCGAGTGAGATCTTAGGGATTTAGTGTGGACGGCTCTCGGGTGAGAACACTTGGGGACGATGAACGGATGCGCGTCCATTCGATACACGCGTGGACGAACGGCTCGGATGGCGTCGGACCGGGAAACGGTGCGAGAACCGCGGGGCCCGGCTGCCGACTCGGATGGCGGCGCCCGATCACGAGCGCGACACGTACCCCTTCGGAGCTGCCGATGTTTCGGCGGCGCCGCGTGGATAAGTAAATAAATAGGGTATTTAATGTATTTATTAAATATCGAAACTTCAAAAATTCATATCTTCGTGTAGAAAAATCACAAAAATAAAATAAAAATACACTCTTGCTCGGTGAACGAGAGGAGAATAATGTGGAAAAGAAATCATTTAATTTCATCAAGTATTTTATTTTTTATAATTTATTTACTCTCTGCATTGTTTTAATTCTCCATGCATGCATACAATTCACCATGGCATGAGACCATAGGGCTTTTGAAGCCTCTGAACTTGGGAACATTCCCTGAATTTTCCAAAGTCAGAGGCCATCCCTATGAGAAGTTATTGATTTTTCAAATTCATGTTACTGTTTTGAGTATTTTAATTCCAATAATTAGCATGTTGTGAAATAAATTCTAGGAAAATTTGCTGATGTCCCTTATGACCGAGAGAACCCTAGGAAAAATAGGTTTTGACTTAGTTCATTTAAAACGGCCTTAATTGGCTTAAACACCCAAGATAGGTCTTTAATTAATTAGAGTTAACCAGGCATCAAATTGACTTGAAATCAATTCTCCACTGACCTTTAGGATCAGAGGAACCCACCATAAAAATTTGAAGTCGATTGGACTTGGTTAGCCCCACTAATTGGGTTGATTAAGTCACTTAGCCATTTTAAACTTTAAAAATTCATAACTTTTAAAATACTTTTCAAAAATTCACCAAATTGGTTTTGGAGCCTCTCTGATATCAGGGGAACCTAAGAAAATTAAAATTTCAATTTTCTAAAAAGTTGATTTTTAATAATATTTTAATATTTTTAATAATTAAAAAATAATAAAAATCACAAAAATAATAAAATTCACCAAAATGTCACATTTTGAATTTTAATCACTTAGGAACAAATCCCACATTTTTCCTAGGTCTATTTAGTGAGATATTGAATTTTAAAGCCCTAAGGTAATTTTAAAAATTAAAAAATGTATTTTCTAGCATTTTCACTAAAATAATTATAATAAATCATAGAAAAATCAGAAAATTGCAAAATTTGTTTCTCTGGTTTCTTTGATATCAGAAAGATTTTTGAAAAATATAAAATCCATTTTTCAACGTTTATTTTATTTTTAAATTAATTAACACTCCAAAACTCAAAATAATTATAATAAAAATAATATAATTTAAAAAAATCACCAAAATTGGTCCAAGTGCTTCTCTGGTCATTAGGAATGTCCCCTAATTTTCTTAAGGACAGAAACTTTCCTTTGGTCATGTTATCAAATTTTCCTTGAAAATCTCTATTTTCCACCAAAAATAATTATATAAATAAATTAAATACAGAAAAATCACATTTTCTCCTCTCATGTCTTTATTGACATATGAGTGAAGTTACATAAAAATTTCAAATTCATTTAAGTTTAATTTAGTGAGTTATGAAATTATTAAGCTTAAAGGGTAAAATGGTAATTAAACTTTCAACCCTTAATTAAAACTTTAGGTTTAATAAAAATTAACAAGTAAAATATTTGATCCTAATCTGGTTTGGATGATTGAAATTTAAATAATTAAAGGTTAGAAACCCATTAAATAATTTTAAAAATGATTAAACTTTAATTAAATAATAGATTAAATTTGGAAGAATAATAAAATTGGAATTATTAAAATAAGGGATATTTATTAGGAAGAGATTTATTCTTTAATTTAAAAATCCCTAAATTAATCATCTCATTAATATTCAACTCTTAATTAAAATGATAATTCAAATTCAAAATATTAAAAGACTTAATCATTAAACTAAAGTCAAATTATTAAACTCTTTCAAAAATTTCAATTAAAATTAAAGATAAAACTAAATTAAAAATTAAATTAAATTAAGTAAATTAAATTGGATTAAATTAAATTAAATTAAAATTAAATTAAATCAATTAAATTAAATTAAATTAAATTAAATTAAATTTAAATTAAATTAAATTAAACAATTAAATTAAATTAAATTAAATAATTAAATTAAATTAAATAATTAAATTAAATTAAACAATTAAATTAAATTAAATTAAATTAAATAATTAAATTAAATTAAATCAAATCAAATTAATTAAACACCAAATCAAATTAAATTGAACTATATTAAACTAAATTAAAACTCAATTAAATTAAGTTGAATTAAATATAACATCACCTAAAACAGAAAGAAATCAAAATAAATGTAAAGCAACTTGAACACTATTCCAATTTTAAACCCTTTAACTTAAATCAAATCATTTGAATACTAATTTACCCTTGAAAGCTTTGATTATTATAACTCCTAAATGGAACATCAAATGAAGTGTTATCTCACTCATAGGATATTCGAATGTCCTAGTTCACTGAGCAAGTTAACAAAACTTGAAAACCTTGGACGATCGATTCATTTATATAATTAAATTCATTTGGACTTAAAACAATCCTAGAAATATTGAAAAGATGTTTAAGATTCTTCTTAAGCACTTCCTCAATATGATAGGATATTTATAAGAACAATTGGACTTAATTGTTCTTTGATGAAGAAAATCGTCCTCAAACAACAAAAACACAAAGAACCTAGACGTCATAAGAGTTGACTAGCTATAGGATTAGGAATTTGGTAGAAAACCATAACCTTTCCCTTAGCTTTACCTAGGGACTTGCTTAAATATTCTAATTGTGTTTTAAGTGCGGCTTGGGATGACGGGAAGACCCTCCGAGTACGCTTTTATTTTATTGCAGTTACTTTCTTGCAATTTACTTTATTGCAATTTACTTTCTTACTTGCAATTTATTTTCTTGCAATTTACTTTATTGCAAATGCACTTTACTTTTCTTGCATGATAAAACAATAGTTGCATGAAAACCCACACCTTTAGGATAGTCCCTAAAACTGAAACAAAATTAAGTTAAAAGTCATTGCAAGATAAAATTCACCGCCACAACATTTCAAAATATAAAACAACTCGAAACTTTAATCACAAACGAACACAAAACTACGATTGCAACTAAACTAAAACGTCTCGTTGGATGATCGGGAATACCTCGGATGATGTAACCTACGTGTTGCTAGCAGGATTTCCACGGTGCTAAATGAAAGTGTGGAACTCATTCGGTTGAGTTTAGCAAATTCATCTGGACTAAGTGAATCCGATAAAAATAATGATGCCGGAAGGATGGAACCGTGGGATCTTAACCGGTGTCGTTATAATCAACTTTAAGATTTGTTTTAATTAAAACGTAAAAAACACTTGGAAAATTAAGATTTTCTCTAAACCAAAATACTTTTCTCATCTCTCGATTTATGGTTTCTAAAACTAAACCTCTGCTACAACAAGGAACTTGGAGCATGGTGGGCGACACGGCCATCGTCGTCGGCGAAACTTGAACTACTTCGGCAAAACTTTCCTAGAATTAAATAACCAAAGCCATAGGACTTCGAGGTAGTTTGCACTAGTGCAACATAAATCCTCGACCTTTTCGTTAGGCATTTGCATTGCAAATTAAGCCCTAACCGGTCTTAGGATTCCGAGGTAGTCGTCCGATACGACAATAAACCCTCACATCTTCTAAGTTTATTTGTTTGATTTTATCATACAAATATAAGTCCTAATTAATTAAAATTGGCGAGATTGAAATACTTAAATAAGTATTAGGACTTTCCTAAACTCAAGCCAAACGATAGGATAGTCGGGAAATTACCGAAGTTCATTTCGAATCGGTGATTTCTCCTACCTTTCTTCCTTTGGATTCACAAAACAAAATGTTCCAAAATTTGATCCATTCCTATTGAAATTCCAAAATTCAATCTTTGAAAACCTTAAACTTTGAAATTCTTGAAAGCGAGTTATTGATTATTATCGAGAGTTTTCTTAAGTGATTCCCGTCACTTAAGATGTAATTAACTATAGGGGCTTGCCCTTATAGGGAATTTTAAAGAACCCGGAGTAATATAAACCCTGTTTGATACTTTCATATTAAGCGGGGAATTTGTCGGCTTATAAAATTGGTTCGCGGACCAAACGGATGTCACAAAACTTCTAGTTTATTTGATCGAGCCCCACCATCGAGCGGTGTGTCTATCCTTAGGGATAGATATACGGTTTGTGGTGCGGTGCTCGTTTATATAAACTATTTGGGGATGTGAGATCGATTTAATCTCATATCTTAAAACTTTCAAATTTAAAAATTATTTTCAAAATCAAATACTACTTTCTAAATTATATATATTTAAATTAAATTTAAAATTTAAATTCGCCGACAACTTCGTTAGGCGACCCCTTTTAAAATACAATACACAAACCTAAAATAAGCCGCACAGATTTACGGTGACTCCGTTGGGGAATATTCCTCTCTCCATTATAATCAAATAATTACTGCTTTCAAAAATCGGTAGTGTATCCATGTCCCTAATGGATCAAACTACCCTTCTTTCCGTTGGAATACTATGTTCATTTCTATCTTGAACAAGTATAGCCAACATTCTCTCGGATTTAGGAGCCATTGTTTAGACACCCCTAAACGGAGAGGTTCCGAGATCCTTTACCTCATTTCGAGGTGGGGTGGACCCCGATAGGTGTTAGTTTAGGAGTGATCCTTCGAGTCGGGAAGTCTTGCTTAAGACTTTCTTTTCCTTTCTGAATCGGATTCCTTACCTTCTCTACACCTTTGAACATTCCGTTCTAAATAAACAAACCCTCTAATAAGTGACTCTTTTAACAAATAATTCCTTCTTATAAATATATGAACAAAAATGAGTTCGGACTCTTTTCAATTCCTTTCTTTTCGTCCTAAAGAAAAGAAGCATAACTTGGGATCGACAACCGAGAATCTACCTTGCGAAATGGAAGCCCGAAGCCGATTTTCTCCTTCACCAACGGATCGGACTTCGGCGTCCATAAGGATGAACTGCCCGACGATGGGGTCATCCGATTTGGACGAGGATTTGAAAACACGAACGTCGAAGTCACCGACGTCTCCCTCTTTGCAGCGACGAACAAGGTATCCGAAGCTGAGGAATCCTCGCTCGAGTTCGACCTTAGGTCGACCCGAGAGTTTCCTCCCTGCGAAGGGTCCGGACTAGGAGGAGTACTGCTCGTCCGCGGGAGGATCATTCTCACTACCCCCACTTGGTCTAGTTGTTTCGCACCTACCCCGACTTACGCAAATCGAAGGGGAAAGGAATCCGGAACTATGATAAACACGTTACACGTGGAGGGTACGGATCTTCTGTAAGACCTTCGTCTTTGAAATCGGGTCCGGTTCGAAGATTCCTTCGCCGACAAAGACCCAAAGAAGAAATAGAAATAGAAGGATCGCCGGGGAAGCCGGAGGCTGCGCGAGGTTGCCTTCTGGAGGAAATTCCGAGTTGCCGGAATATACACCGTTACCGGAATATACACCTTTGCACGACTACATACCACTTTTGGGAGGAAGCGGGTTCCATCCCCTCTCGCCGCGAGAGGATGAAGAGAATGTTCGAAAGATTCTTTGCCACATTACCACGACCCGCATACTACGGCGATAACCGCAAGAAAAGAACCGGAACTACGCCGTTTGCTCGACTGCGAACTTTGGTAGAAAAGCTAGCAAAGAAGGAAAAGCGCCCCGTGTCGGAAATTCTACGAAGGATAGGACGGGTGCCGGTCAAATCCCGTCTTGGGCCCCGAGTAGAACCCGCCGTCATGATAGAGAAGCCGAGCAAGAGAATGAAGGCTAGCCCGCTCGTCGTAGTATCGGGATTACGGATTAGGGAGGATACCACCTTCCAGGCATTTGGCCGACGGACCATGCTGGTCCTAGACCTTCTGCTGCTAGAAGGATGGTGTGGCGTCCCACTACGGGGCGATTGAGGCCGAAACGACGGCCGAGAAAGAAAGTCTCGCCGGGAGGCTGGAATGCGAAGAAAGTGCTTCTTGCGATGAAGGGGACTCGTGAAAAAAGGACCCGGCGACCATCGCATGACAACCACGAAGATGCACGAAAGCTCCGCTAGAAGATGCCATGGAAAAGTTGAGAACCGAGCATCCAGACGGTTGGCAAAAGAAAGAGAAGAAAAGTTCGGAGATGAGATCGACTCATCGGAATTCATGGACAACGAATATGCGAGAAATCAACATGGTTGAGACACGAGCTTCATCGGCTTCTCGAGGTGCTCCTGCGGCCGCGAGAAGAGAGGAGCCGGAGCGATGAAGAGACGGCTTCGGGAAAAGGACGACACGATCGCTCGAATGGCGAAGAGGATGGAAGAGATGGCCATAGCTGCGGCCACTCTCCGGAGTCAAGTGCGACCACATAGAGAGACACCCCGAGAAGTCATTCACATCGTAGACGGAGGAAAGGAGATTACATCCGTCGATGGGGATGACCGACTGAAAAAGGATACAACACGAAGTATGATCCACGAAAAGGATATCGAGAACTTGGTAGAGCGGCGAGGTGCGAGAAGCCTTAGCACGATCGAAGAACGGGACATCCATTCGGACGGGTAGACCTTACCCGGAAGAATTCGACGTTGTCCCGATACCCGAAGGGCTTCGTACCACCTCTGTTTAAGACCTTCGACGGAGCAGGGAACCCCGACGGCATGTTGCACACTTTCGTGCCGGTTGTTGCAATGCGGCGGGAGCGATGCGCTACTCTTCCGACGAGTTCGTTAGCGGTCCGTCGGGAATCGCCTTCGGCGGTATGCGGAATTACCCGATGGTTCGGTGAAGACGTTCTCGGAGCTAGAGAACCTCTTCATCGAGCGATTTGCCGGAGCTCGGCACCACATCACTATAGGTGATTTAGTGGTAGAGAAACAAAGGCCGAATGAAACTTTGGTGGATTACATACTTCGATGGAGAAACTTAAGCATGAAGTGTGAACCACAAGCTGCAAGAACAACATGCGGTCGGCATCTTGCTTAAAAGCATTCACGGCCCGATAGCACTTCTCCTCGAGGGATTCACTATTAAGACTTTTGAGAAGTTGTTAAGCAAGGCCGGAAGCTTGCAAGAAGAGGCGAAGCAATTAAGTTTTGCCGACAAGACGGACAAGCGAGAAGCCGGTGAAGACTTTCGAAAAGAAATGCGGGGTCGTTGCGGCGAGTTGACAAAGGCAAACAACCGATGCAAATACCACCGAGACGGCGCGAGCAACCACAACAAAATTACCGGCAACCCGGTCCGACTATCGGTCGTCTCCGCGGTATGAACAACCCGTCTCGTCCGCAACGTACATTGAGGGAGCTTCGAGCGAGAGAATATCCGTTCAAAAATGAAGCGATACGAAGATGTTCCGTAGCTTAATGAAAACTCCGGATTTCCAGTGCCGGAGCCCGAAAGACCGGAGGAAGTCGACAAGAAAGGTGATCCCAACTTTTGCCCCTACCATCGGATGCTTGGGCACAAGATAGAAGAGCGCATTACCTTCAAAAGTTGGCTCGACGACAACCTTCGGAAAGGAAATATAACAATCCCGAAGGAGTACATGAAGGAACCCCGGAAAGGAGGTTCGCGTCGATGTTATCTCAACCGATCCCGTCATCCAGATAGATCCCTATGCAGCCGACGATGGATGGACTACCGCACTAGACGAGATCTTCGAAGAAGATTTTAGACAACATCCGAACCGCTTCGGTGCGAGCTTCGATTCGAGTTCGAGACACAGTTAGGCCGGTACTTATCACTTGCGATAGAAGAACCACCTCGACAGGAGAAAATCGAAGAGAAGAAGAAAATTGACGAAGAAGAGGGGACCGAGACTCCTAAGGCTAGACTAGGGGCTGCTTATCCTAGGATAGTTGTTTCCGATTCGGGGAGAAATCCCTCGAACCTGCGATTTTGTATGATTATCTCGCTCACTTCGGTGGGATCATATAATGATAAGGGTGATGGCGTTGGCTACGTTTTGATCTGTTTCTAACGATTACGTAACTAGCGACAATCCGGGCGTCGATTTCGATACCAACAACAATTCTCAAATCATACATGATCTCGACGATCACAATGACGAAGAAGGCATCCATCGAGGAGGCTACGAGAGTTCAACGAAGCAACGGATCTATCTGTGAGTTTCGAGGAGCTCCGGTTATGATAGAGTTAGAGCCTTCGGATTTGGAAGATAATCCGGAAGAGCCGGTCATTCCGATTCGGGAGGAGACACCGAGCAAACTCGACGCTAGATTCGGAAGAAATTACGAAGTCGACTTGAGAAGTGGAAGAGTTCTACCTCCGAGAATGGGTCCGAAAGACAAAGGAAAGCGGTGGTTGTTCAAGAAGAACCAACCCCGGCGGAAGACATACCCGTTCGAGAAGAAGCCGAGACGCATGGAGAACAAAGTGGACTACAACGTGCTTAGCCCATCTTAGGAAACTACCGGCCAAGCGAGCATTTACGATGCTCTCATCTTATCGAAAGGAGATGAGGGAAGCTGCGATCGAGGCCTTACTTGATCCGGAAATTTGCTTAGCTCGAATGGCCGGAGATTCCTTAGATGAGGTTTGCTCGTTAAAGGAACGACGAGGTGTTACCTTCACGGACGATGACCTACTACTTGGGACGACGGATCACGACCGACCGTTGTACATTTCGATTACTGATTGGGAAGTTTACGCTCTCCGGAGTATTGGTGGATCCGGGAGCATCAATCGATATAATGAGTCTTCGAACAACTAGCATACTTGGAAATTGATGCTCGTGAGCTCGAGGCCGACAAAATGTTATTAAGAGGATTCAACCGAGAAAGGAGAAAGAGCCCTCGGGTCGATAACGCTGCGATGAAGACCGGTGACTTAGCAAAGACAACCGCAAAATTTCATATAATCGATTCGAAACGTCGTTCAACGCTCTCTTGGGCCGACCATGGATACATGAAAACGAGGATGGTACCATCATCTCTGCACCGGTGCATCAAGTATTACGATGGAGGGAACGAGTGCATCAAGGTGACTTACGACCATTCTCACGTACATGAGATTGGGATCCATGAAGATGCGGCTTATTATGCACCGCCAAAGAAAACAATCTTCTCCGGAGATACCATAACAAATGAAGCAAAGAAAGTTCGAGACAACGAAGAACACGAAGTTCTAGTCCAACGAGTCACTCACCACTCCCTTCGGCGAGATGGTGAAGGTTTCTCCACGACTCGCATCCGAGGTCGACGGCGGGGACGAGGCCGTGGTAGAGACACTAGGACAATTGGACGGAAGAAACCGGCCATCAATGTTGATTGGGAAGATAGTTCTAAAGAAGAAAAAGAAATCGAGCGAAGCGGCAACAATAAGTCGAAAGAAGCCGCAATACAAGATCTCCCTCGAAGATGAAAAGAACGAAGAATACAAATCGATGTACGAGAAGATTAACCACTACGTACATACTTATGACCCTAACTCCGATCCATTCTAATAAGATCGAGGGTATGGAGGTCGAAGAGGTACGTAGTGACGGTGCGAAGCCGATCAAATTCTACCGTGGTGCTTCTTCCTCCAAAGCCGAAAATAATGTACGATTCGAAGATGTCACTTCATCGGAATTAATGGAATTACCTTTTGAATGGTACTCTCCCTGTGTTCGAAATTTAATTCAACGTGGTTTCTTACCTCGACAATGGACAAAAGGCCGATCACAACATTTTGAAAAGTTATGGAATAACTCCGGTCGTCCTCCCGATTCAAAGTATGGACTCGGATTCGGCACGGTAGGGTCGGTTGACGATGCGAATTTTGCTTGGTTGTCACTTGCAAATCCAATGAAAAGCGCATGGAAACTACGAGACGAACTCGAAGATTTACAAATTGGAGACGCTCCACCGAATTCGAAGAAGAAATCGAATCTACGATAGATGAGTTAACGGAAGTTAACTTGGGTACTAGCGAAGAGCCTAGACCTACCTTTGTTAGCTCCTTACTCGATAAAGAAGACTCCGAAGAAATAATCGAGTTATTAATGGAATTTAAAGGCTGTTTTGCTTGGAGCTACGATGAAATGCCGGGATTAGCCCCGGAGGTTGCGATCCATAAGTTAGGAGTGGATCCTACTACGTTCCCGGTCGGACAAGGTCCCGAAGAATGCGTACGGAAATCGAACAACAAGTCATAGCCGAAGTTAAAAAGCTAATAGACGCTAAATTTGTCCGTGAAGAACAATACCCGACACAGTTAGCTCGATGTGGTGCCGGTCGAGAAGAAGAATGGTCGGATCGGAATTTGTGTGGACTTCGAGAGATTTAAACAAGGCATGTCCAAAAGATGAATTCCTCTACCGATTCCAGAGCTAATGATCGATATTGCTTCGACACATGAAATATTCTCATTCATGGATGGATCTTCGGGATACAACCGGATAAAAATGGCTCCGGAAGATGAAAAGCTTACGGCATTCGAACGCCGATCGGAGTATTTTGCTACACGGTGATGCCATTCGGACTGAAGAACGCGGAGCAACTTACCAAAGAGCAATGACAAGAATTTTTGATGATCTCATCCACAATCAAGTCGAGTGCTACGTGGACGATGTCGTCATCGAAAGCAAAGTAAAGGAAAACCACATGTATGATTTGAGAATTGTTTTCGAACGATTAAGACAATTTAACCTTAAGATGAATCCCTTAAAATGCGCCTTCGGCGTCACCTCCGGGAAATTCTTAGGATTCGTTGTCGGACATCGTGGAATTGAAATCGACCGGAGAAGATTAAAGCCATCTTAGAAATGCCGCCTCCCAAAACCTTAAAACAACTACGATCTTTTCAAGGAAGGCGGCATATCTTCGACGCTTTATCTCGAACATGTCGAGGTAGGTGTCGGCCTTTCTCGGCACTAGTTAAAAAGGACGCCAAATTTATTTGGGAAGAGAAATGCCGGAAGGCCTTCGAAGACATTAAACAATATTTAATGACACCTCCTGTCTTAGCGGCCCCGATCTCGGGTAGGCCGGCGATACTTTACACCGCGGCTCTAGACGACTCTCTCGGAGCCCTGTTAGCTCGGGTCGATGATGAGGGTAAAGAAAATGCTCTTTACTACTTAAGCCGTCGTTTACTCCCGACGGAAGTAAGGTATCCCGCAATTGAAAAGCATTGTTTGGCCACGATCTTCGCCGCTCAAAAGCTCGGGCACTACATGCTTTCTCATAAGGTCGACTTGATTTCGAAGTTTAATCCATTGCAATACTTGATGACTCGTCCAACACTTTCGGCGAGACTTGCCGGATGGTCGATGATATTATTGCAATTCGATATAACTTTCGTGCCTCCGCGTGCCGTAAAGGGACAAGTCTTAGCGGACTTCCTCGCGGCACACCCTTTGCCGGCCGAATCTCCTCTCGATGACGATCGCGAGATGAACAAATAATGAACCTAGAAGACCACGATGATCGACGTTGGGAATTGTATTTCGACGGAGCATCTTCGGCACACAAAGACGAAGAATCGCAAGTGATAGTGCCCGGTAAGGCGGGAATCGGGCTAATCTTTATAACACGGAGCGGGGGATGTTAAGATACTCCTACCACTTGACGAGCCGGTGTACGAACAACGAAGCGGAATACGAAGCCCTCATAACGGGATTGGAATTAACCATTCGAATGGGGATAACGGACATCAACATCTACGGGGATTCACGAGTTAATCATTCAACGGATCGTCGGACAATACGGAATTTTTAAACCGAAGACTCGAACAATACTTCCGAGTATGCTGTACAGTTGTTGGAACGGATTCCGAATGTGACGATCTACAAAATTCCTAGAAAAGAGAATGCTTTAGCGGATGCTTTAGCCGTCTCGCAAAAGAATTTGCTCGTTTGCAAGATGAATCGGTGGAAGTGTCGGTTCACGGACGTCGGGTCCTATCGCGGCTCGACATAGACACAATACACAAATCGGAAAAAGAAAAAGAATCGGTTGCGGCGGTGACGAGAAAACACGAGAAGATTGGCGACGGCCATTGATGAACTACTGCAAACGGGAAAGCTACCGGAGGATAGGTCGCTAGCCCATCGGATCAAGAAAAGAACTCGTCCTACGCATTAATAAACAACACATTGTACGGAAGGTCTTTTGATCGAATGTGGCTAAGGTGCCTAAGCGGGTCCGAGGCCCGTGAAATTGTTAAAGAAGTGCATTCGGGACTGCGTGGCGCTCACCGGTCGGGTCCAAAAATGAAGATGAAAATTAAAAGACTAGGGTACTACGGCTCTCGATGATGACCGAGCGCATGAAAATCGCCGAGAGGCGTCACCGATGCCGAGTGCACGGAGTGGTTCTACACCGACCTCCAAATGTGCTACACCAGACAATTGCGTCGTGGCCGTTTGAATGTTGGGGCACGGATATAGTGGGTCCGATAGAACCACCATCTTCGAAAGGACATCGCTTTATTCTTGCGGCTACGGATTACTTTTCCAGTGGGCGAAGCGGTTCCACTTAGAGAAGTGAAAGCACACCACGTCTTTGCGGTTTTTCGAGAACCGAGTTGTCTACCGTTTCGGAGTGCCGCGCGAGGATCATTTCGGATAATGGGTCGGCATTCGGAAGCACACAAATCAACAATTTTGTCGGGAGACACGGAATCGGTCGGCGATACTCGACAATTTACTACCCGAAGAGCAAACGGTCTCGGCGAGGCTTTTAATAAAACTCTCGTTCAAATCTTAAAGAAAACCACGGACGATAATAAGAGAAATTGGCACGAGAAATTGTTAGAAGCCTTATGGGCCTACGGACAACCTTCGAACTCCTACTCGAGCTACACCTTACGCTCCGGTGTATGGGTCCGAGGCGATGTTACCTTTAGAGGTTCGACTTCCTTCACTCGGAATTGCGAGTTGCAAACAAGATCACGACGAAGAAAATGCCGGACTACGACTCGAAGAATTAGAAAGCTTGGAAGGGAAAAGACTTGCGGCGCAACGGAATTTAGAACTATACCGAGCTAAAATGGTTCAAGCCCATGACAAGCCGGTCCGCCCGAGAACTTTCGAAGTTGGTGACTTAGTTCTCGTTCTCAAGAGACCTATTCTTGCACACGCAAGATAGGAGGAAAATTTGAACCCACTTGGGAAGGACCGTTTGTGGTTGAAGCGGTATACTCGGGAGGTTCCTACCGGCTAGTGAATTGCCGGGAGAACGACATATGCTTCCGATCAACGGACGATACTTGAAAAAATATTACGCTACTGATGTTTCGAAGGAATGAATTCTTCATCCCTAAGAAACACGGGTGAAAGTAATTACTTATGGTTGGGTCCGAACTCAAAATAATAAAATGTGCTAAAATAAATAAAATCATGATAATAAAGTTTTCCTCGTTTTCTTCTCCAAATCAAAATCTCTTCCCTCATCTTATCTTACTTCATTCTGTTAAATTTCAAAATATAAGAATAATAAAAAATGTATCTTTAAAAAACATTTTCTTAATGTTCTTGTTCTTAGTACTGACCCCGATCCTTTTCCTTGTCTTTTCGCGGGGAAATGTCGAACGGGCGGTTGGTCTTGAACTTTAAGAATGGCGTAAGCCTTGCACTCGATGAAAAGAGGGTGAAAGATGGAGCGATAATCGAGATTGACTCGGATTTCGCACCAGCGGAGCCTACGATACGAGGAAAGTGAGTCGGGTCCCGAGTTAACGAGCGAAGCTGCCGGACGAGACGGTGATGAAAGTGGGTGGCCCAAGCCACCAATCCAACAACAAGAAAAGAAAAGCAAACACCGAAGAAGATAAGAAAATGAAGTCCGTAGTCACTACGGCGGAGGGCGGGCTTGTCGGCGCCGCGCCCGCGGAGATTCGAAGTTCGGAGGGCTACTCTCGCGGCCCACGCAACGGAGAAATAAGAATCGCCGTATCCGTAAGATGTTAACAAAACTAGGCTGCGGACCAGCGCGACGAGACAGTGCTAATGCCGGCACTCACATTTCGAGGACACCGGTTCACCGGGAACCTGAAGAAAGGAGGCCGGCTCCTAGGATAACGGAAAGAACCGGGGAAATCTCCGGAAGATCGGAAGAAAGAAGGCTACCACGCCACCGGATAGAACCACCGGCAGTGCATGACCTTGTTGCGAAGCAACCCGGGGGATGTCTCGACGGACATCATCCACGAGGAGCCGAGGTATGCGGGGAACGTGAAGGGATTGAACCATATATCCCACAATATGTCACAAGACCTCGCCATGCGCAGATCATTCGGAATACGAGCTGGAGAGGATGCGAGAATGTTGAAAAGAAAACTTTCGAATACTTCGAGAGAATTAAAGGAAGAAGAATCAACATACTAGAAGGCCTCGAGCTACACACCGACGTATTCTCGGAGTATGAACAACGAGCAAATCGTGGATCGTATCCGGGATGCGAAAAGAATGGGCCGAGCAGAGCCGCTCGAGGGAAAACACATACTCGGAACCCGGAGATGGATGCCGGGGAAAGGAAGAATCACAATACAATGCGGATCTTGCTACAACTTCTGCTGAAGACGAAAAGGAAACCCACCGGGGATACTCCGTCATGGGCGAGTAGATCCGATGCCATTAGTTATCAAGAGAATGGTAAAAAGATTGATAACATGGAGGGTGCTGCCGCCAGATTGCATACCCAATAAGCTGCATTATCAACATCTACAAACGGGGTGACTGCATACCCCCACATATTGATCACCACGACTTCGTCGGACCTTTACTGCACGGTCTCTTTCTTGAATGAGTGTAACATCATGTTCGGATACGACCTCCGGATAGCGAGGCCCGGGTGAGTTCCAGGGGCCGGTAAAGATACCTTCTACCGGTGGGTTCCGTCATGATGCTGCGAGGTAACGGAGCGAGATATCGCAAAGCATTGCATACCGGGAGTGCCGGTGGAGCGAATCTCGGTTACTTTCGGGAGGATGGACGACGACAAAATACCTTACCATTTCCGACCGGATCCGGAGCTAGAGAACCTCGGCCTTACGAGTCGTGAGTTACATGGGAAATATCACACCTCCGATGTACATCCAGTCGGCATCCTTGCCAAGGATGGCTTGGAAGGTGATGTTATTGACCATGTACCTCACTTATTCGGACATGGATTTTTGACGAGATGATTCTTTTGATGGATCAACAAAGATCATACACGGTCCGTTTTGAGTCTACATGGATTGTATGAAATATATTCCGGATCGAGTTGTACGACGTATTTTCAACATGATTGGAATGAAAGTGACCATGTCACGTTTTTGGCCTTCACCTCTTTTGTGCAAATTGATTGGGAAACGCCATTAAAGTTAAATGAACTTCGAACAAAGAACGAGAAAAGAAATAAAAAAGAAGAGAATAAAAGAAAACTTTCTAAAAAAAAAATCGAAAAATGACAAATACCAAGTTCACATGAACATTAAATAAACAACAAAATAAAATTTGAACCATTAAAAGATAAACAAAATCAACACAAATCTCAAATTCAATCTTTCCGGATTCTAAATTTCGATCAAATTTCAAATTTGATCTTTCACAAATTCTCAAATCGAATTCTCGATCAAATTCTCAAATCCAACTCTCGATCAAATTTCAAATTTGATCTTCCAAATTTCAAATCAAATCTTAAATCGAATTTCAATCGAGTTCGAACTCATCCTTCCAAATTTCAAATTCAATCTTTCCAGATTCAATCTCTATCAAATCTTAAGATCTTCAGATCTCGAATCGAATTCGACGTCAATCAAATTCAAAACTTTTGGGTCGAGGATTTTACATCCAAGATCTCATTGCTTTAGGATTCTTTTCCTATGCACCGAAATACATCAAATAATCAAACACTTTTGGGTCGAGGATTTTACATCAAGGCTGCCATTGCTTTAGGATTCTTTTCCTGTTGCCTTGAAATACATCAAATTCAAACTCTTTTGGGTCGAGGATTTTACATCCAAGACTGCACTGCTTTAGGATTCTTTCCTATTGCCTTTGAAATACATCAAATCGAACTTTTGGGTCGAGGATTTTACATCCAAGACTGCCTTGCTTTAGGATTCTTTTCCTATTGCCTTTGAAATACATCAAATTCAAACCTTTTGGGTCGAGGATTTTACATCCAAGTACCTGCTTGCTTTAGGATTCTTTCCTGTTGCCTTTGAAATACATCAAATTCAAACATTTTGGGTCGAGGATTTTACATCCAAGACTTGCACTTTTTAGGATTCTTTTCCTATTGCCTTGAAATACATCAAATCAAACTTTTGGGTCGAGGATTTTACATCCAAGACTTGTACTTATAGGATTCTTTCCTATTGCACTGAAATACATCAAATCGAACTTTTGGGTCGAGGATTTTACATCCAAGACTACCTTGCTTTAGGATTTTTTTCTATTGCCTTTGAAATACATCAAATTCGAACTTTTGGGTCGAGGATTTTACATCAAGACGCCTGCTTTAGGATTCTTTTCTATTGCCTCTGAAATACATCAAAATTCAACTTTTGGGTCGAGGATTTTACATCCAAGACTGCACTTCGCTTTAGGATTCTTTCCTTATTGCACTGAAATACATCAAAATTCAACCTTTGGGGTCGAGGATTTTACATCGAGATTGCATTGCTTTAGGATCTTTTCACTATCGCAATGAAATACATCAAATCAAATTCAAACTCTTGAGGTTAAGGATTTTACATCCAACACCATTTTGCTACGAGACCTCTTCCCATTGCAACGTTTCAATCTAATCGATTCGATTTTCTTTCGAGGTTGGAGATGTTACATCTAAAACCTCGAAATCCAATTTTCATTTCAAATCGAATCCCTCAAATTAATTTTGACAAAACTTCAATCTAAATTGAAACTCCAAACTAAAATTTAAACTCACACATCAAAACATAAATTGAAACAAAATAAAATCTAAATCGAAATTTCCCCAGGTCATGTGATTTGGGATTTACCTCCTTTTCCTTTCCCAGGCGAGAGTTCGAGAATCTCCGGTTCCGGAGATATACTTGACACTCCCCAGCGAAAACTCTTCTGCTTCGTCCTAAGTTCGTCACTTGGACATCCGTGTTGGTTTTGTTGATCGCTTCGGTCAACACCGATACGCGCGGTGTGCTCCGTCGACTCACCACACCTATTGGGGGTCCATTTGTTGACCTCATTTTTGGTGAGGTCTTCCCTTCTTCTTTTTAGTGCTTAGGATGCTAGCCTTAGGCTTTTCCTTTGACTATCTTAGAGGACCGGAATTGGGACCCGCCTTTTAGAAATTTAAACCACTTCTAAACTCCCTGCAAACTCCACAAACTTGACTATAGACCCCTAATCACCTAGAGGGTTGAAATCAAATATGGAAGTTTAAAGGATGAGTTCTATAGGACTCTTTGGCCTTAGGACTGCCCACAGGTGGCTCGGTGCAGTGAAGGGGCTGACTTACACTACACTTACACACTACATTTCCACACACTTCCTAAAACTACACCCATACCTAACTTGACCTCATGACTCATGTAGGTGATTCACATGGATGGTCCTTAACCCTAAGCCCTTGGCTAAGAGGGTTAGGAACAACATAGTGAATGCCTCGAATGAGTCCCTTCATGGCTCATATGGGCTTGAAATGGCTTCATGGCTCAACCAAAATGATTTCACTTCCACTCAAATTCACCCAATCTTCAATTTCCCAAATTTTCGATTTTTGACCCAGAGACCCTACACCTACTTAGCCTACCCAAAACCCGTCGAAATTACCCAAATTTTTGCAAAATTTCCAAATTACCTAAAATTCTTCAAAATTATTCCCAAACATCTCCACATCACTCAAATTGATCATCCATACCCAAAAATACCAAAGATTCCAAAAATACCCCCCGATACCCTCCAAATACCCAAAATACCCTTCTTGGCCTAAAAATCCAAAAATTTAGAAAATTCCCAGAAAATTCCAGAAAATCCTAAATATTCCCAATTTCATTTTGTCCAACTACACCATGGGCCAATTTTGTCAATTTACCCTACTTTTGTCAAAACCCCCAAATTGACCCATTTTAACCACTAAGTGAACCCGATGTCAAACCAAACCTACCCAATTGACCCCAATTTTGGTTCAATTCAATTCTAAACTTCAATTCAACATTCCTAATACCAATTTAGACCAAATCCAAGTCCAATTTGATTGACATTTGGATCCAATTCCACTTTTGACCTTAAGGCCCATTTTTGACCTAAGCCCAAACCTAACCCAAATGAACCCAAACCCCAAAAATCAAAGCCCAACCAAAGTCAAAACCTCTTTGAAACACTCCCATAAACACTTCTCAACAATAATTCTACATCAATTTCAACCCTAGCCCAACATTGGCCCGACTTGGCCCATTTGGACCTATATTGGCCCATTCACCAAAAGAATCCAAATCCAACCCAATTCAAGCCCAAACTACCCCAAATTTGCTTCAAGTTACTCATGACACATCCATGAGCTAAACCCAACAATTATTTGGCCCAACCTTTTACAAAAATTTTCATCCATGAACACATTCATAAACTTAAAAGCCAGCTTCCCTTAAACCCTTCTAAAAGCCCATTTCCTTCAAAATTCAAAAGCCCAAATCTACCCTAAAGCCCACATGACATCTCCATTTGTCATCCATTTAATTAAATCCATTACCTAAGTCCTAAAATCATCATTGAATTATTCCAAATGAAGCTTCATCCAAATTCCCATCAAATTACCAAAAATTTCTTAAAACCCATTTTTATGAAATTGACTCAACTTTCTCCAAGCCAAAGACAAGCCATGCAAGCCATTGACAAGCCACATGAAGCCATGGGAGGCTTGACATGTGACCATGCCATTAATGGTAAAAGGAGGGGCTCCTTTCCTAATCTTTCATTAAGCCTTTTTTACCTTAAGCATGTCGCACACTAAACCATGTTTAGCCGCCTCATCATGGATAGAGACCACACCACTCTCTCTTGGCTGACCCAGCTGATCCTCTCGGCCCAAAATCGAGGCCATGGGGAGGTGAACCAAGCCCAAAGGTGAGTTGACCCATTTGGACCCAAAATAGGCTCATCCCCATTCCATTTCAATCCAGACTCCTTTACACATGGCAATTGCCAATTGATTGCACAAGCCTCCAGCCACGACCCACCTGAGCTAGAGGGTGACCATCGACCTGGCCGGCCGGCCACCGAGCCGCGGAAAACACCATGGCCGAGAGCTCGCATGTGATCCAACATTGAAATTCTCACTTGCTGAGCTGCCCATGCACTAGTGGTCACCATGGCTGATTCTTCTCCTCACCGGAGCGAGCTCGATCCCGAGCCCTAACTCCCCACGGGAGGCCCCTCGGCCGGCTCTGTTTAAACTCCACCCCTCTCGGCCATGAGAGAGAGAGAAGCACAAACCTTGCCAAAACTGCGCAAAATTGTTCCGAGACCCTTCTCCACCTTTAGAGCACTTGATCCCCAGGTGAAATCCCCTGCCATTTCTCCTCGTAAGCTCGATTTCGAGTTGAAATTCCACCCAAAACCGGGACACTTCTCCACGGTGAGCCGATCCCCAAATTGATTGGCTCTACACCTTCACCGGACCAGGGAAGGTGTCTACCATCAAAAGCCCCATCTCCGGGCCACCCGGTTGCTCCGGCCTCCGAGCTTTGTGATCGGGCTTGGTCGAAATCATATCCGGACAATTCACCGAGACCGGGAGACTTCATGCGGAGCTTGCTAGGACCCAATCGAAGGTGCAACAACTCTCGGATTGAAGCCGCACTTCTACGAGCCGAGGTATGAGCTAACTCTTCATCCCGAGCTTCGAAGATTCTCTATTTCAAATGCCTTGGTTTCGATGCATGTTAGCCGTATAGATGTGTTCGTCTCTTCGAGACGAATCCATAGAGTATAAGAACGTAAAAATCCATTGAGAATCGAGTGAGATCTTAGGGATTTAGTGTGGACGGCTCTCGGGTGAGAACACTTGGGGACGATGAACGGATGCGCGTCCATTCGATACACGCGCGGACGAACGGCTCGGATGGCGTCGGACCGGGAAACGGTGCGAGAACCGCGGGGCCGGGCTGCCGACTCGGATGGCGGCGCCCGATCACGGCGCGACACGTACCCCTTCGGAGCTGCCGATGTTTCGGCGGCGCCGCGTGGATAAGTAAATAAATAGGGTATTTAATGTATTTATTAAATATCGAAACTTAAAAATTCATATCTTCGTGTAGAAAAATCACAAAAATAAAATAAAAATACACTCTTGCTCGGTGAACGAGAGGAGAATAATGTGGAAAAGAAATCATTTAATTTCATCAAGTATTTTATTTTTTATAATTTATTTACTCTCTGCATTGTTTTAATTCTCCATGCATGCATACAATTCACCATGGCATGAGACCATAGGGCTTTTGAAGCCTACGAACTTGGGAACATTCCACGAATTTTCCGAAGTCGAGCCATCCCTATGAGGAGTTCTTGATTTTTCAAGTTCGTAGTCACTGTTTTGAGTATTTTAATTCCAGTAAATAGCATGTTGTGAAATAAATTCTAGGAAAATTTGGTGATGTTCCTTATGACCGAGAGAACCACTAGGAAAAATAGGTTTTGACTTAGTTCATTTAAAACGACTACTAATTGGCTTAAACACCCAAAATAGGTCTTTAATTAATTAGAGTTAACCAGGCATCAAATTGACTTGAAATCAATTCTCCACTGACCTTTAGGATCAGAGGAACCCACCATAAAAATTTGAAGTCAATTGGACTTGGTTAGCCCCACTAATTGGGTTGATTAAGTCGCTTAGCCATTTTAAACTTTAAAAATTCATAACTTTTAAAATACTTTTCAAAAATTCACCAAATTGGTTTTGGAGCCTCTCTGATATCAGGGGAACCTAAGAAAATTAAAATTTCAATTTTCTAAAAAAGTTGATTTTTAATAATATTTTAATATTTTTAATAATTAAAAAATAATAAAAATCACAAAAATAATAAAATTCACCAAAATGTCACATTTTGAATTTTAATCACTTAGGAACAAATCCCACATTTTTCCTAGGTCTATTTAGTGAGATATTGAATTTTAAAGCCCTAAGGTAATTTTAAAAATTAAAAAAATGTATTTTCTAGCATTTTCACTAAAATAATTATAATAAATCATAGAAAAATCAGAAAATTGCAAAATTTGTTTCTCTGGTTTCCTTGATATCAGAGAGATTTTTGAAAAATATAAAATCCATTTTTCAACATTTATTTTATTTTTAAATTAATTAACACTCCAAAACTCAAAATAATTATAATAAAAATAATATAATTCAAAAAATCACCAAAATTGGTCCAAGTGCTTCTCTGGTCATTAGGAATGTCCCCTAATTTTCTTAAGGACAGAAACTTTCCTTTGGTCATGTTATCAAATTTTCCTTGAAAATCTCTATTTTCCACCAAAAATAATTATATAAATAAATTAAATACAGAAAAATCACATTTTCTCCTCTCATGTCTTTATTGACATATGAGTGAAGTTACATAAAAATTTCAAATTCATTTAAGTTTAATTTAGTGAGTTATGAAATTATTAAGCTTAAAGGGTAAAATGGTAATTAAACTTTCAACCCTTAATTAAAACTTTAGGTTTAATAAGAAATTAACAAGTAAAATATTTGATCCTAATCTGGTTTGGATGATTGCAATTTAAATAATTAAAGGGTAGAAACCCATTAAATAATTTTAAAAATGATTAAACTTTAATTAAATAATAGATTAAATTTGGAAGAATAATAAAATTGGAATTATTAAAATAAGGGATATTTATTAGGAAGAGATTTATTCTTTAATTTAAAAATCCCTAAATTAATCATCTCATTAATATTCAACTCTTAATTAAAATGATAATTCAAATTCAAAATATTAAAAGACTTAATCATTAAACTAAAATCAAATTATTAAACTCTTTCAAAAATTTCAATTAAAATTAAAGATAAAACTAAATTAAAAATTAAATTAAATTAAGTAAATTAAATTGGATTAAATTAAATTAAATTAAAATTAAATTAAATCAATTAAATTAAATTAAATTAAATTAAATTAAATTTAAATTAAATTAAATTAAACAATTAAATTAAATTAAATTAAATAATTAAATTAAATTAAATAATTAAATTAAATTAAACAATTAAATTAAATTAAATTAAATTAAATAATTAAATTAAATTAAATCAAATCAAATTAATTAAACACCAAATCAAATTAAATTGAACTATGTTAAACTAAATTAAAACTCAATTAAATTAAGTTAAATTAAATATAACATCACCTAAGACATAAAGAATTCAAAATAAATGTAAAACAACTTGAACACTATTCCAAATTTAAACCCTTTAACTTAAATCGAATCATTTGAATACTAATTTACCCTTGAAAGCTTTGATTATTATAACTCCTAAATGGAACATTAAATGAAGTGTTATCTCACTCATAGGATATTCGAATGTCCTAGTTCATCTGAAGCAAGTTAACAAGACTTGAAATTCTTGGACGATTGATTCATTTATATAATTAAATTCATTTGGACTTAAAACAATCCTAGAAATATTGAAAAGATGTTTAAGATTCTTCTTAAGCACTTCCTCGATATGATAGGATATTTATAAGAACAATTGGACTTAATTGTCCTTTGATGAAGAAAATCGTCCTCAAACAACAAACACAAAGAACCTAGACGTCATAAGAGTTGATAAGCTATAGGATTAGGAATTTGGTAGAAAACCATAACCTTTCCCTTAGCTTTACCTAGGGACTTGCTTAAATATTCTAATTGTGTTTTAAGTGCGGCTTGGGATGACGGGAAGACCCTCCAGGTACGCTTTTATTTTATTGCGATTTACTTTCTTGCAATTTACTTTCTTGCATTACTTTCGATTTTCTTGCAATTTACTTTATTGCGAATGCACTTTACTTTTCTTGCATGATAAAACAATAGTTGCATGAAAACCCACACCTTTAGGATAGTCCTAAAACTGAAACAAAATTAAGTTAAAAGTCATTGCGAGATAAAATTCACCGCCACGACATTTCAAAATATAAAACAACTCAAAATTTAATCACAAACGGAACACAAAACTACGATTGCAACTAAACTAAAACGTCTGTTGGATGATCGGGAATACCTCGGATGATGTAACCTACGTGTTGCTTAACGGGATTTCCCACGGTCTAAATGAAAGTGTGGAACTCATTCGGTTGAGTTTAGCAAATTCATCCGGACTAAGTGAATCCGATAAAAATAATGATGCGGAAGGATGGAGCACGTGGGATCTTAACCGGTGTCGTTATAATCAACTTTAAGATTTGTTTTAATTAAAACGTAAAAAACACTTGGAAAATTAAGATTTCTCTAAACCAAAATACTTTTCTCATCCCCGATTTATGGTTTCTAAAACTAAACCTCGCTGACAACAAGGAACTTGGAGCATGGTGGGCGGCACGGCCATCGTCGTCGTGAAACTTGAACTACTTCAGCAAAACTTTCCTAGAATTAAATAACCGAAGCCATAGGACTTCGAGGTAGTTTGCACTAGTGCAACATAAATCCTCAACCTTTTCGTTAGGCATTTGCATTGCAAATTAAGCCCTAACCGGTCTTAGGATTCCGAGGTAGTCGTCCGATACGACAATAAACCCTCGCATCTTCTAAGTTATTTGTTTGATTTTATCATACAAATATAAGTCCTAATTAATTAAAATTGGCGAAGATTGAAATACTAAATAAGTATTAGGACTTTCCTAAACTCGAAGCGAAACGATAGGATAGTCGGGAAATTACCGAAGTTCATTTCGAATCAGTGATTTCTCCTACCTTTCTTCCTTTGGATTCACAAAACAAAATGTTCCAAAATTTGATCCATTCCCTATTGAAATTCCAAAATTCAATCTTTGAAAACCTTAAACTTTGAAATTCTTGAAAGCGAGTTATTGATTATTATCGAGAGTTTTCTTAAGTGATTCCGTCACTTAAGATGTAATTAACTATAGGGGCTTGCCCTTATAGGGAATTTTAAAGAACCCGGAGTAATATAAACCCTGTTTGATACTTTCATATTAAGCGGGGAATTTGTCGGCTTATAAAATTGGTTCGCGGACGAACGGATGTCACAAAACTTCTAGTTTATTTGATCGAGCCCCACCATCGAGCGGTGTATACATCCTTAGGGATAGATATACGGTTTGTGGTGCGGTGCTCGTTTATATAAACTATTTGGGGATGTGAGATCGGTTTAATCTCATATCTTAAAACTTTCAAATTTAAAAATTATTTTCAAAATCAAATACTACTTTCTAAATTATATATATTTAAATTAAATTTAAAATTTAAATTCGCCGACAACTTCTGTTAGGCGACCCCTTTTTAAAATACAATACACAAACCTAAAATAAACCGCACAGTTACATACACTTACCTAAAGGTGGATGATGGAAACCATTTCTTAGGTTTCTGGTGGTAGACTTGAAAATACGGCTATCATGTGCGCTACCTTCCCATCCAGCCATTACAAAGGTGAAACACTGTCGGCATATTTTTAGGTTGTGTGTTATTTTAAAGGGGGGATCACCTAACAGAAGCTGTCGGCGAATTTTTAATTTAATTAAAATAAATAATTTGAAAAGTAGTATTTAATTTTTGAAAATAATTTTAAATTTGAAGGTTTTAAGATATGAGATTAAACCGATCTCACATCCCAAGTAGTTTATATAAACGAGCACCGCACCATGAGCCAGTGTATCTATCCCTAGGGATGGACTTACTATCGATCGATGGGGCTCGATTAAATAAACTAGAAGATTTGTGACATCCGTTTGGTCTGCGAACCAACTTTATAAGCCGACAAAATTCCCCGCTTAATATGAAAAACATTAAACGAGGTTTATATTACACTGGGTTCTTTAAAATCCCTATAAGGGCAAGCCCCTATAGTTAATTACATCTTAAGTGATGGGAATCACCTAAGAAAACTCTCGATAATAATCAATAATCCTGCTCTCAAGAATTTCAAAGTTTAAGTTTTCAAAGGATTGAATTTTGGAATTTCAATAGGGAATGGATCAAGTTTGGAACATTTTGTTTTGTGAATCCAAAGGAAGAAAGTAGGAGAAATCACGGATTCAGTGAACTTCGGTGATTTCCCGACTATCCTATTGTTTGGCTTGGATTTAAGAAAGTCCTAATATTTATTTAAATGTTTTGATTTTGCCAATTTTAATTAATTAGGACTTATATTTATATGATAGAATCATACAAATAGCCTTGAAGATGTGAGGGTTTATGTCGTACCCAAAGACTACCTCGGAATCCTAGGACCGGTTAGGGCTTAATTTGCAATGCAAATGCCTAACAAAAGGTTGAGGATTTATGTTGCACTAGGCAAACTACCTCGAAGTCCTATGGCTTTGTTATTTAGTTCTAGGAAAGTTTTGTTGATGTAGATTCGAGTTTCTGCGATGACGATGGCCGTGCTGCCCACGCATGCTCCGAGCTCCTTGTTGTTGCGGAGGTTTAGTTTTAGAAATCATAAATCAGAGGATGAGAAAAGTGTTTTGGTTTAGAAAGTCTTAATTTCCAAGTGTTTTTGTGTTTTAATTAAAACAAATCTTAAAGTTGATTATAAGGACACGGTTAAGATCCGCGGTTCCATCCTTCGGCATCATTATTTTTATCGGATTCACTTAGTCCGGATGAATTTGCTAAACTCAATTGAATGAGTTCCACACTTTCATTTAGACCGTGGGAAATCCCGTTAGCAACACGTAGGTTACATCATCAGAGGTATTCCCGATCATCCAACGGGACGTTTTAATTTAGTTGTAATTGTAGTTTTGTGTTCGTTTGTGATTAAATTTTGAGTTGTTTTATATTTTGAAATGTTGTGGCGGTGAATTTTATCTTGCAATGACTTTTAACTTAGTTTTGGTTTCAGTTTTAGGGGCTATCCTAAAGGTGTGAGTTTTCATGCAACGGTTGTTTATCATGCAAGAAAAGTAAGTGCGATGCGGTTAAATAAATTGCGATAATGTAAATTGCAGAAAGTAAATTGCAATAAAATAAAAGCGTACTGGAGGGTCTTCCAGTCATCCGAAGCTACACTTAAAATACAATTAGAATATTTAAGCAAGTTCCTAGGTAAAGCTAAGGGAAGGGTTATGGTTTTATACCAAATTCCTAATCCTATAGCTTAGTACATCTCCTATGACATCTAGGTTCTTTGTGTTTTGGTTTGAGGACGATTTTCTTCATCGAAGAATAATTAAGTTCGATTGTTCTTATGAACATCCTATCATATCGAGGAAGTGCTTAAGACAAATCTTAAACATCTTTTCAATATTTTAGGATTGTTTTAAGTCCAAATGAATTTAATTATACAAATGAATTAATCGTCCGGGAATTCAAGTTTTGTTAACTTGCTCAGTGAACTAGGACATTTGAATATCCTATGAGTGAAGTAACATTTCATTTAATGTTCTATTTAGGAGTTATGATGACTAAAACATTTGAGGGTAAATTGGTGTTCAGATGGTTTGTGATTTAGTTTAATTTCAATTAACGAGTTTAAATTTGGAATAGTGTTCGAGTTGCTTTATATTTAATTTCTTTATGTCTTAGGTGATGTTATATTTAATTTAATTTAATTTAATTTAATTGAGTTTTAATTTAATTTAATTGATATAGTTGATTTAATTTGATTTGATGTTTAATTAATTTGATTTGATTTAGTTTTAATTTGATTTAATTTAATTTAATTTAATTTGATTTAATTTAATTTAATTTAATTTAATTATTTAATTTAATTTAATTTGATTTAATTTAATTTAATTTAATTTAATTTGATTTAATTTGATTTGATTTAATTTAATTTAATTTAATTTAATTTAATTTAATTTAATTTAATTTAATTTGTTTAATTTAATTTAATTTGATTTAATTTAATTTAATTTAATCTTTAATTTAATTTAATTTTTTTAATCTTAATTTAATTTAATTTAATTTAATTTAATTTATTTAATTTAATTTAATTTTAATTTAATTTAATTTTTAATTTTAATTGAAATTTTTAAAAGAGTTTAATAATTTAATTTTAGTTTAATGATTAAGTCCTTTAATATTTTAAATTTGAGTTATCATTTTAATTAAGAATTGAATATTAATGATATAATTAATTTAGGGATTTTTAAATTAAAGAATAAATCTCTTCCTAATAATATCCCTATTTTAATAATTCGATTTTATTATTCTTCCAAATTTAATCCATTATTTAATTAAAGTTTAATCATTTTAAAATTGCTTAATGGGTTTCTACCCTTTAATCATTTAAATTTCAATCATCCAAATCAGATTAGGATCAAATATTTTACTTGTTAATTTTTTATTAAACCTAAAGTTTTAATTAAGGATTAAAATTTTAATTACCACTTTACCCTTTAAGCTTAATAATTTCATAACTCACTAAATTGAACTCAAAATGAACTTGAAATTTTTATGTAACTTCACTCATATGTCAATAAAGACATGAGAGGAGAAAATGTGATTTTTCTGTATTTAATTTATTTATATAATTATTTTTGGTAGAAAATAGAGATTTTTAAGGAAAATTTAATAACATGACCAAGGGAAAGTTTCTGTCATTAAGAAAATTAGGGGACATTCCTAATGACCAGAGGATCACTTGGACCGATTTTGGTGATTTTTTGAATTATATTATTTTTATTATAATTATTTTAAGTTTTGGAGTGTTAATTAATTTAAAAATAAAATAAATGTTGAAAAATGAATTTAATATTTTTCAAAAATCTCTATGATATTAAGAAAATCAGAGAAGCAAATTTTGCAATTTTCTGATTTTTCTATGATTTATTATAATTATTTTAGTGAAAATGCTAGAAAATACATTTTTTTTAATTTTAAAATTACCTTAAAGCTTTAAAATTTAATATCTCACTAAATAGACCTAAGAAAAATGTGGGATTTGTTCCTATGTGATTAAAATTCAAAATGTGACATTTTGGTGAATTTTATTATTTTTGTGATTTTTATTATTTTTTAATTATTAAAAATATTAAAATATTATTAAAAATCAACTTTTTAAGAAAATTGAAATTTTAATTTTCTTAGGTTCCCCTGATATCAGAGAGGCTCCAAAACTAATTTGGTGAATTTTTGAAAGATATTTTAAAAGTTGTGAATTTTTAAAGTTTAAAATGGCTAAGTGGTTTAATCGACCCGATTAGTGGGGCTAACCAAGTCCGATTGACCTCAAACTTTTATGGTGGATTCCTCTGATCCTAAAGGTCAGTGGAGAATTGATTTCAAGTCAATTTGATGCATGGTTAATTCTAATTAATTAAAGACCTATTTTGGGTGTTTAAGCCAATTAGGGTTGTTTTAAATGAACTAAGTCGAAAACTTATTTTTCCTAGGGTTCTACGGTCGTAAGAAACATCACCAAATTTTCCTAGAATTTATTTCACAACATGCTATTTATTGGAATTAAAATACTCGAAACAGCAACATGAATTTGAAAAATCAATAACTTTTTATAGGGATGGCCTCGACTTTGGAAAATTCGGGGAATGTTCCCGAATTCGAGAGGCTTCAAAAGCCACGTGGTCTCATGCCATGGTGAATTGTATACATGCATGGAGAATTAAAAGTATGCAGAGAGTAAATAAATTATAAAAAATAAAATACTTGATGAAATTAAATGATTTCTTTTCCACATTATTCTCCTCGATTCAGCTGAGCAAGAGGGTATTTTTATTTTATTTTTCTGATTTTTCTACACGAGTTATGAATTTTTGAAGCTTAGGGAATTAAATAAATCAAAAAATACCCTAATTTTCT
>JAKZJZ010001071.1:0-32023 GCA_022702705.1 Papilionanthe hookeriana x Papilionanthe teres | reverse complement strand
CCTCTTTTGTCAAAACCCCAGATTATTTAGGCACAGCAGAAGTGGACCAGTATCGAAACCAAACATACCCAATTGACCCCAATTTTGGTCAGATTCAATTCTAAACTTCAATTCAACATTCCCAATACCAGGTTAGACCAAATCCAAGTCCAATTTGATTGACATTTGGATCGATTTCACTTTAGGCCTTAAAGCCGAAGTTTGGACAAGTGACCCAGACTTAGCCCAAAACTAACCCAATTCAACTCCAATTAACCCCAAATCTTTTCTAAACCTTCCCGAAACATCCCCACAAACAAAACACTAACATGATTTGCCCAAGATTTAGACCCGAGTCCTCCGAATTCGACCCAAAGTCCTAAAAGGCCCGATTTGACCTGACGAACCCAACCCAACGAATGAGCCCCGACCACAAATCAAAACCCAACCAAAGCGCGAAAACCTCTTTGAAACACTCCCACCAGCATTTCCCAACATTTATTTTACATCAATTTCAACCTAGCCCAACATTGGCCCAAGTTAGCCAATTTGACCTACATTGGCCATTGCAAATAAAAGCCAAAATTGACGATTAGACGAGCCACCTTAAATCTATTTCAGTTATTCATGAAACATCCCTAAGCCAAAACCAACAACTATTTGGCCCAGGCCTGCACAAAAAATTCCCATCCATGAACACGTCAGCCCCAAAGCTTCGCAACTTCCCTTAAAACGCTGCCAAAAGCCATTTTAAATTTGAGAATTAAGCCCCCGAATCTACCCACAAAAGCCCACATGACATCTTTCCATTTGTCATCCATTTAATTAAATCCATTACCTAAATTCTAAAATTCATCATCAAATAATTCCAAAATCAAGCCTCGTACCCCGAATCACCCCTAAATGCGAAAATTTTCCTTAAATCCATTTCCATGAAATTGACTTTACTTTCCCAGAAACAGAATGGAGCCGTAGATGATGCATAAGCAATATCTGATACGTAGAGCCCTCTTTTGTATCACCATGCCACTTTGGGCAAAAGGAGGGCTCTTTCCTTCACTCAGGAGTGGTTAACCACCTACATGATTCAGCTAAACTACGCTTAACCAACTTCAATTGTTACTTGGATTGTGAACTTGACCCACCATGTCGAGGCGATCAGATCACTTTCTCCTCACGGCCCTAAACCGGGCCTTGGGTGGTGCACCTAGCCCGAATGGGTGGGTTGACCCATTTAGGTCCAAATCTAGCCATGCCCCATTCCACTTTGGATCGAAAGCCTTTACACATGTCCGTGGCGGTCGATTGCCTGCAAAACCTCGGCCAGCCCGACCATAGGCCTTCGAGGGTGACCCATGCCTAAGCCCGTGGCGCTCCAGGCCATGCGGAAAACACCATGTGTAGGAAGCTCATGGCGAGCCCGACATTGAGAAATTCTCCTGGCAAGCTTGTTGCAACAATCCACAAACGAGTGGTCATGCGTGCAGTCTTACTCCTGCCGCGGCAGTGGTCTGAAGCCCCCAGCTCTCCCGGGAGGCCCCAGGCCCGGCTGTTCCAAACTCGCACCCCTCTCGGCCATGAGGAGGGCCGAGCCACAAACCTTGTAGAAACTACGCCAAGTTGTTCCGAACCCTTCACCCCATCCTTAGACGCGGTTGATCACGAGGTGTCGGTTTGCCACCGATCATGGCAAACCGAGCCCGATTTCTCGTAGAAATTCACCAGCTCAGGGCACTTTGCCGCGGTGAGCCCGATCACTCGAGGTGAGCGAGTCCCTACACCTTCACTGGACCAAGAGGAGAAGTTTCCCCGCAGGCCCCATCTCCGGGCCACCCGAGTTGCTCGGCCTCCGAAGCTTTGTGATCGGGCGTAGTCACTCTCATAGGCTCAGCGATTCACGAGACCGGGAGACTTCATCGGAGCTTGCGGGACCCGATCGAAGGTGCCGACGACTCTCGGATTGAAGCCACACTTCTGCGAGACTGAGGTATGAGTTGACTATTCATCAGGAGCTTACGGAGATTCTCGTTTCGAATGCCTTGGTTTCGATGCATGTTGGCCGTATAGATGTGTTCGTCTCTTCGAGACGAATCGCATGAAGCATAAGAACATGAAAATCCATTGAGAATCGAGTGAGATCTTAGGGATTTAGTGTGGACGGCTCTCGGGTGAGAACTACTTGGGGACGATGAACGGATGCCGAATCCATTCGATACACGCGCGCACGGACGGCGGGGATTGCGTCCGGACGGGGAGACGGTACGAGGCCGCGGGGCCCGGTGCAGCGACTCGGGTGGCGGCGTCGAATGGGAGCGCGACGCGTGTGCGTTCGGAGGCTGCTCGGGGTTGGCGCGGCGCGCGTGGATAAATAGAAAATTAGGGTATTTTTCTATTTATTTAATTCCTAAACTTCAAAAATTCATATCTACGTGGTAGAAAAATCACGAAAATAAAATAAAAATACTGCGCAACTCGGTGAACGAGAGGAGAATAATGTGGAAAAGAAATCGTTTAATTTAATTAAGTATTTTATTTTTTATGATTTATTTACTCTCTGCATACATTTAATTCTCCATGCATGTATACAATTCACCGTGGCATGAGACATAGAGCTTTTGAAGCCTCGAACTTGGGAACATTCACTGAATTTTCAAGGTCGGAGGCCATCTCAGTGAAAAGTTATTTATTTTTCAAATGCATGTTGCTTGTTTGAGTATTTTAATTCCAAAAATTAGCATGTTGTGAAATAAATTCTAGAAATATTTGGTGATGTTACCATATGACCAGAGAACTACTAGGAAAAATAGGACTTGAGTTAATTCACTCAGTTAACACTAATTGGCTTAAACACCTAAAATAGGTCTTTAATTAATTAGAGTTAACCAGGCATCAAATTGACTTGAAATCAATTCTCCACTGACCTTTAGGATCAGAGGAATCCACCATAAAAATTTGAAGTCGATTGGACTTGGTTAGCCCCACTAATTGGGTTGATTAAGTCAGCTTAAGCCATTTTAAACTTTAAAAATTCATAACTTTTAAAATACTTTTTAAAAATTCACCAAATTGGTTTTGGAGCCTCTCTGATATCAGGGGAACCTAAGAAAATTAAAATTTCAATTTTCTAAAAAAGTTGATTTTTAATAATATTTTAATATTTTTAATAATTAAAAAATAATAAAAATCACAAAAATAATAAAATTCACCAAAATGTCACATTTTGAATTTTAATCACTTAGGAACAAATCCACATTTTTCCTAAGTCTATTTAGTGAGATATTAAATTTTAAAGCCCTAGGGTAATTTTAAAATTAAAAAAATGTATTTTCTAGCATTTTTCACTAAAATAATTACAATAAATCATAGAAAAATCAGAAAATTGCAAAATTTGCTTCTCTGGTTTCCTTGATATCAGAGAGATTTTTGAAAAATATAAAATCCATTTTTCAACATTTATTTTATTTTTAAATTAATTAACACTCCAAAACTCAAAATAATTATAATAAAAATAATATAATTCAAAAAATCACCAAAATTGGTCCAAGTGCTTCTCTGGTCATTAGGAATGTCCCCTAATTTTCTTAAGGACAGAAACTTTCCCTTGGTCATGTTATCAAATTTTCCTTGAAAATCTCTATTTTCCACCAAAAATAATTATATAAATAAATTAAATACAGAAAAATCACATTTTCTCCTCTCATGTCTTTATTGACATATGAGTGAAGTCACATAAAAATTTCAAGTTCATTTGAGTTCAATTTAGTGAGTTATGAAATTATTAAGCTTAAAGGGTAAAATGGTAATTAAAATCTTTAATCCTTAATTAAAACTTTAGGTTTAATAAAAAATCAACAAGTAAAATATTTGATCCTAATCTGATTTGGATGATTGAAATTTAAATAATTAAAGGGTAGAAACCCATTAAATAATTTTAAAATGATTAAAGCTTTAATTAAATAATAGATTAAATTTGGAAGAATAATAAAATTGGAATTATTAAAATAAGGGATCTTTATTAGGAAGAGATTTATTCTTTAATTTAAAAATCCCTAAATTAATTATATCAACTAATACTCAATTTTTAATTAAAATGATAATTCGAATTTAAAATATTAAAAGACTTAATTTCAATTAAAATTAAAAATAAAATAAATTAAAGATAAATTAAATTAAGATTAAATTTAATAATTAAATTAAATTAAATTAAATAATTAAATTAAATTAAATTAAACAATTAAATTAAATTAAGATTAAATTTAATAATTAAATTAAATTAAATTAAATAATTAAATTAAATTAAACGATTAAATTAAATTAATTAAAATTAAATTAAATTAAATCAAACAATTAAGTTAAATTAAATTAAAAATTAAATTAAATTAAATTAAACAATTAAATTAAATTAAATTAAATAATTAAAATTAAATTAAATTAAATTAAATAATTAAATTAAATTAAATTAAATTAAATTAAATTAAATTAACTTAAATCAATTAAATTAAATTAAATCAAATCGAATTAATTAAATACTGAATCGAATTAAATTGAGTTAAGTTAAATTAAATCGAACTCGATTAAATTAAATATAAATTAAATATAAAACAACTTGAACGACATTTAATTTACTTGTAACTTAAACGCAAATCATTTGAATACTTAATTTACACGTGAAAGCTTTAGTTATCGTAACTCACTAAACAGAACATTAAATGAAATGTTACTTCGACTTATAGGATATTCGAATATCTACAGTTCATGAGCAAGATAACGATAAAACTTGAAAATCTCGGACGATTAATTCATTTGTATAATTAAATTCATTTGGACTTAAAACGATCCTAGAAATATTGAAAAGATGTTTAAGATTCTTCTTAAGCACTTCCTCGATATGATAGGATATTTATAAAACGATTGGACTTAATTGTTCTTTGATGAAGAAAATCGTCCTCAATAAAAACACAAAGAACTCAGACGTCGTAGGAGATGACTAGTTATAGGATTAGGAATTTGGTAGAAAACCATAACCTTTCCCTTAGCTTTACTAGGAACTTGCTTAAATATTCTAATTGTGTTTTAAGTGCGGCTTGGGATGACGGGAAGACCCTCGAGGTACGCTTTTATTTTATTGCGATTTACTTTCTTGCAATTTACTTTATTACGAAATGCATTTTACTTTTCTTGCATGATAAAGCAATGCATTGCATGAAAACCCACACCTTTAGGATAGTCCACTAAAACTGAAACCAAAACTAAGTTAAAAGTCATTGCGAGATAAAATTCACCGCCATGACATTTCGAAAATATAAAACAACTCGAAATTTAATCACAAACGGAACACGAAAACTACGATTGCGAGCTAAATTAAAACGTCTTGTTGGATGATCGGGAATACCTCGGATGATGTAACTGCGATGTTCTTAACGGGATTTCAGCGGTGCAAATGAAAGTGTGGAACTCATTCGGTTGAGTTTAGCAAATTCATACGGACTAAGTGAATCCGATAAAAATAATGATGCGGAAGGATGGAGCAGAGTGGGATCTTAGCAGGTGTCGTTATAATCGACTTTAAGATTTGTTTTAATTAAAACATAAAAAACACTTGGAAATTAAGATTTTCTCTAAACCAAAACACTTCTCTCATCCACTGATTTATGATTTCTAAAACTAAACCTCTGCAACAACGAGGAGCTTGGAGCATGGTGGGCGACACGGCCATCGTCGTCGGCAAAACTTAAACTACTTCGGCAAAATCTTCTTAGAATTAAAACAACGAAGCCGTAGGATTTCGAGGTAGCTTGCACTAGTGCGACATAAATCCTCGACTCTTCGTTAGGCATTTGCATTGCGAATTAAGCCCTAATCGGTCTTAGGATTCCGAGGTAGTCGTCAGATACGACATAAACCCTCGCATTTTCTAAGTTATTTGTTTGATTTTATCATACAAATATAAGTACTAATTAATTAAAATTAGCGAGATTGAAATCATTAAATAAACATTAGGACTTTCCTAAATTCGAAGCGAAACGATAGGATAGTCGGGAAATTATCGAAGTTCAGCCGAATCGGTGATTTCTCCTACCTTTCTTCCTTTGGATTCACTAAAACAAAATGTTCGAAATTTGATCCATTCCATATTGAAATTCGAAAATTCAATCTTTGAAAACCTTAAACTTTGAAATTCTTGAGAGCGAGAATTATTGATTATTATCGAGAGTTTTCTTAGGTGATTCCCGTCACTTAAGATGTAATTAACTATAGGGGCTTGCCCTTATAGGGAATTTTAAAGAACCCGGAGTAATATAAACCACTGTTTAATGTTTTCATATTAAGCGAGGGAACTTGTCGGCTTATAAAATTGGTTCGCGGACCAAACGGATGTCACTAATCTTCAGTTTATTTAATCGAAGCCCCACTATCGAGCGGTGTGTACATCCTTAGGGATAGGTACACGGTTTGTGGTGCGGTGCTCGTTTATATAAGCTATTTGGGATGTGAGATCGGTTTAATCTCATATCTTAAAACCTTGAATTTAAAATTATTTTCGAAATCAAATATTACTTTTCAAATTATTTATTTTAATCAAATTAAAATTTAAACCCAACGTTCGGCCCCTAGAAATACACGATTAAAAAAATACGCAGCGACTTCCGTGGGGAATATTCCTCTCTCCATTATAATCGAAATAATTACAGCTTTCAAAAATCGGTAGTGTATCCATGTCCCTAATGGATCAAACTACCCCTCTTTCCGATTGGAATACTATGTTCATTTCTATCTTGAACAAGTATAGCCGACATTCTCTCGGATTTAGGAGCGCTTTGTTTGGGTACCCCTAAACGGAGAGGTTCGAGATCCTTTACCTCATTTACGAGGGTGGGGTGGACCCACGATAGGTGTTAGTTTAGGAGTGATCCTTCGAGTCGGGAAGTCTTGCTTAAGACTTTCTTTTCCTTACTACGAATCGGTTTCACTTACCTTCTACACCTTTGAACGTTCCGTTCATAAATAAACAAACCCTCACAATAAATGATTCTTTTAACGAAATGATTCTTTTTATAAATACATGAACGAAGAATGAGTTCGGACTCTTTTTAGTTCCTTTCTTTTCGTCTGAAGAAAAGAAGCATAACTTGGGGCCCTGACAACGAGAATCACCCTGCAGAAATGGAAGCCCAGGCGAGTTTTCTCCTTCGCCAACGGACGGCCCCATTCTGTCACATGGGATGCGTGCCGAACGAGTGGGGTCATCAGGTTGGACGGGGGTTTGGCCACGAACGTCGAGGTCACCGACGTCTCCCTCTTTGCAGCGACGAAACAGAGGTATGCAGAGGTGGGAACCCTCCTTCGAGTTCGGCCTTGGGTCGACCCAGAGTTTCCTCCCTGTGCAAGGGTCCCGTAGGAGGATCTTGCGTCGTCTAGACGGGAGAACATTCTCAGCCTACCCCAGCTGGTCTAGTTGTTTCGCACCTGCCCGGCACGCGCGAATCGAAGGGGAAGAAATCCGGAGACTATGGTAAGCACTGATTCTGCGTGGGAAGGTGCGGATCTTCTGTAAGACCTTCGTCTTCGAAATCGGGTCTAGTTCGAAGATTCGAGTCGGTTGACGAACCCGAAGAAATAGAAATAGAAGGATCGCCGGGGAAGCCGGAGAAATTTCTTGAGATTGCTCTTCTGGAAATTCCGGAGCTGCCAGGAATATACACGCATGCAGAATATGCACCCTTTGCTGACTACTGCCTCTTTGGGAGGAAGCGGGTTCATCCTCTCCGCCGCGGAGGATGAGGAGAATGTTCGCAATGACATCTTGCCGCATTACCTCGACCCGCATACTTCTGACGATAGCCGCGAAAGAAGCCAGAACTACGCCGTTTGCTCGTGCCGAGCTTTGGTAGAAAAATTTAGCAGAGAAGGAAAAGCGCCGTGTCGGAAATTCTACGAAGGATAGGGCGGGTGCGGTCGAATCCGCGTCTTGGGCCCGAGTGGGAGCCGCCGTCATGATAGAAAAGCCAGACGAAGAATGAAGGCTAGCCGCACCTACGTAGTATCGGGGTTACAGTTAGGGAGGATGCCACCTTCCGACATTTGGCGAGCGGCCAGTACGGTCGCCAGACCCCTGTGCTTGGCAGAAGGATGGTGTGGCGTCCCGCTACGGGGCGGTTGAGGAGCCGAAACGACGGCCGAGAGAAGAAAGTCTCGCCGGGAGGGCGGAATGCGAAGAAGTCTTCTTGCGATGAAGGGGACTCGTGGAAAAAGGACCGGCAGCCATCGCATGACGGCCACGAAGATGCACGAAGCTCGCTAGAAGATGCCATGGAAAAGTTGAGAGGCAGGCATGTCGAGCGGTTGGCGAGAAGAAGAAGAAAAGTTCGGAGATGAGATCGACTCATCGGAATTCATGGACGACGAATATGCGAGGAAATCCAGCATGGTTGAGACGCGAGCTTCATCATCTTCTCGGGGTGCTCCTGCGGCGCATGAAGGGGAGGCCGGAAGCGATGGAAGGAACGAGCTTCGGGGAAAAGGACGACACGATCGGCTCGAATTGGCGAAGAGGATGGAAGAGATGGCCATCGCTCACGCCCAGCTCTCCGAAGTCGAGTACGACCACGCGAAGACACCCCCGAGAAGTCGTTCGCATCGTAGACGGAGGAAAGGAGATTGCATCCGTCCGATGGGGATGACCGGTGAAAAAAGGATACAACGCGAAGTATGATCCCCGAAAAGGATATCGAGAGCTTGGTAAGAACGGCCGAGTGCGAGAAGCCCCAGCACGATCGAAGAACGGGACATACGTCGGACGGAGTAGACCTTGCCGAGGAAGAGGTCGGCAATGTCACGATACCCCGAAAGGGCTTCGTGCCGCCTACGTTTAAGACCTTCGGCCGGGCAGGGCCACCCAGACGACGGCATGTTGCGCACTTTCGTGCCGAGTTGTTGCGATGCGGCGGGAGCCCGATGCGCTCTCTTAAGACGAGTTTGTTAGCGATCTGCGTCGAGGATCGCCCAGCCGGCGGGTATGCGGGGTGCCGACGGATCGCGTAAAAGACATTCTCGGAAAGTTCAGAGCCTCTTCATTAAGCGAGTTCCTGCCGGGATGCTCGGCACCGCGCATCAGCATAGGCGATTTAGTGAGTAGAGAAGCAAAGGCCGAATGAAACTCTAGTGGATTACACATCGCCGATGGGAGAAGGCTTAAGCGCCAAGTGTGAACACCAGTGCCAAAGAACAACATGCGGTCGGCATCTTGCTTAAAAGCATTCACGGCCCGATAGCACTTCTCCTCGAGGGGTTCAGCAGTAAGACTTTTGAGAAGTTGTTAAGCGAGGCGGAAGCTTGCGAAGAGGCGAAGCAATTAAGTTTTGCGTGACGAGACGAAGACGAGAAGCCGATGAAGACTTTTGAAAAAATGCAGGAGTCGTTGCGGCGGTTAGCAAAGACAAACAACCCGATCTGAAATACCACGAGAGGCAGTAGCGGCAACCGCAACAAAATTACCGGCAACCCGTCCGAGCTATCGATCGTCTCCACTGATATGAACAATGACCGTCTCGTCACGCGTACATTGAGGAGCTTCGAGCGAGAGAATATCGTTCGAAAATGAAGCGATGCGAAGATGTTCGTAGCTTAATGAAAACTCGAGTTTTCAGTACCCGAGCCGAAGGCGAGGAAGTCGACGAAAGGTGATCCCGACTTTTGCCCCTAATCGGATGTGGGCACAAGATGAAAGTTGCATTACCTTGAAGTTGGCTCGAAGCGACAACCTTCGGAAAGGAAATATAACAATCCAGAAGGAGTACATGAAGGAACCCCGAAGGGAGGTTCGCGTCGATGTTATCTCGGCCGATCTCGTCATTCCAGGTAGATCCACACATGGCAGCGACGATGGATGGAATTCTGCTTTGGACGAGATCTTCGAAGAAGATTTTAGACAACATCCAGAACCGCTTCGGTGCGGCTTCGATTCGAGTTCGAGACTGTTAAGTCGGTCTTATCCACTGCGATAGAAGAACCGCCTCGACGGGAGACAATCGAAGAGAAGAAGAAAATCGACGAAGAAGAGGGCAGAGATTCTTAAGGGTAGGCCCAGGGGCGCTTATCACAGGATAGTTGTTTCGATTCGGGGGAGAAATCCCTCGAACCTGCGATTTTGTATGATTATGCTGCTCACTTCGGTGGGATCGTATAATGATAAGGGTGATGGCGTTGGCTACGTTTGTATTTGTTCCTACTGCGATTACGTAACTAGCGACTCGTCAGGGCGTCGGTTTCGATGCCAACGACGGTTCTCCAGATCATGCGTGATCTCGACGATCGAAATGACGAAGAAGGCGTCATCGGGAGGCTGCGGGGTTCAACGAAGCGACGGATACTATACTGCGGGTTTCGAGGAGCTCCGGATTCACAATCGAGAGTTAGAGCCATGATTTGGAAGATAATCCCGAGAAGGGCGGGTCGTTCGGGTCGGGGGGAGACAGAAGCCGAGCCTAAATCTTAAGATTCGGAAGAAATTACGGAAGTCGGCCTAAGAAGTGGAAAAGTTCTACCTCCGAGAATGGGTCAGAGACGCAAAGGAAAGCGAGGTGGTTGTTCGAGGCACCAACCCCAGTGACGGAACATGCCGCATTCGAGAAGAAGCGAAGACACGAGGAGAACGAAAGTGGGCTCGACGTGCTAGCCCGTCTTAGGAAGCTACCGGCCCAGGCGAGCATTTATGATGCTCTCATCTTGGCAAAGGAGATGAGAGAAGCTGCGATCGAGGCGCTTTGCCAGATCCCGGAAATTTGCAACGGCTCGAATGGCGGAGATGCCTTAGATGAATGAGTTTGCTCGTTAAAGAGGCAGTGACGGTGTTACCTTCGCGGAGACGATGACTACTTGCTTGGGACGGCCGGATCACAGTCGGCCAGATTTGTACATTTCGATTCTACGATTGGGAAGTTTTACGCTCTCCGGAGTATTGGTGGATCCGAGCATCGATCGATATAATGAGTCTTCGAACACTAGCATACTTGGAAATTGATGCTCGTGAGCTCGAGCGAACGAAATGTTATTAAGAGGATTGAACGGGGAAAGGAGAAGAGCCCTCGGGTCGATGCATATTCTTGATGAAGACCGGTGATTTAGCAGAGACAACCATGAAATTTCATATAATCGATTCGAAACATCGTCCAACGCTCTGCTAGGACGACCATGGATACATGAAAACGGGATGGTACCATCATCTCTACACCGGTGCATCAAGTATTACGATGGAGGAACGGTGCATCGAAGGAGACTTACGACTCATTCTCCAGTACATGAGAGTGGAATCCATGAAAGATGCAAGCATTATGCATCTGCAACGAACGAAAACAATCTTCTCAGAGAGATACCATAACGAATGAAGCAGCGAAAGTTGAGGACAACGAAGAACCGAAGTTCTAATCAACGATCGCTCGCCGCTCCTTCGGCGAGATGGTGAAGGTTTCTCACAACTCGCATCGAGTCGAGGGGGGACGGGGGCGGGTGGTGAGGCGCTTAGGACGATTGGACGAAGAGAAGCCGAGCCATCGATGTTGATTGGGATGATAGTTACGAAGAAAAGAAATCGACGAAGCGACGACGATAAATGAGTCGAAAGAAGCGCAATACGAGATCTCCCTCGAAGATGAAAAGAACGAAGAATACGAATCGATGTACGAGAAGATTAACCACTACGTACATTGCCTATGACTCTTGCCTGGATCCGTTCCAATAAGATCGAGGGTATGGAGGTCGAAAGAGTACGTAGTGACGGTGCGAAAGCGATCGAATTACTGCTAGTGGTGCTTCTTCCTCCAGCGAAAATAATGTACTGATTCGAAGATGTCAGCTTCATCGAGAATTAATGGAATTACCTTTTGAGTGGTACTCTCCTCTGTGTTCGAAATTTAATTCAACGTGGTTTCTTACCTCGACGAATGAATGAAAGGTCGATCGCAGCATTTTGAAAAGTTATGGAATAACTCCGGTCGATCCTGCGATCAAAGTATGGACTCGGATTCGGCACGGTAGGGTCGAGTTGACGATGCTTGAATTTTGCTTGGTTGTCACTTGCGAGTCGATGAAAAGCTTGCATGGAAACTACGGACGAACTCGAAGATTCCTGAGTGGAGACGCTCCACCGGAATTCGAAGAGGAAATTAAATCTACGATAGATGAGTTGGTGGAAGTTAACTTAGGTGCTAGCGAAGAGCTTTAGACCTACCTTTGTTAGCTCCTTACTCAACTGAAGACTACGAAGAGAATAATCAAATTGTTAATGGAATTTAAGAGTTGTTTTGCTTGGAACTACGATGAAATGCCGGGATTAGCTCCGGAGGTTGCGATCCGTAAGCTAGGAGTGGATCTATGCACATTCCAGGTCGGACGAGGTCCCGGAAGAATGCGTGCGGGAAATCGAACAACAAGTCATAGCCGAAGTTAAAAAGCTAATAGACGCTAAATTTGTCCGTGAAGAACAATACCGACACTGGCTAGCCGATGTGGTGCCGGTCGAGAAGAAGAATGGTCGGATCGGAATTTGTGTGGACTTCGGAGAGATTTAAACGAGCATGTCGAAAAGATGAATTCCCTCTCTAGATCCCGAGACTAATGATCGACATTGCTTCGACACATGAAATATTCTCGTTCATGGATGGATCTTCGGGATACGACCGGATAAAAATGGCTCCGAGAAGATGAAAAGCTTACGGCATTCGGAACGCCGATCGGAGTATTTCTTTACACGGTGATGCCATTCGGACTGAAGAACGCGGGAGCAACTTACCGAAAGAGCAATGACAAGAATTTTTGATGATCTCATCCACAATCGAAGTCGAATGCTACGTGGACGATGTGGTCATCGAAAAGCAAAGTAAAGGAAAACCACACTGTATGATTTGAGAATTGTTTTCGAACGATTAAGACAATTTAACCTTAAGATGAATCCCTTAAAATGCGCCTTCGGCGTCACCTCCGGGAAATTCTTAGGATTCGTTGTCAGGCATCGTGGAATTGAAATCGACCCGGAGAAGATTAAAGCCATCTTAGAAATGCCGCCTCCCAGAAACCTTAAAACAACTACGATCTTTTCGAGGGAAGCTGGCATATCTTCGACGCTTTATCTCGAGCACTGTCGGGTAGGTGTCGGCCTTTCTCGGCACTAGTTAAAAAGGACGCCAAATTTATTTGGGAAGAGAAATGCCGAGAAGGCCTTCGAAGACATTAAACAATATTTAATGACACCTCCTGTCTTAGCGGCCCCAGTCTCGGAGTAGACCGGCGATACTTTACACGCGGCTTTAGGCGACTCTCTCGGAGCCTGATGGCTGGGTCGATGATGAGGGTAAAGAAAATGCTCTTTACTTGCTTAAGCGTGTCGTTACTTCAGACGGAAGTAAGGTATCCCGTGATTGAAAAGCATTGTTTGGCCCACGATCTTCGCCGCTCGAAAGCTCGGAGCATTACATGCTTTCTCATAAGAGTCGACTGATCTCGAAGTTTAATCCATTGCAATACTTGATGACTCGTCCAACACTTTTCAGGCGGACTTGCCGGATGGTCGATGATATTATTGCGATTCGATATAACTTTCGTGCCTCTGCGTCTTGCAGTAAAGGGACAAGTCTTAGCAGACTTCCTCGCGGCACACCCTTTGCGGCCGAATCTCCTCTCGATGATGATCGCAGGATGAACAAATAATGAACCTAGAAGACCTTGATGATCGACGTTGGGAGATTGTATTTCGACGGAGCATCTTCGGCACACGAGAACGAAGAATCGCAAGTGATAGTGCCGGTACAGGCGGGAATCGGGCTAATCTTTATAACACGGAGCGGGGGATGTTAAGATACTCCTACCACTTGACGAGCCGGTGTACGAACAACGAAGCGGAATACGAAGCCCTCATAACGGGATTGGAATTAACCGATTCAGAATGGGGATAACGGACATGTCAACATCTACGGGGATTCACGGTTAATCATTCGACGGATCGCTCGGACTAATACTGAATTTTTAAACGAAGACTCGAACAATGCTTCCGGTATGCCTGTGCAATTTGTTGGAACGATTCCAAATGTGACGATCTACGAAATTCCTAGAAAGAGAATGCTTTAGCGGATGCTTTAGCCGTCTCGCAAAAGAATTTGCTGTTTGCGAGATGAATCGGTGGAAGTGTCGGTTCACGGACGTCGGGTCCTATCACGACTTGACATAGACATGATACACAAATCGAGAAGAAGAAAAAGAATCGGTTGCGGCGGTGACGAGAAAACACGAGAAGATTGGCGACGGCCATTGATGAGACTACACCTGACGAACGGAAAGCTGCCGGACGATGGGTCGCTGGCCCATCGGATCGAGAAAGAACTGCATGTCTTACGCATTAATAAACAACACATTATACGGAAGGTCTTTTGATCGAATGTGGCTAAGGTGCTCAGCGGGTCCGAGGCCGTGAAATTGTTAAAGAGGTGCATTCGGGACTGCATGGCGCTCACCGGTCGGAGTCGAAGATGAAAATGAAAATTAAAAGACTAGGAGTACTGCGGCCCTCGATGATGCTGTTGCGTGAAAATCGCAGAGAGGCTGTCACCGATGCCGAGTGCACGGGTGGTTCACACCGACCTCCAGATGTGCTACACACGACAATTGCGTCGTGGCCGTTTGAATGTTGGGGCACGGATATAGTGGGTCAGATAGAACCACCATCTTCGAAAGGACATCGCTTCATTCTTGCGGCTACGGATTACTTTTCCGAGTGGGCGGAAGCGAGTTCCACTCAGAGAAGTGAAAGCACACCACGTCTTACGGTTTTTCGAGAACGAGTTGTCTACCAGTTTCGGAGTGCGCGCGGGATCATCTCGGATAATGGGTCGGCATTCGAAGCACACAAATCGACAATTTTGTCGAGGAGACACGGAATCGGCGGCGATGCTCGACGATTTACTACCCGAGAGCGAAACGGCCTCGGCGAGGCTTTTAATAAAACTCTCGTTCGAATCTTAAAGAAAACCTTGGACGATAATAAGAGAAATTGGCACGAGAAGTTGTTAGAAGCCTTGTAGACTCTTAGGACAACCTTCGAACTCTACTCGAAGCTACACCTTACGCTGCGGTGTATGGGTCAGGCGGTGTTACCTTTAGAGGTTCGGCTTCCTTCACTCGGAGTGCGGTTGCGAATAAGATCGCGACGAAGAAAACGCCGGATTACGACTCGAAGAATTAGAAAACTTGGAAGGGAAAAGACTTGCGGCACGACGGGATTTAGAACATACCGAGCTAAGATGGTTCGAAGCCCATGACAAGCCGGGTCGCCGAGAACCTTGAGAAGTTGGTGACTTAGTTCTCGTTCTCGAGACCCACTATTCTTGCACTCGCAGATGGGAGGAAAATTTGAACCGCACTTGGGAAGGACCGTTTGTGGTTGAAGCGGTATACTCGGGAGGTTCACTACCGGTTAGTGGATTGCCGGGAGAACGACATATGCTTCCGATCAACGGACGATACTTGAAAAAATGTTACGCTGCTGATGTTTCGAAGGAATGAATTCTTCATCCACTAGAAACACGGGTGAAATGATACTTGTGATTGGGTCGAACCGAAAAATAATAAAATGTGCTAAGATAAATAAAATCATGATAATTAAGTTTTCCTTGTTTCCTTTTTCAAATCGAAGATCTCTTTCGGATCTTATCTACTGCCATTCTGTTAAATTTCAAAATATAAGAATAATAAAAAATGTATCTTTAATAAACATTTTCTTAATGTTCTTGTTCTTAGTACGACCCACGATCCTTTTCCTTGTCTTTTCGCGGGGAAATGTCGAACGGGCGGTTGGTCTTGAACTTTAAGAATGGCGTAAGCCTTGCACTCGATGAAAAGAGGGTGAAAGATGGAGCGATAATCGAGATTGACTCGGATTTCGCACCGGCGGGCCTACGATACGAGGAAAGTGGGCGGGTCCCCGATGTCAGGAGAAGCTACCGGGCGAGACGGTGATGAAAGTGGGTGGCCCGAGCCACCGATCCGACAACGAAGAAGAAAGCAAGCAGGAAGAAGACGAGAAAATGAAGTCGCAGTAGTCAGCTACGGCGGAGGGCGGAGCTTGTCGGCGCCGCGCCCGCGAGAGGTTCGAAGTTCGGAGGGCTACTCTCGCGGTGGCCGTGCAACGAAGAAATAAGAATCGCGCATCAGTAAAATGTTAACAAAACTAGACTGCGGACAGGCGCGATGAGACAGTTGCTAATGCCGGCACTCGCATTTCGAGGACACCGGTTCGCGGGGAACACGAAAAAGGAGGCGGCTCCTAGAATAACGAAAGAACCGGGGAAATCTCCGAGAAGATCGAAGGAAGAAGGTACCACGCCATCGGATAGAACCACGGCGGTGCATGACCTTGTTGCGAAGCTGACCCGGGGGATGTCCCGACGGACATCATCCACGAGGAGCGAGGTATGCGGGGAACGTGAAGGGATTGAACCATATATCCCACTAATGCGTCGCGAGGCCTCGCCATCTGCGGATCATTCCGGAATACGAGTGGAGAGGATGCGAGAATGTTGAAAAGAAAACTTTCGAATACTTCGAAGAGAATTAAAGGAGAAGAAGAATCGACATACTTAGAAGGCCTCGAGCTACACCTTAGACGTATTCTCGGAAGTATGAACAACAGCGAAATCGTGGTATGTCACGGGATACGAAAAGAATGGGCGAAGCGAGCCGCACGAGAAAAACACATACTCGAGAACCCGGAGATGGATGCCGGGGAAAGGAAGAATCACGATACGATGCGGATCTTGCTACGAGCTTTCTTCGAAGACGGAAGGAAACCGCACGGGAATACTTCGTCATGGGCGAGTAGATCCGATGCCATTAGTTATCAAGAGAATGGTGAAAAGATTGATAACATGGAGAATCTTGCCGAGTTGCATACCCAATATTTGCATTATCGACATCTACGAAACGGGAGTGCTGCATACCCCCGCATATTGATCACCACGACTTCGTCGGACCTATACTGCACGAGTCTCTTTCTTGAATGAGTGCAACATCGTATTCGGATGCGACCTCCGGATAGCGAGGCCGGGCGGGTTCGAGGCCGGTAAAAGACCACCTTTGCGGTGGGTTCCGTCGTGATGCTGCCGGAGTCGACGGAGCCGGATATCGCAAAGCATTGCATGCCGGGGGTGCCGGTGGAGCGAATCTCGGTTACTTTCGGGAGGATGGACGGCAATGCAAAATACCTTACCATTTCCCGGCCGGATCCGGAGCTCAGAGAACCTCCGGCCGCTACGAGTACATGAGTTACATGGGAAATATCGCACCTCCGATGTGCATCCGGTCGGCATCCTTGCAGAGATGGCTTGGAAGGTGATGTTATTGACCATGTACCTCCTTATTCGGACATGGATTTTTGACGGATGATTCTTTTGATGGATCAGCGAGATCATACACGATCCGTTTGAGTCTACATGGATTGTATGAAATATATTCCGGATCGAGTTGTACGACGTATTTTAGACATGATTGGAATGAAAGTGACCATGTCACGTTTTTGGCCTTCACCTCTTTTGTGCGAATTGATTGGGAAACGCCATTAAAGTTAAATGAACTTGAGCGAAGAACGAAAAGAAAAAAAAGAGAATAAAAGAAAACTTTCTAAAAAAAAAATGCGAAAAATGACGAACACCAAGTTCGCATGAACATTAAATAAGCAACAAAATAAAATTTGAACCATTAAAAGATAAACGAAATCAACACAAATCTCAAATTCAATCTTTCCAATTCGAATCAAATTTCAATCTTTTCGAACTTCAAAATCAAATTATCCTTCGAACTTCCAGAATCGAGCCTCGATCAAAATCTAAATCCCGATCTCGATCGAGTTTCGAACTTGATCTTTCAATTCGAATCGAATCTTAAATCAAATTTCAATCGAGTTGAACTCATCCTTCCAAATTTCCAAATTTCCAAATTCGATCTTTCAGGATTCTAAATCTGCATCGAATCTCGATACGATCTTCAGATCTCGATCGAATCTCGATCGAAAATTCGATTCGAACTTTTGAGTCGAGGATTCTACATCCAGAACTGTATGCTGTTAAGGATTCTTTCTCTCTCTTGCCTTTGAAATACATCGAATTCAAATTCGACTCTTTTGGGTCGAGGATTCTACATCAGTGCCTTGCTAGGATTCTTTTCCTGCTTGCCTTTGAAATCATCGAATTCGAATTCAAAACTTTTGGGTCGAGGATTTTACATCCCAAGGCTCTGCTTATACAGGATTCTCTTCCTATTACCTTTGAAATACATCAAAATTGAAAACTTTTGGGTCGAGGATTTTACATCAAGGCGCAGCTTTATGCTTTAGGATTCTCTTCTTGATTGCCTTTGAAATACATCGAAATTCAAAACTTTTGGGTCGAGGATTTTATCATCGGCACTTGCTAGGATTCTCTTCTATTACCTTTGAAATACATCAAAATTCAAAACTTTTGGGTCGAGGATTTTACATCGAGGCTAGCATTGCCTTTAGGATTCTCTTCTGTTACCTTTGAAATACATCGAAATTAACAGAAACTTTTGGGTCGAAGAGTTTACGTCGAGTATCTTGTATACTTTAAGGATTCTCTTCTCTATTGCCTTTGAAATACGTCGAAATTCAAAACTTTTTGGGTCGAGGATTTTACATCCAGTGCTACTTGCCTCAGGATTCTCTTCTTTATTGCCTGAAATGCATCGAAATTCAAACTTTTGGGTCGAGGATTTTGCATCAAATTGCCTGTACTTTAGGATTCTTTCCACTGTGCCTTTGAAATACATCGAATTCGAGCCTTTTGGGTGAGATTTTACATCCGAGTGCATTGCTTAGGATCATTTCCTTGCTCGTGATGAAATCATTAAATCGAACTCTTGGAGGTTAAGGATTTTACATCCGGCACCGCTTTGCTGCGAGATATCTTGCCATTGCGACGGTCCAATCTAATCGATTCGATTTTCTTTCGGGGTTGGAGATGTTACATAAAACCTCGAAATCTAATTTTCATTTCAAATCGAATCCTCGAATTAATTTTGACAAAACCCGATCTAAATTGAAACTCGAGCTAAAATTTAAACTCGCACGTCAAAACATAAATTGAAGCGAAATAAAATCTAAATCGAAATTCCCTCGGATCATGTGATTTGGGATTTACCTCCTTTTCCTTTCCACGGCGAGGTTCGAAGATCTCCGGTTCCGGAGATCATGCTTGACACTCCCCGTGACGCTCTACCTCCGTCACCAAGTTCGTCAGCCGGGACATCGTATGGTTTCGTTGATCGCTTCGGTCGGCACGATACGCGCGGTGTGCTCAGTCGGCTCGCCACACACAGTGGAAGTCCATTTGTTGACCTCATTTTTGATGAGGTCTTCCCTTCTTCTTTTTAGTGCTTAGGATCTAGCCTTAGGCTTTTCCTTTGACTATCTTAGAGGAGCTAGAATTGGGACCCGCCTTTTAGAAATTCGAACCACTTCTAAACTCCTACGCAGACTCCACGAAACTTGACTATAGACCCCTAATCACCTAGAGGGTTGAAATCGAAATATGGAAGTTTAAAGGATGAGTTCACATAGGACTCTTTGGCCTTAGAGCCCATACAGGTAGCTTGAGTGCAGTGAAGGGGCTGACATACACTTACACTTACACACTACATTTCCACACACTTCCTAAAACCACACCCATACCCAGACTTGACCTCTGACTCAATGTAGGTGATTCACATGGATGGTCGCCTAACCACTAGCCGTGGTAAGAGGGTTAGGAACAACATAGTGAATGCCGAATGAGTCCTTTCATAACTCATATGGGCTTGAAATGGCTTCATGGCTCAACCAAAATGATTTCACCCACCCAAATTCACCCAATCTTCAATTTCCCAAATTTTCGATTTTTGACCGCAAGGACCCTACACTACTTAAGCTCTGCAACATGGCGAATTACCCAATTTTTGCAAAATCTCCAAATTACCTAAAATTTTCCAAAATCAATCCCAAACACCTCCACATCACTCAAATTGATCATCCATACCCAAAAATACCAAAAATTCCAAAAATACCCCCGATACCCTCCAAATACCAGAAATACCCTTCTTGGCTAAAAATCCAAAAATTCAGAAAATTCCCAGAAAATTCCAGAAAATCCCAAATATTCCCAATTTCATTTTTGTCCAACTACACCATGGGCCAATTTTGTCGATTTACCTACTTTTGTCGAAAACCCCAAATTGACATTTTAACCCAGAAGTGGACCCGATGTCAAACCAAACATACCCAATTGACCCCAATTTTGGTCCAATTCAATTCTAAACTTCAATTCAACATTCCCAATACCAATTTAGACCAAATCCAAGTCAATTTGATTGACATTTGGATCGATTTCACTTTGGGCCTTAAAGCCCGAAGTTTGGACCCATGACCAGACTTAGCCCGAACTAACCCAATTCAACTCCAATTAACCCCAAATCTTTTCTAAACCTTCCTTAACATCCTCATAAACAAAACACTAACATGATTTGCCCAAGATTTTGGCCAAGCCCCGCCGAATTGACCCAATCAAAAAGCCCGATTTTGACTAGGCCCGAATCTAGCCCCGAATAGGCCGAACCTCGAAATTAAAAACCCAACCAAAGCCAAAATCTCTTTGAAACATTCCCATAAACATTTCTTAATATTTATTTTACATCGATTTCAACCTAGCCCAACATTGGCCCGAGTTAGCCCAATTTGACTACATTGGCCAATTTACAGAATAGACAATCGACCCGATTGAGCCAAGCCACCTTAAATCTATTTCAAGTTATTCATGAAACATCCCTAAACCAAAACCAACAACTATTTGGCCCAAACCTCTGCAAAAATTCCCGTCCATGAACACATCAGCCAAACTTAAAAAGCCCTTCCCTTAAGCATGCTCAAAAGCCATTTTCATGAAAATTAAAAGCCCCGAATCTACCCTAAAACTCACATGACATCTCCATTTGTCATCCATTTAATTAAATCCATTACCTAAGTCCTAAATCCATGATAAAATAAATCCAAATCGAGCCTCGTCACCCAAATCACCCTAAATCCAAAATTTTCCTTAAATCGAATTTCCATAGAAATTGACTTTACTTTTCAAAGCGAATGGAGCACATGGAGCCATATCATAAAGCTCGTATACAAGCCATGAGAGCCTCTTTACATGTCACCATGCCACTTTGGGCAAAAGGAGGAGGCTCTTTCCTTAACTCCAAAGGTGGTTAACCACTTACATGATTCATCGTAAGCCATGCTTAAGCTTTAATTGTCTTGGATTGTGACTTGACCCGCTATTGTCAGTGATCGAATCACTTTCTCCTCGGCTCTAAACCGAGGCCTTGGGTGGTGCACCTAGCCCCGAATGGGTGGGTTGACCCATTTAGAGTCCAAATCAGCCATGCCTAGTTCCGCTTTGGATCCAGAAGCCTTTACACATGTCCATTGGCGATTGATTGCGCTGAGCCTCAGGCCACGACGCTTTGACCTTGAGGGTGACCCCATGCAGTGGCCGGCCACCCGAGGCCATCGGGAAAACACCATGGTAGAGAGCTCGCATGTGGCCGACATTGAAATTCTCACTTGCTTGGTGCCCAATCCACAGTGGTCACTATGGTGATCTTCTCCTCGCAGGAGCGGTCGATCCGGCACCAACTCTCCGCAGGGAGGCCCAAGCCGGCTCCTATTCCCAAACTCCACGCCCTCTCGGCAGCGAGGAGACCGAGCACGAGCCTTGCTAGAGCTTCTGCAAGTTGTTCCCGAGCCCTTCGCCATCCTTCGGCGAGTTGATCCGGTGTCGGTGCACAATCCGCCGGCAGAGCCGATTTCTCGGCGAAGTTCCTGCAGCTCAGGACGGCTTTGCCGCGGTGAGCCGATCCTCAGGTCAGTTGGTCTGCACCTTCATCTGGACCCGAGAGGAGAAGTTTCCAGACAAAGCCCATCTCGAGACCACCCCGGTTGCTCAGGCCTCGAGCTGTGATCGGTGTGGTCGCTTTCATGGTAGAGCGATTGCAGGACCGGGAGACTTCATGCTGGGAGCTTGCGGGACCGATCGGAAGGTGCGACAGGCTCTCGGATTGAAGCCACACTTCTGCGGTAAGGTATGAGTTAAGCTATTCGTCCAGAGCTTACGGGTCTCAGTTTGAATGCACTTGGTTTCGATGCGTGTTGGCCAGGTATAGATGTGTTCGTCTCTTGAGAGACGAATCCATGAGAGCGTAAGAACATGAAAATCCATTGAGAATCGAGTGAGATCTTAGGGATTTAGTGTGGACGGCTCTCGGGTGAGAACACTTGGGGACGATGAACGGATGCGAATCCATTCGATACAGCGCGCACGGACGGCCGGGATCGCGTCGGACCAGGAGACGGTACGAGAACCGCGGGGCCCGAGGCTGCTGACTCGGGTGGCGGCGTCGAATGGGAGCGCGACGCGTGTGCGTTCGGAAGCTGCCAGGGTTGACGCGGCGCACGCGTGGATAAATAGAAAATTAGGGTATTTTTCTATTTATTTAATTCCCTAAACTTGAAAATTCATATCTCTGTGTAGAAAAATCACAAAAATAAAATAAAAATACTCTCTTGCTCGAGTGAACAGAGGAGAATAATGTGGAAAAGAAATCATTTAATTTAATTAAGTATTTTATTTTTTATGATTTATTTACTCTCTGCATACATTTAATTCTCCATGCATGTATACAATTCACCATGGCATGAGACCATAGGGCTTTTGAAGCCTCTGAACTTGGGAACATTCACTGAATTTTCGAGGTCAGAGGCCATCTCTATGAAAAGTTATTTATTTTTCAAATGCATGTTGCTTGTTTTGAGTATTTTAATTCAAAAATTAGCATGTTGTGAAATAAATTCTAGAAATATTTGGTGATGTTCATTATGACCGAGAGAACTCTAGGAAAAATAGGAATTGAGTTAATTCACTCAGATTAACACTAATTGGCTTAAACACCTAAAATAGGTCTTTAATTAATTAGAGTTAACCAGGCATCAAATTGACTTGAAATCAATTCTCCACTGACCTTTAGGATCAGAGGAATCCACCATAAAAATTTGAAGTCAATTGGACTTGGTTAGCCCCACTAATTGGGTTGATTAAGTCAGCTTAGCCATTTTAAACTTTAAAAATTCATAACTTTTAAAATACCTTTTAAAAATTCACCAAATTGGTTTTGGAGCCTCTCTGATATCAGGGGAACCTAAGAAAATTAAAATTTCAATTTTCTAAAAAAGTTGATTTTTAATAATATTTTAATATTTTTAATAATTAAAAAATAATAAAAATCACAAAAATAATAAAATTCACCAAAATGTCACATTTTGAATTTTAATCACTTAGGAACAAATCCCACATTTTTCCTAAGTCTATTTAGTGAGATATTAAATTTTAAAGCCCTAGGGTAATTTTAAAATTAAAAAAAATGTATTTTCTAGCATTTTCACTAAAATAATTATTATAAATCATAGAAAAATCAGAAAATTGCAAAATTTGATTCTCTGGTTTCCTTGATATCAGAGAGATTTTTGAAAAATATAAAATCCATTTTTCAACATTTATTTTATTTTTAAATTAATTAACACTCCAAAACTCAAAATAATTATAATAAAAATAATATAATTCAAAAAATCACCAAAATTGGTCCAAGTGCTTCTCTGGTCATTAGGAATGTCCCCTAATTTTCTTAAGGACAGAAACTTTCCCTTGGTCATGTTATCAAATTTTCCTTGAAAATCTCTATTTTCCACCAAAAATAATTATATAAATAAATTAAATACAGAAAAATCACATTTTCTCCTCTCATGTCTTTATTGACATATGAGTAAAGTCACATAAAAATTTCAAGTTCATTTGAGTTCAATTTAGTGAGTTATGAAATTATTAAGCTTAAAGGGTAAAATGGTAATTAAAATCTTTAATCCTTAATTAAAACTTTAGGTTTAATAAAAAATCAACAAGTAAAATATTTGATCCTAATCTGATTTGGATGATTGAAATTTAAATAATTAAAGGGTAGAAACCCATTAAATAATTTTAAAATGATTAAACTTTAATTAAATAATAGATTAAATTTGGAAGAATAATAAAATTGGAATTATTAAAATAAGGGATCTTTATTAGGAAGAGATTTATTCTTTAATTTAAAAATCCCTAAATTAATTATATCAACTAATACTCAATTTTTAATTAAAATGATAACTCGAAATTTAAAATATTAAAAGACTTAATTTAAATTAAAATTAAAAATAAAATAAATTAAAGATAAGTTAAATTAAGATTAAATTTAATAATTAAATTAAATTAAATTAAATAATTAAATTAAATTAAATTAAACAATTAAATTAAATTAAGATTAAATTTAATAATTAAATTAAATTAAATTAAATAATTAAATTAAATTAAACAAATTAAATTAAATTAATTAAAATTAAATTAAATTAAATCGAAACAATTAAGTTAAATTAAATTAAAATTAAATTAAATTAAATTAAACAATTAAATTAAATTAAATTAAATAATTAAAATTAAATTAAATTAAATTAAATAATTAAATTAAATTAAATTAAATTAATTAAATTAAATTAACTTAAATAATTAAATTAAATTAAATCAGAATCGAATTAATTAAATACCGAAATCAAATTAAATTAGCTATGTTAAATTAAATCAAACTCGAATTAAATTAAATTAAATTAAATATAAAACTAAACACGACACTATCGAAATTTAAATGAAATCGTTTGAATCTTAATTTACCTCGAAAGTTTTAGTTATCATAACTCTACAAACGAACATTAAATGAAATGTTACTTCACTTATAGGATATTCGAATATCCTAGTTCCACTGGACAAGATAACGATAAAACTTGAAATCCTTGGACGATTAATTCATTTGTATAATTAAATTCATTTGGACTTAAAACGATCTAGAAATATTGAAAAGATGTTTAAGATTCCTCTTACACACTTCACTCGATATGATAGGATATTCATAAAACGATTGGACTTAATTGTTCTTTGATGAAGAAAATCGTCCTCAACAGCAAAACCAAAGAACTTCAGAACGTCATAGGAGATGATTAGCTTATAGGATTAGGAATTTGGTAGAAAACCATAACCCTTCCTTAGCTTTACTGGGAACTTGCTTAAATATTCTAATTGTGTTTTAAGTGCGGCTTGGGATGACGGGAAGACCCTCAGGGTACGCTTTTATTTTATTGCGATTTACTTTCTTGCAATTTACTTTATTACTGTAAATGCATGCTTTACTTTTCTTGCATGATAAAGCAATATTGTTACATGAAAACCCACACCTTTAGGATAGTCCTAAAGCTGAAACCAAAACTAAGTTAAAAGTCATTGCGAGATAAAATTCACCGCACAACATTTGAAAATATAAAACAACTCAAAATTTAATCGCAAACGGAACACAAAACTACGATTGCAACTAAATTAAAACGTCATGTTGGATGATCGGGAATACCTCGGATGATGTAACCTGCGTGTTCTTAACGGGATTTCACGAGTGCAAATGAAAGTGTGGAACTCATTCGGTTGAGTTTAGCAAATTCATCTGGACTAAGTGAATCCGATAAAAATAATGATGCGGAAGGATGGAGCAGAGTGGGATCTTAGCAGGTGTCGTTATAATCAACTTTAAGATTTGTTTTAAATAAAACATAAAAAACACTTGGAAATTAAGATTTTCTCTAAACCGAAACAACTTCTCTCATCCCACGATTTATGATTTCTAAAACTAAACCTCGCAACTAACAAGGAGCTTGGAGCATGGTGGGCGACACGGTAATCGTCGTCAGTGAAAACTTAAACCTACTTGGCAAAATCTTCTTAGAATTAAACAACAAAGCCATAGGATTTCGAGGTAGCTTGCACTAGTGCAACATAAATCCTCGAGCTCTTCGTTAGGCATTTGCATTGCAAATTAAGCCTATACGGTCTTAGGATTAGAGGTAGTCGTCCGATACTGACATAAACCCTCACATTTTCGAGATTTATTTGTTTGATTTTATCATACAAATATAAGTACTAATTAATTAAAATTGGCAAATCGAAATATTAAATAAACATTAGGATTTTCCTAAATTCGAGCCGAAGCAAATAGGATAGTCGGGAAATTACCGAAGTTCGCTTCGAATCGGTGATTTCTCCTACCTTTCTTCCTTTGGATTCACGAGAACAAAATGTTCAAATTTGATCCATTCACTCATTGAAATTCCAAAATTCAATCCTTTGAAAACCTTAAACTTTGAAATTCTTGAGAGCGGAATCATTGATTATTATCGAGAGTTTTCTTAGGTGATTCCGTCACTTAAGATGTAATTAACTATAGGGGCTTGCCTTATAGGGAATTTTAAAGAACCAGAGTAATATAAACCACTGTTTAATGTTTTCATATTAAGCGGGGAAACTTGTCGGCTTATAAAATTGGTTCACGGACGAACGGATGTCACTAATCTTCTAGTTTATTTAATCGAGCCCCATCAGTCAGGCGAGTGTGTACATCCTTAGGGATAGGTACGCGGTTTGTGGTGCGGTGCTCGTTTATATAAACTATTTGGGATGTGAGATCGGTTTAATCTCGTATCTTAAAACCTTCAATTTAAAATTATTTTCGAAATCGAATATTACTTTTCAAATTATTTATTTTAATTAAATTAAAAATTCGCCGACACGATTAGTGCCGACGAGTTGGAGTAAAACGCGGAATATTCAATACGACAGGCGTTGTTCGGGAACAAAACAAGGAATATTCCGTACAACTGCTTTTACCTCCGATCATGAACGGCGTGGTTGTATCACAGTAATACTTCGTCGTTTTTGAGAGTGTACTTATCTAGTATTAGAATTACACGATTCGTAATATTAAAATTTTGATAATTATGCAATTTTATCTAAATATTATTTCCCATATTGTAAACTTTTAAGTATTACGTTAGTGTATAAATCGTTTCAATTACAAAAGAAGACTGAACATGTTGGACTTCTTCTTCCAAACCGTTTCGTTGAATACAACTCGAAAATATTCCCTAATATATCCGAGATAAAGCCGAGATCGATGATAAATCGACGTGCGATTTTTACGTAGTGTATTGGGATTATATCGCCGTTGTATTTCGGTCGTAGTGTCGACGAGTTGGAGTAAAACGCGGAATATTCCAATACGACCGGCGTTGTTCGGGAATAAAACGAGGAATATTCCAATACGACGAGCTTTACCTCCGATCATGAACGAGCGTGGTAGTATCTACAGTAATATTCCCATCGTTTTGAGAGTGTCTTATCTGGTATTAGAATTACACGATTCGTAATATTAAAATTTTGATAATTATGCAATTTTATCTAAATATTATTTCCCTTATTGTAAACTTTTAAGTATTACGTTAGTGTATAAATCGTTTCGATTACAAAGAAGGCTGAACATGTTGGACTTCTTCTTCCAAACCGTTTCTTGAATACAACTCAAAATATTCCCCGATATATCCAAGATAAAGCGAGATCAATGATAAATCGACGTGCGATTTTTACGTGAGTGTATCTAAGTAATATTCGATCGTTTTTAGAGTGTATTATATGTTATTAAATTTAAGCTGATTGTGATTTTAAAATTATAACAATTGTTTAACTTTATCTAAAAATTATTTCCTTGATTATAAACTTTTAAGTATTACGTAAGTATGTAAATTTTTTTCAATTACAAAAAAAGACTCAACACGTTGGACTGTTTCTTCGAAACAGTTGCGAAATACGACTCGAAAAATTTCACGATATTTTCACGATGTAGCTTGGAGATCGGTGATAGATCTTTGTGCGAGTTATCTCTGCCGTATTGGGATGATATCGGCGTTGTATTCGGGTCGTAGTGTCGACGAGTTGGAGTAAAACGCGGAATATTCCAATACGGCCGGCGTTGTCCACGAATAAAACAAGGAATATTCCAATACGACGGCTTTCTACCCGATCATGCCTCGGCGCGGTTGTATCTAAGTAATATTACGGTGGTTTTTCGATTTGTATTATACGTGATTAATACAATGCGACGAATTGGGGATAAAAAACATAACTTAAAGGGTAAAACACGAGGAGACCAAAAAAGGTAAGCTGAATAAATCAACCATAAGCAATACGTGCATCATTCGATAAAATCAAAAACTATGTTCAAACAAATTATCCTATATGTTCATTAGCATCGGTAGAACAATTCTTTAGCGATCTAGAATTCATCGTCCGGATTCATTAGCATGCTTGTGTATGTCTCATGTACATTGTGATGGAGGCGGTTCTGGAGTAATATGAATAAAAAAATTGTAAACATCACGGATTGAATAGTAAATAAATAGCCTCGCCCACATTATAATTTACCGACTTAAGGGAGCCGACGTTCCAAACCGTTTGCCTCGTTTTGGAAAACTGTAGCATCACTTGGACCGGCATCTTTATCCGTTCCTACATAAAATTTGACACTTTATGACGGAGACAGTATAAGTTTTAGAAATAAAAAATATTTCAACAAACTAAACTTACTTTTTCTTTTCATATTTTTTTCCCAATATCCTTTTAATCTTGAATTAGATATCCCTTTAGGACGCACCTTTACTGGGTCATTCAGATTTCTCTCTTTACATGGGGTCTTCTTCTTAGTTGTTTTTGCCTTTTGTTGGGGTTCTCTCCCATGTAATATTTCATTGGCATCGAGTGTTAGTTTGTTTAGTGTATCTAGCACAAACTTCTCGGCAACTTCATGGCCTTGCGTTCTTGTACTTATACGGTACGCTAATTTATGAACATGTGTGCGATATATAAGACCACTTGAGACGATTGGCAACATTTGAGACCCCTTAAGATGTTGATATTCCAAACTTTTGTATATGTCCCTTTTTGCATGTGTACACCATCGAAGTAATATGTGTTTCTCGAAATTTTGTACACGTTATCATCGTTGAAGAACCCTTAGAGCGTGAGCACACGGTAACCCCATCATTTCGAATTTTTTACAGCTGCACGCGATATCCGAATTAGCTCATGTCTAGTTTCACGATCCGGTGTTTGTACGTGTCTCTATTATCGAAGGTTCTTATGTGAAATTCGAATCATTGTTGGCAAATCCTTCCAAAGCGAAGTCCACCCGAACCATGAAGAAACTCGACTCGAACTTCGAGTATAAATTCCGCGTGTAAAGTAAAGCGACCTGCCTCGGAACGAGGTGCATTTCTCTGCGGGGACAATAACGGATTGCTCGCATCGGAAATCCTCATCCTTCTCATTTCTTCGCCAAGTTTTAGCAATATGTTCGAGGGCCGAGAAAACATTCGGTTACCGTGCTTGTTGGCTTGCGAAACTATGACGGATGTTATTAGTCGACTCACTCCTCGCGTAGATAGGATCCCAGATTCCGAAAATGTCTTTATTGAATGCTTGTTGACCAACGATGCCTTATATTATACAATTCATCCAACCATACATTTTCTCGAAGTTCTCCTATCTCGATCATTTCGGCCCAAGTTTCTTCGAGTTCGCTTCGAGTCACATCTACGCATGCATTTAAAAAAGAGATCGTGTCTTATCTTGTTTTTCCCAGAACCACGATGCACTTTTGAAGATAATTTTTTGTATATATGCCATTGACATAATCTATGTCTAGTGTGCGACAAGCACTCTTGGATTGCTCTACTCATTGCTTGATCTTGGTCAATGAATATTGTGATTGGGTGCTTGTTATTCATTATACGGATAAGGGCTTTGAATAACCACTTGAAGGACTCGATCGTTTCATCAGACAAAAAGCCAATGCAAAAAGCACATTACGCGATGGTGGTTCACACCGAACGATCGGCGCACAACATAGGTTGTATTTATTCGATCTATAACTTGTGTCAAATATTATTACATCACCAAAGCAATCATAATCGAGTCCGGACATCCCATCACTCCATAAGAAATTCAACAACTGCACGACTCATCGATTTGGACGTCCCACGCAAACATTGGATCCTCGGCTTGCCGTGCGGTGAATAGTTGTAGTAAGGAATTAGCATCCCCGAGTTCGATGTGTAATCTTCTCTCTCTTTGTAAGAGATTATATGCATCCCTCTTCGTACGGTCTAGGTTCTCCACTCCACCAACTTCGTGGCTAGGAAGCTAAACGCATCGGTGGTTCTAATCCTCGCTTTTGACATTGATGCGAGGACATCCGCAGCGATGTCACTCATCTTTCACGTCGAACGCAATAGGTGAGTGTCGCCAACATTCGCCGACGGATGGTTATGACTTTCTATGAATTTCTTTACCGACCGGTTCACTTGGACATCAACGGCATATCGGATCATGGCGGGACAACCGGTCCTTGTATCCGCTCGCTTGTACCTCACCGATACATTGTCCTTCAATTCTCTCTTCATACCGAGCCTTACCACAAACAAACTCCCTTGTCTTGATCCTCCTTGAATTCGGCCAATAACTCGATGTGGTCCTTTCGCACGATAAATCCGACAATGTGTGCATAGGCACGATATTTTTCATGTGCCGCCTTCTCATCATTGATACCGGCTTGAAGCAATATGTTTACCGAGTGGATCATTGGAAGCCTTGTCTCTCTCGGGTATACGCGATTGAATCGGGATTTGAATGTCGGTATCACTATACTTAACAACCAATAATACAAAAATCATATCATGATAGCACCACGATAACACCATAATAATAAATATAAAAGCATTGGTGTTTTTCGGGTTTATCACTAATAATACACCCAAACTAGTAGAGTACTTGCCTTCAATTACTTAAATAAAACCACGATGAAATACGAAGCAAAGTTACTCTTAAGATCTTGCTGAATACCATCACAAAATTACCAAATTAACACCACGTACTGTTGAAAAAATACTTAACAAGTATACTTTTACGAGACTACATGAATACACACTATAATATTACCAAAATACCACTATGTCTCACTATAAAAGAAAAATTGACATTACTCTTTTGAAAATACGGGCATACTAGCGTAATAAAACAGGTAAATGAAACAAATGAAACGCATCCTCCACCAAACTACTAGAATGCTACCTTCAAATGCCGAAATACTGAAGCAAACTTAAGTTACTCTTAAGAAGCTGTCCGAATACCACGACAAAATTACCAAAATAACACCACATACCGCTGAAAGAAGACTTGACAAATATACTTTCCGACACTACTCGAATACACCTATAATATTACCCAAAAATATCATGGTTCTTTAAGAAAAATAACTTGACGTTGCTTCTTCGAATCTACAGGCATACTACGCTTAATAAAACTTAAAAACGGTGAAGCCGTAACTAAACATTGCATACTAATAAAATTTACCAACTCGAGGATTTGTTCATCGCAACTAAACTAAGTCGAGAATCTTGTTCGTCCAATATATTTTGAGATTCGAACTCAATGTCGACTTGATCGGTAGTTTTTGTGCGAACGGTAGCATTCTTTAGCTTTAGGTTAGAATCAAATTTCGACTCCTCAGCTCACGACGAGGTATGTCAGAGAAAAACCCTAAGTCTCCGCATCCTAAAGATAATGGAGACAAAAAATACCTTTATCCTTTGGCGGGGAAAAAAAGCGGTAAAAATTTCATGCTTTTCTGCTCGGGTCGGGTCGGGTCGGCAGAATGAAGATAAATAAGCCTTTTTTTTCAAACGTGCCATGGTGGGGTCCAGAAATCCACGTGGCGCGTTTTTAGAGGCTACCGGACGCATCGCTGCGTACGCGATCCGGACCGAATAAAATTCCCATTTTGACAGCCCTCGTAGCATTCCTTCCACTTCTCTCTTCCACCGTTTCTCCTCCTAACCTTGATCTGTGCCATGGCAGACAGGTTTGTTGGCCCAACCATGGATAAGCTCATCAACGCTTCCTCTGATTTCCTGCAAGATCAGTATTTCTGATGGAGGAGCTCGAAAGGCTGCGCGAGAACC
>JAKZJZ010001070.1:0-32034 GCA_022702705.1 Papilionanthe hookeriana x Papilionanthe teres | reverse complement strand
GTGATGTTGAAAGATTAACTGCGAATCCCCGTAGATGTTGATGTACGTTATCCCCACGTTTGAATAGTTAATTCCGGTCTCGTTATGAGGGTTTCGTATTAGCCGTTGTTTGTACACGGCTGCGGCGAGTGGTAGGAGTATCTTAACATCCCCCGCTCTAGTGTTATAAAGATTAATCGATCCACTGCCTTCACAGAGCCTTTATCACTTGCGATTCTTCGTCTTTGTGTCTTGAAGATGCTCCGTCGAAATATAATTCCCGATGTTGATCACCGGGGTCTTCTAGGCTCATTATTTGTTCATCTGGCAAATCGTCATTGAGAGGGAGATCCTGCCGGCGAAAAGGGTGTCTTTGCGAGGAAGTCTGTAGGACTTGTCCCTTTACGGCACGAAGAGGCGCGAACGTTATATCGAATTGCGATAATATCATTGACCACGGCGAGTACTGTAGGAAAGCGTTGGACGAGTCATCGAGTATTGCGATGGATTAAATTTCGAGATCGAGGTTGACCTTGTGAGAAAGCATGTAGTCGCTGAGCTTTTGAGCGGCGAAGATCGGGGCCAGAACAATGCTTTTCGATTGCGGGATACCTTATTTCGTCGGAAGTAAACGACGGCTTAGGTAGTAAAGAGCATTTTCTTTACCCTCGTATTGACTGAGGCTAACGGGGCTCAGAGAGTCGTACGAAAGCCGCGGTATAAAAGTATCGATGGTCCACACTGAGGCTGGAGGCTGCTAAGACGGGGAGGTGTCATTAAATATTGCTTAATGTCCTCGAAGGCGCTTCGGCATTTCTCTTCCCAAATAAATTTGGCGTCCTTTTTAGCCAATGCTAGAAAGGCGACACTACTTGACGAGTTCGAGATAAAGCGTCGAAGATATGCCGAGCTTCCCTTGAAAAGATCGTAGTTGTTTTAAGGTTTTGGGAGGCGGCATTTCTAAGATAGCTTTAATCTTTTTCTGGTCGATTTCGATTCCACGATGTCGGACAACGAATCCTAGAATTTCCGGGAGGTGACACGAGAGGCGCATTTTAAGGGATTCATCTTAAGGTTAAATTGTCTCGATCGTTCGAAAACGATTCTCGAATCATATAGGTGATTGTCCTTTACTTTGCTTTTGATGACCGCATCGTCCGCGTAGCATTCGACTTGATTGTGGATGAGATCATCAAAAATTCTTGTCATCGCTCTACGGTATGTTGCTCCTGCGTTCTTCGGTCAGGAATGGCATCCTTTGTGTAGCAATATACTTCGATCGGTGTTACGAATCTTTGTAAGTTTTTCATCTTACGGAGCCATTTTTATGCTGGTTGTATCCGAAGATCCATCTATGAATGAGAATATTTCATGTGTTGAAGCGATGTCGATCATTAATTACGGGATCGGTAGAGGGAATTCATCTTTTGGACATGCCTTGTTTAAATCTCTGAAATCCACAAAGTTACGATCGACCATTCTTCTTCTAGTCGGTACCACATTGGCTAACCAAGTTGGGTATTGTTCTTCATGGACAAATTTAGCGTCTATTAGCTTTTTTAACTCAGTATGACTTGTTGTTCGATTTCCGGACGCATTCTTACGGGACCTTGTCGGCCAGGACGAAGTAGGACCACTCTAGCTTATGAATTTGCGACCTGCGGAGCTAATCACTGGCATCTCATCGTAGTTCAGTAGCAAAACGGTCTTTAAAATCCATTAATAACTTAATTATTTCTTCGGAGTCTTCTTTATTGAGTAAGGAGCTAACAAAAGTAGGTCTAGGCTCTTCGCTAGTACCTAAGTTAACTTAGTTAACTCATCATTGTAGATTTAATCTCTTCTTCGAATTACGGTGGAGCGTCTCCGATTTAAAAATCTTGAATTCTTTTGTAGTTTCCATGCGAGTTTTCATTAGACTCGCAAGTGGCAACCAAGCAAAATTCGGTATCATCAGGCGATCTCTGCGTGCGAATCCAGAGACCATGTTTTGAATTGGGTGGACGACGGAGTTATTCCATAATTTTTCAAAACGTTGTGATTGACCTTTTGTCGTTGTCGAGGTAAGAAACCATGTTGAATTAAATTTTGAACACGGGGAGAGTGCCACTCAAAAGGCAATTCCATTAATTCGATGAAGTAGCATCTTCGAGTGTACATTATTTTCGAGTTTTGGAGGAAGGAGCACCACGGTAGAATTTGATGGGCTTTGCACGCCGCTACGTACCTCTTTGACCACCATACCCTCGATCTTATTAGAATGGATCGGGGTCGGGGTCATAGTATGTACATAGTGGTTAATTTTCTCGTACATCGATTTATATTCTTCATTCTTTTCATCTTCGAGCGGGATCTGAATTGCGGCTTCTTCGACTTATTGTCGCTGCTTCTTCCTTGATTTCTTTTTCTTCTTGAAGCTGTCTTCCCGATCGACATTGATGGCTGGTTTCCTCGTCCAGCTGTCACAACGTCTGCGCACGACCTCGTCCCCGGCCTCATCCTCGGATGCGAGTTGTGGAGAAACCTTCACCATCTCGCCGTAAGGGAGTGGTGAGTGGCTGTTGGACTAGAACTTCAGGTTCTTCGTCATCCCGAATTTCCTTTGCTTCATTCGTTATGGTATCTACGGAAAGATTGTTTTCTTCGGAGGTGCATAATAAGTTGCATCTTCATGGATTCCAATTTCATGTACGGAGAATGATTGTAAGTCACCTTTGATGCCTTTGTTCCCTCCATCATAGTATTTGATGCAACGATGTAGAGATGATGGTACCATCCGGTTTTCATGTATCCATGGTCGGCCCGGTAGAGCATTGAATGACGTTTACGAATTAATTATGTGAAATTTTGCTTGTTGTCTTTGCTAAGTCACGGGTCTTCATTAGTAGTGTTATTGATCGAGGGCTCTTTCTCCTTTACGGTTGAATCCTCTTAATAACATTTTGTACGCTTCAAGCTCGCGAGCATCGATTTCCAAATATCTTAGCGTTCGAAGATTCATTATGTTGATTGATGCTCCTGGATCCACGATACTGCGGAAGTGTAAACTTCTCTATCGTAAGCGAAATGTACAACGGTCGGTTGTGGTACTGCATCCCAAGTAGTAGGTCATTGTCCAGTGAAGGTAACACCTCGTTGTTCCTTTAACGAGCGAAACCTCATCTAAGGAATCTCCCGGTCATTTGAGCTAAGCGAATTTACGGATCGAAGTAAGGCCTTGATCGAAGCTTCTCTCATCTCCTTTGATAAGATGAGAGCGTCGTAGATGCTCGGTTTGGCAGGTAGTTTCCTAAGATGGGCTAGCACGTTGTAGTCCAGCTTTATTTCCATGTGTCTCGGCTTCTTCTCGAATGGATATTTCTTCTGCTAGGGTTGGTTCTTCATCGAACGACCACACCTCTCCTTTGTCATTTGGACCCATTCTCGGAGGTAGAACTCTTCCACTTCTTAAGTTAACTTCGTAATTTCTTCGAATCTAGTATTGAGTTTACTTGAGTGTCCCCTCATGAATCGGAATGACGGGTTCTTGGATTAGCTTCGAATCGGAAGGCTCTCAACTCTATTGTATTTGGAGCTCATCGAAACTTGCAAATAGATTCGTTGCTTGTTGAACTCTCGTAGCCTCCTTGATGGATGTCTTTCTCGTCATTGTGATCGTCGAGATTGTGTATGATTTGAGAATTGTCATTTGTTTCAAAATCGATGTCCGGATTTTCGCTAGTTACGTAATAGTTAGAAACAGTCAAAACGTAGCCAATGCCATAACCCTTATCATTATAAGATCCCACCGGAGTGAGCAGATATTCATACGAGTCGGAAGGTTCGAGGATTTCTCCCCGAATCGGAAACAACTATCCTAAGATAAGCGGCCCCTAGTCTAGCCTTAAGAGCCTCGATCTTCTCTTCTTCGTCGATTTTCTTCTTCTCTTCGATTATCTCTTGTTGAGGTGGTTCTTACATCGCGAGTGATAGTGTCGACTTAACGGGTTTCGAACTCTGAATTGAGGTTCGCTCCGAAGCGGTTTGGATGTGGTCCAAAATCTTTTTCGAAGACTTTGTCCAAGCGGTAGCCCATCCATCATCAGTCGCATAGGGGTCTATCGGCACAATAAGATCCGTCGAGATAACATTGACGGAACCTCCTTTCTGGGGTTCCTTCATGTACTCCTTCGGGATCGTTATATTCCCTTTCCGAGAAGATTGTCGTTGAGCCAACTTTTGAAGGTAATACAATCTTCATCTTATGCCAGAGCATCCGGTTGGTAAGGGCGAAAGTTGGGATCACCTTTCTTGTTGACTTCTTACGGTCTCTTAGGTTACGGTAGTTAGAAATCTGGAGTCTTCATCAGACTACGGAACATTTTCGGCACTGCCTCATTCTTGAAAGGATACTCCCTGCTCAAAAGCTCCTTTAGCGTACGTTGTGGATGAGGCGGTTGTTTATACTGTTGGGATGACTGATAGCTGGTTCGGGGTTCTTTGGTGATTACTGGTGAGGTTGCTTGCGGCCGTTCGACGATATTTGTATACATGTTGCTTGCCTTTATTGATTGCTTTGCGACGATCCCGGACTTCTTTTCAAAAGTTTTCACGGAGCTTCGTTTGTCTGTTTTGTCGGTGAAACTTAATTGCTTCGCCTCCTCTTGCGAGCTTCCGGCCTTGCTTAACAACTTCTCGAAAGTCTTAATAGTAAATCCCTTGAGGAGAAGTCTTTATCGGGCCATGAATGCTCTTAAGTAAAATGCCGACGACATCTTGTTCTTGTAGGCTGTGGCTCACACTTCATACTTAGGTTCCTCCATCGAAGTATGTAGTCCACCGAGGTTTCGTTGGGTTTACTGCTTCTCTACGCTAAATCACTATAGTGATGTGGTCGCGAGACTCCGACGAATCGCTTAATGAAGAGGTTCTCTAGTTCGAAAATGTCTTCACCGAACCGTTTGGTAATTCCGCATACCAATCAAAGGCGATCACGACGAGCTGCCGACAAATTGTCGGAAGAGTAAAGCATCACTTCCACCGGCATTGCAACAGGCGGCACGAAAATGCGCAACATCTTGCGCAGGGTTTCCGGTTCCATCGAAGGTCTTGAATAGAGGTGGTACGAAAGCCTTTCGGATTTTGGACGGCGTCGAATTCTTCGGGGTAAGGTCTACCCGTCCGAATGGATGTCCCGCTCTTTGATTGTGCCAGGGCTTCTCGCACTGATGTTCCATCATGCTCTTAATATCCTTTTCCGGAATCATGCTTTGTGTTGCATCCTTTTTTAACTGATCATCCCCGTTGATGGACGTAATCTCCTTTCCTCCATCTACAATGTGAATGACTTCTGGGGGTGTCTCTCTTTGGGGTTGCACCTGACTTTGGAGAGTGGCTAGGGCTACAGCCATCTCTTCCATCCTTTTTGCCATTTGGGCGATCGTATCATCTTTCTCTTGAAGGTTTGCCTCCTCATTACTTCCGGCTCCTCTCTTTTACGCGGTTGCGGGAGCACCTTGTGAAGGCTGACGAAGCTCGTGTTTCGACCATGTTAATTTTTGCATACTCATCATACATGAACTACGACGAGTCGACCTCATCTACCGAATTTCTCTTCTCTTTCCCTTGCTTAATCACGGAATATCGGTTCTTGGCTTTTCCATAGCATCTTCTAGTGGTCTTTTACGTTCATCCTTGCGGTTGTCATGTGATAGCGTCGGGTTTCCTTCTCATGAGTCCCTTTCTGCGGTAGCACTTTCTTCGAGACTCGAGTCTCTCGACGAGACTTTCTTTCTCGAGTTGTTGTTTTAATCTTAATTGTCCGGTAGTGGGACGCCATACCATCCTCATAACGGCGAAGGTACGGGACCGGATGGTGCAATCGGCCGAATGCTTTGGAAAGTGGTATCCTCCCTAATTTGTAGTCTTGAAACAATGACGGGTGGACTAGCTTTCATTCTCTTATTTGGCTTTTCCGCGGCGATAGTAGATTCACTCGCGGCCGAAGCCGAGACTTGGGCGCACCCGCCCTATCCTTCTTAAAATCTACGACACGGGGCATTTTCTTTCTTTGCTAACTTCTGCTATCAAGGTTTGCGAGTTGAGCGAAATGGCGTAATTCTAGCCCTTTTCTTACGGTATCGTTTTAATATACGAGGTGAGGCGATGCGGCGGCAATCTGTGAACATTTTCCTCGTCTTTTGCGGTGAGAGGGGATGGAACCTGCTTCCTCCCAAAAGTGGTATGTATTCGAGCGGCGGTGTATACTGCGGCGGTTACGGGATTTCTTCTAGGAAAGCGGCTTCGGCGGCTCGGCTTCTCTGTGCAATCCTTCTACATACGTTCCTTCTGCGAGTCCATGTCGGCGATGGAATTCTCGAGGCTGGACCCGATTTCAGAAAACGGAAGGTTTCACGGGAAGGTCTGTACCCTCCGCGGTAACGAGGTTCATCATAGTTACGAATTTCCTTTCCCTTTAGTACTGGCAGAAGCCGGGGTAGGTGCGGGAGACGAGCTAGACCGGTGGGGAGTAGCAACAACGGTCATACGTGAACGGCGGTACTCCTCTCGAGTTGGAATCTTTTGCGAAGGAGGGAATTCATGAGTTGACTTGAGGTTAAACTCGATCAGCGGCTTCTCGGTTACGGTACTTTGCTTGTGAGTGAAAGAGAGTGACGTCGGGGATTTTGATGTCGGTGTCCCCGAATCCTTGTCCAGAATCGAATAATTCCATTATCGAGTTATTAGTCCTTGAACACGGCCGGAGTCCGGTCCGTTGACGAAGGAGAAGATCAGTTTTGGGGCTTCCATTTCGTAGGGCGGATTCGAAGTGTTAGTCTCCGAATCGTGCTTCTTCTTGTCGTAAAACTTATGACGAAAAAGAAGAGTTCGAACACATTTCGTTTATCTTAGTGTATTTGTGGTATTAAAGGAAAATTGTTTTTCGGAAAGATTTGTTCGTTAGGAGGAGAATTATTAAAAGAATGAGAGTTGTAGGAAGAGTAAAGGAATTGATTAGGAGCTGGAAAAGGAAGAGAAGTCTTGCCGAAACTTCTTGACCGCGAGAGCCGCTCTAAACTAATACATGTTGGGGGTCCGCCCCACCTCGGAAATGAGGTAAAAGGATCTCGAGAACCTCTCTGTTTAGGGGTGTCTAAATAGTGGCTCCTAAATCCGAGAGAATGTTTGTTATACTTGTTCAAGGTAGAAATGAACATAGTATTCCAGGCGGAAAGAAGGGTAGTTTGATCCACAGGGAACATGGATACACTCACAGATTTTTGAAAACGAAATTACGATTAAAATGGAGAGAGGAATTTTCCCAGTAGATCAGCGAGAAATTGTCGGTGAATTTTTTAGGTTGAGTGTTGTATTTTTGAAAAGGAGGTCGCTTTATAGAAATTGTAGGCGAAATTTAAATTTTAAATTTAATTTAAATATATATATAATTTAGAAAGTAGTATTTGATTTTGAAAATAATTTTAAATTTGAAAATTTAAAGATATGAAATCAAGCCGATCTCACATCCAGAATAGTTTATATAAACGAGCATCGCATCATGGCTTAGTGTATACTATCTGAAGAATAGACATCTTGCTTGATGATAGGGCTCGATTAAATAAACTAAAAGATTTGTAACATACGTTTGGTCGCAGAACCAATTTTATAATCCGACGAGTTCCACTTGCTTAATATAAATGAATTAAGCGGGGTTTATATTACTGGGTTATTAAAATTCCTATAAGGGCAAGCCACTATAGTTAATTACATCTTAAGTGACGAGAATCACCTAAGAAAACTCTCGATAATAATCGGTAGTTCGCACTCTCGAGAATCTCGAAATTTAAGTTTTGAGGATTGAATTTTAGAATTTCGATACGGAGTGGATCGAATTTGGAACATTTTGTTTTGGGAATTCAAATGAAAAAAGGTAGGAGAAATCACGGATTCGAAGCGAACTTTGGTAATTTCCGATCATCTATTGTTTGGCTTGAATTTAGGAAGGCCATAATGTTTATTTAATGTTTTGATCTTGCCGATTTTTAATTAATTGGGACTTATATTCGTATGATACGATCACACAAATAGCCTCGAAGATATGAGGGTTTATGTCGAATCGGATGACTACCTCGGAATCCTAAGACCAGGTTAGGGCTTAATTTGCGATACGAATGCTATAACGAAGGTTAAGGATTTATGTTGCACTAGGCGAACTACCTCGAAGTCTATGGTTTGGTTATTTAATTCTAAGAATGTTTCGTTGATGTAGAGTTGTTTTGTTGATGACGATGGTCGTCTTGCTTACACATGCTCAGAGCTCCTCGTTGTTGCGAGGTTTAGTTTTAGAAGTCATGAATCGGGAGGTGAGAGAAGTGTTTTGGTTTAAAGAAAATCTTAATTTCCAGTGTTTTTTATGTTTTATTTAAAACAAATCTTAAAGTTGATTATAACGACACTTAGGTTAAGATCCTGCGGTTCCATCACTTCAGCATCGTTATTTTTATCGGATTCACTTAGTCCGGATGAATTTGCTAAACTCGGCTGAATGAGTTCCACACTTTCATTTAGGCCAGTGGGAAATACGTTGTTGACCTCGTTTTTGATGAGGTCTTCTCTTCTTCTTTTTAGTACTTAGGATCTAGCCTTAGGCTTTTCCTTTGGCTTATCTTAGAGGACTAGAATTGGGATCCACCTTCTAGAATTTCAAACCACTTCTTAACTCCTGCAAACTCCATGAACTTGATTGTAGACCCCTAATCACTGGGGTTGAAATCGAATGTGGAAGTTTAAAGGATGAGTTCTATAGGACTCTTTGGCCTTAGGGCGCATACTGGGTGGCTACAGTACAGTGAAGGGTGACTTACACACACACTTTACACTATACACTACACTTTCGCACACCTCACTGAGAACCACACCCATACCCGACTTGACCTCATGACTCATGTAGGTGATTCACATGGATGGTCCTTAACCCCTAAGCCCTTGGCTAAGAGGGTTAGGAACAACATAGTGAATGCCTCGAGATGAGTCCCTTCATAGCTCATGTGGAATTGATGTGGCTTCGTATGGCCTCAACAAAATGATTTCATTCCATAAATTTGCACGATCTTGATTTTCCAAATTTTCGATTTTCAAATTTTCAATTTTCCAAATTTTCAATTTTCAAATTTCGATTTTCCAAATTTTCAATTTTCCAAATTTTCAATTTTCCAAATTTTCAATTTTTGACCCAGGGACCCTACACCGCTCACTTGCCAAAGCCATCGAAAATACCGAATTTTTCAAAATCACCTAAATTACCCAAAATTCCCCGAAAATCAATCCGAGACATTTCCACATCACTCAAATTGATCATCCATACCCAAAAATACCAAAAATTCCAAAAATTCCTCCCGATACCCTCCGAATACCCGAAATACCCCTCTTGACCCAAAAATCCAAAAATTCAGAAAATTACGAGAAAGTTCCAGAAAATCCCAAATATTCCTAATTTCATTTTTTTCGACTACACCATGGGTCGATTTTGTCGATTTACCCCACTTTTGTGAAAACCTCGCAACTTGACCGATTTAACCACTAAGTGAACCCGATGTCGAAGCCAAACCTGCTCGATTGACCCGAATTCTGGTCCAATTCGATTCTAAACTTCAATTAAACATTCTCGACACAAATCTAGACCAAATCCGAAGTCGATTTGATTGACATTTGGATCGATTTCACTTTTGGCCTTAAAGCCCGATTTGGACCCATGACCCGAGCCTAACGAACTCACCCGATTCAACTCCAATTAACCCCAAATCTTTTCTAAATCTTCCTTAGCATCCCCAAAAGCAAAACACTAACATGATTTGCCCAAAATTTCGACCCAAACCCCACTCAAATTCAACCCCGAAGCTAAAAGGCCCGATTTTGACCTAAACCCAGACCCTAGCCCGAATAAGCCCAAACCCCGAAAATCGAAGCCAATCAAGTCGAAAACTCTTTGAAACACTCCATAAACATTTCTCGACATTAATTATACATCAATTTCAACCCTAGCCCAACATTGGCCCGACTTTGCCCACTTGGACCTATATTGGCCCATTCACAAAAGAACCCAATTGACCCGATTCGAGCCCAAATCACCCCAATTTGCTTCGAGTCACTCATGACACATCCATGAGCTAAACCCAACAATTATTTGGCCCAAGCCTTTACCAAAATTTCATCCCAAAATCCATTTTAAAATTGAAAGCCCACTTTCCTAAACCATCTTAAAAGCCATCCAAAACCATTTCAAAAAGCCAAAATCTACCTAAAGCCCACATGACATCTCCACTTACCATCCGCTTAATAAAAGCCATTCCCTAAGCCCTAAATTCATCATCAAATCATTCCAAATCAAGTTTCATATAAATTTCCATCAATTACCAAAAATTCTAAAATGCTATTTCCATGAAATTGACTCAACTTTTCCGAACCAAGGTGAGCCATGCGAGCCATGGACAAGCCACATGAAGCCATGGAAGGCTTGACATGTGATCAAGCCATTAATGGAAAAAGGAGGGCCCCTTTCCTAATCCTTCTTAAACCCTTTTTTACCTTAAGCATGTCGCACACTAAACCATGCTTAGCCACCTCATCATGGATGGAGACCACACCATTCTCTCTTGGGCGACCCAGTGATCCTTTTCAGCCGAGACCGGGCCTTGGGTGGTGAACCTAGCCCAAAACCATGGGTTGACTCATTTGAACCCAAAATGGTCTTCCCCATTCCATTTCGATCCGAGCTCTTTACACATGGCATTTGCCGATTGCTTACACCAAGTCCCGGCCACGACCCACCAGAACTTGAGGGTGACCCATGCACAGCCGGCCGGCCACCAGGCCGCCGGAAAGCTACCATGGCCGAGAGCTCGCATGTGAGCCGACTTTGGAATTCTCCCTTCTTGTTGCCCCATCCCCGGTGGCCATTGTAGGCTATTCTTCTCTTGCAAGCAGGTGATCCGACCTAACTCTCCACTGGGAGGCCCTCCACCCTCTCTATTTAAACACCGCCCCTCTCGACCATGAGAGGTGCTGAAACAAACCTTAAGGAAACTGCGCAAGAATTTTCCAGACTACTCCCCATACACGAGCACTTGATCCCAGCGAAATTGCCTTGCCATTTCTTCTCTGTGAGCTCGATTTCGGAGTTGAAATCCGAGCCCAAAACAAGGACACTTCTCCACGGTGAGCCAATCCCAAATTGATTGGTTCTACACCTTCACCGGACGAGGAAGGTGTCCGCCGACAAAAGCCCCATCTCGGGGCCACCCGGTTGCTCCGGCCTCCAAGCTTTGTGATCGAGGTGTGGTCGAAATCCTACCTAGGCAATTCACCGAGACCGGGAGACTTCATGCGGAGCTTGTTGGGATCCGATCGAAGGTGCGACAACCCTCGTATCAAAGCCGCACTTCTGCGAGCAAAGGTATGGCCTCACTCTTCTTCCCGAGCTTCGAACATTCTCCATTTTTATTGCGTAAATTTCATCCCACATAAACCGTATGGATGTGTTCGTCTTCTCGAGATGAATCCGTAAAGCATAAGAACACGAAAATCCATCGAGTATCGAGTGAGATCTTAGGGATTTAGTGTGGACGGCTCTCGGGTGAGGACGCTCGGGGACGATGAACGGATGCGAGTCCATTCGATACACGCGCGGACGGACGGCTCGGATGGCGTCGGACCGGGGAGATGGTACGTGAACCGCGGGGCCCGAGGCTGCGACTCAAGCGGCGGCGTCGAATGGGAGCGCGAAGCGTGTGCATTCGGAGATGCCGAGGATGACGCGGCGCAGAGCTCGGATAAATAGAAAATTAGGGGTATTTTCATTTATTTAATTCCATAAACTTGGAAAATTCATAACTTTGTGTAGGAAAATCATAAAAATAAAATAAAAATACCCTCTTGCTCAGTGAACAGAGGAGAATAATGTGGAAAAGAAATCATTTAATTTCATCAAGTATTTTATTTTTAATAATTTATTTACTCTCTGCATATTTTTAATTCTCCATGCATGTATACGATTCACCATGGCATGAGACCATAGGGCTTTTGAAGCCTCCGAATTTGGGAACATTCCTGAATTTTCCAGAAGTCGGAGGCCATCCTATGAAAAGTTATTGATTTTTCAAATTCATATTCTTGTTTTGAGTATTTTAATTCCGATAAATAGCATGTTGTGAAATAAATTCTAGGAAAATTTGATGTTCCTTATGACCAGAGGACCCTAGAAAAAATAGGTTTTGAGTTAGTTCACTTAAAACAACCCTAATTGGCTTAAACACCCAAAATGGATCTCTAATTAATTAGAGCTAACCATACATCAAATTGACTTGAAATCGATTCTCCATGCGACCTTTAGTATCGGAGGAACCCATCATAAAAATTTGAGGTCGATTTGAACTTTAAAAATTCATAACTTTCAAAATATCTTTCAAAAATTCACCAAATTGGTTTTGGAGCCTCTACGATATTAGGGAATTTAATAAAATTAAAATTTCAATTTTCTAAAAAAGTTGATTTTTAATGTTATTTTAATATTTTTAATAATTAAAAAATAATAAAAATCACAAAAATAATAAAATTCACCAAAATGTCACATTTTGAATTTTAATAACTTAGGAACAAAGCACACATTTTTCTTAGGTCTATTTAATGAGATATTAAATTTTAAAGCTCTAGGGCAATTTTAAAATTAAAAAAAATGTATTTTCTAGCATTTTTACCAAAATAATTATAATAAATCATAGAAAAATCAGAAAATTGTAAAAATTGGTTCTCTGATTTCCTTGATATCAGAGAGGTTTTTTAAAAATATAAAATTTATTTTTCAACATTTATTTTATTTTTAAATTAATTAACACTCCAAAACTTAAAATAATTATAATAAAAATAATATAATTCAAAAAATCACCAAAATTGGTCCAAGTGGTCCTCTGGTCAGTTAGGAATGTCCCTAATTTTCTTAAGGACAGAAACTTTCCCTTAGTCGTATTATTAAATTTTCCTTGGAAATCTCTATTTTAGACCAAAAATAATTATATAAATAAATTAAATATAGAAAAATCACATTTTCTCCTCTCATGTCTTTATTGACATATGATTGAAGTCACATAAAAATTTCAAGTTCATTCGAAGCTCGATTTAGTGAGTTATGAAATTATTAAGCTTAAAGGGTAAAGTGGTAATTAAAATTTTAATCCTTAATTAAAACTTTAGGTTTAATAAAACAATTAACAAGTAAAATATTTGATCCTAATCTGATTTGGATGATTGAAATTTAAATAATCAAAGGGTAGAAATCCATTAAGCAATTTAAAATAATTAAACCTTAATTAAATAATTGATTAAATTTGGAAGAATAATAAAATTGGAATTATTAAAATAGGGATATTATTAGGAAGAGATTTATTCTTTAATTTAAAAATCCCTAAATTAATCAACTCATTAATATTCAATTCTTAATTAAAATGATAACTCAAATTCAAAACATTAAAAGACTTAATCATTAAGCTAAAATTAAATTATTAAACTCTTTTAAAATTTCAATTAAAATTAAAAATAAAATTAAATTAAAAATTAAATTAAATTAAGTAAATTAAATTGAATTAAATTAGATTAAATTAAATTAAATTAAGTAAATTAAATTGAATTAAATTAAATTAAATTAAATTAAAATTATAAGTTAAATCAAATTAAAGATTAAATTAAATGAATAAATTAACTTAAATTAAATTAAATTAAATTAAATTAAATTAAATTAAATTAAATTAAATTAAATCAAATTAAAATAAAATTAAATCAAATCAAACTAAATTAAGTTAACATCAAACCAAACTAAATTGAATAGAATTAAAATTAAATTAAATTAAATTAAATTAAATTAAGTTGAATTAAATATAACATCACGAAAGACATAAAGAATTCAAAATAAATCTAAAATAACTTGAACAACTATTCAAATTTAAACCGATTAATTGAAATTAAACTAAATCAAAAGCCATTTGAACACAGATTTACCCTCGAAAGCTTTAGTTATCATAACTCCTAAACGAATATTAAATGAAATGTTACTTCACTTATAGGACATTCGAACATCTGATTCATTTGAGTAAGATAATAACAAAACTTAACTAAACCTCGGACGATTAATTCATTTGTGTAATTGAATTCATTTGGACTTAAGACAATCCTAGAAATATTGTAAAGATGTTTAAGATTTTCCTTAAGCACTTCCTCGATATGATAGGATGTTTATAAGAACAATTGAATTTAATTGTTCTTTGATGAAGAAAATCGTCTTAAAGCAAAAACACGAGGAACACAGACGTCGTAGGAAATGATTAGGCTATAGGATTAGGAATTTGGTAGAAAACCATAACCCTTACCTTAGCTTTACTAGGAACTTGCTTAAATATTCTAATTGTGTTTTAAGTGCGGCTTGGGATGACGGGAAGACCCTCAGGGTACGCTTTTATTTTATTGCAATTTACTTTCTTGCAATTTACATTATTACGATTTATTTAATGCATTGCACTTACTTTTCTGCATGATAAACAAGCTGTTGCATGAAAACCCACACCTTTAGGATAGTCACTAAAGCTGAAACCAAAACTAAATTAAAAATCATTGCAAGATAAAATTCACCGCACGACATTTCGAAATATAAAACAACTCGAAATTTAATCACGAAACAGAACACAAAACTACAATTACAACTAAATTAAAACGTTGGATGAGCGGGAATACCTCGGATGATGTAACCTACGTGTTGCTTAACGGGATTTCCACGATCAAATGAAAGTGTGGAACTCATTCGGTTGAGTTTAGCAAATTCATACGGGTAAGTGAATCAGATAAAAATAATGATGCGGAAGGATGGAACAGTGGGATCTTAACCGGTGTCGTTATAATCGACTTTAAGATTTGTTTTAATTAAAATATTGAAAACACTTGGAAATTAAGATTTTCTCTCGAACCAAAACACTTTTCTCATCCACGATTTATGACTTCTAAAACTAAACCTCTGCAACAACAAGGAGCTCGGAGCATGGTGGGCGGCACGGCCATCGTCATCAGCAAAACACTGAGTCTACTTCAGCAAAACTTTCTCAGAATTAAATAACGAAAGCCATAAGACTTCGAGGTAGTTTGCACTAGTGCGACATAAATCCTCGACTCTTCGTTAGACATTTGCATTGCAAATTAAGCCTAGCTAGGTCTTAGGATTCCGAGGTAGTCGTACGATACGATATAAATCCTCGCATCTTCGAAATTTATTTGTATGATTACTGTCATATAAATATAAGCCCTAATTAATTAAAATTGGCGAGATTAAAACATTAAATAAACATTAGGACTTTCCTAAATCTAAGCGAAACAATAGGATAGTCGAGAAATTACCGAAGTTCACTTCGAATGCGTGATTTCTCTACTTTTCTTCCTTTGAATTCCCAAAACAAAATGTTCCAAATTTGATCCATTCCTATTGAAATTCCAAAATTCAATCCCTTGAAAACTTAAACTTTGAAATCCTTGAGAGCGAGTTATTGATTATTATCGAGAGTTTTCTTAGGTGATTCCGTCACTTAAGGTGTAATTAACTATAGGGGCTTGCCCTTATAGGGAATTTTAAAGAACCAGGTAATATAAACCATGTTTAATGCTTTCATATTAAGCGGGGGAATTTGTCGGCTTATAAAAATGGTTCACGAGACAAAACGGATGTCACAAATCTTCTAGTTTATTTAATCGAGCTCCACCATCGAGCGGTGTGTCATATCATAGGGATAGATACACGGTTTGTGGTGCGGTGCTCGTTTATATAAACTATTTGGGATGTGAGATCGGTTTAAGCTCATATCTTAAAACCTTCGAATTTAAAATTATTTTCAAAATCAAATACTACTTTTCAAAATTATTTATTTAAACTAAATTAAAAATTCGCCGACAACTTCTGTTAGGCGACCCCCTTTTCAAAATAAAACACACAACCTAAAAATTCGCCGACAACCGTTAGCAACATGTAGGTAACATCATCCGAGGTATTCCCGATCATCCAACAAGACATTTTAATTTAGTTGTAATTGCAGTTTTGTGTTCTGTTTGTGATTAAATTTTGAGTTGTTTTATATTTTGAAATGTTGTGGCGGTGAATTTTATCTTGCGATGACTTTTAATTTAATTTTAGTTTCAGGTTTTAGGGGCTACCTAAAGGTGTGGGTTTTCATGCGACGGTTGTTTATCATGCGAAAAGTAAAGTGCATTTGCGATAAAGTAAATTGCGAAAGTAAATTGCGATAAAATAAAAGCGTACCTGGAGGGTCTTCCCGTCATCCCAGGCTGCACTTAAACACAATTTAGAATATTTAAGCATTTAAAACAAGTTCCTCAGTAAAGGTAAGGGAAGGGTTATGGTTTTCTACCAAGTTCCTAATCCTATAGCTAGTCATTTCCTAGACGTCTAGGTTCTTGTGTTTTGGTTTGAGGACGATTTTCTTCATCAAAGAACAATTAAGTTTAGTTTTTCGTATAAACATCCTATCATATTGAGGAAGTGCTTAAGAAGAATCTTAAACATCTTTTCAATATTGCTTAGAATTGTTTTAAGTCCGAATGAATTTAATTATACGAAATGAATTAATCGTCGGGAATTCGAGTTTTGTTGTTATCTTACTCGATGAGCTAGGACATTTGAATATCCTATGAGTGAAGTATCACTTCATTTAACGTTACGTTTAGGAGTTATGACAACGAAAAGCTTTCGAGGGCAAATTGATGTTCGAATGGTTTGTGATTTAATTTAATTTCGGTTAACGGGTTTAAATTTGGAATAGTGTTCGAAGTTGCTTTATTTTGAATTTCTTTGTCTTAGGTGATGTTATTTTTTAATTCAATTTAATTTAACTTTAATTTAATTTAATTTGGTTTAGCTTTAATTTTAATTTAATTTATTTAATTTAAATTAATTTTAATTTTAACTTGATTTTATTTTTTATTTTAATTTAATTTAATTTAATTTAATTTAATTTAATATGATTTAATTTAATTTAATTTAATTTAATTTAATTTAATTTAATTTAATTTAATTTGATTTGATTTAATTTAATTTTAATTTGTTTTAATTTAATTTTATTTAATTCAATTTAATTTAAATTTTAATTTAATTTTATTTTTAATTTTAATTTAATTGAAATTTTAAAAGGGTTTAATTTAAATAATTTAACTTTAATTTAATTTAATGATTAAGTCTTTTAACATTTTAAATCTTAAATTTGGATTATAATTTTAATTAGGAATTAAATATTATTCAGATGACTAATTTTGGGATCCTTAAATTAAAGAACAAATCTCTTCCTAATAATATCCCTATTTTAATAATTCCAATTTTATTATTCTTCCAAATTTAATCAATTATTTAATTAAAGTTTATTTCAATTACTTTTAAATTGTTTAGTAGGTTTCTACCCTTTAATTATTTAAATTTCAATCATCCAAATCATATTAGGATCAAATATTTTACTCTTTAATTTTATTAAGCCTAAAGTTTTAATTAAAGGTTAAAATTTTAATTACCATTTGCCCTTGAGCTTAATAATTTCATAACTCACTAAATTGAACTTAAATGAACTTGAAATTTTATGTGACTTCACTCATATGTCAATAAAGACATGAGAGGAGAAAATGTGATTTTCCTGCATTTAATTTATTTATGTAATTATTTTTGATAGAAAATAGAGATTTCCAATAAAAATTTAATAATATGACCAAGGGAAAGTTTCTATCCTTAAGAAAATTATGGGACATTTCTAATGACCAGAGGACCACTTGGACCAATTTTGGTGATTTTTTGAATAATATTTTTTTTATTATAATTATTTTTAGTTTTGGAGTATTAATTAATTTAAAAATAAAATAAAGGTTGAAAAAAAATTTTATATTTTTAAAAATCTCTACGATATCAAGGAAATCAGAGAATCAATTTTTATAATTTTCTGATTTTTCTTTGATTTATTAGAATTATTTTAGTAGAAATGCTAAAAAAAATACATTTTTTAATTTTAAAATTACCTTAGGGCTTTAAAGTTTAATATCTCATTATAGAGACTTAAGAAAAATATGGGGTTTGTTCCTAAGTGATTAAAATTCAAAATATAACATTTAAATGAATTTTATTATTTTTGTGATTTTTATTATTTTTTATTTATTAAAATATTAAAATAATGCAAAAAATCAACTTTTTTAGAAAATTGTAATTTTAATTTTCATAAATTCCCCTAATATCAGAGAGGCTCCAAAACGATTTGGTGAATTTTTGAAAAGTATTTTGAAAGTTATGAATTTTTAAAGTTTAAATTGACTAAATGGCTTAATCAACCCATTTAGTAGGGTTAACAAAGTCCGATTGACTTCAATTTTTATGGTGGGTTCCTTTGATCCTAAAGGTCGAGTGGAGAATTGATTTCAAGCCAATTTGATGTATGATTAGCTCTAATTAATTTGGGACCTATTTTGGGTGTATAAGCGAATTAGGGTTATTCGAGTGGATTAATTCGAAACCTATTTTTCCTAGAGTCCTGCGTTCATAAGAAACATCCTTAAATTTTCCTAGAATTTATTTCACAACATGCTAATTATTGGAATTAAAGTACTCGAAAACGGCAACATGAATTTGAAAAATCAATAACTTCTCGTAGGGATGGCCTCGACTTTGGAAAATTCGAGGAATGTTCCCGAATTCGGAGGCTTAAAGCCACTATGGTCTCGTACCATGGTGAATTTCCTATATACATGGAGAATTAAAATAATGCAGAGAGTAAATAAATTATTAAAACTAAAATACTTGATGAAATTAACTGATTTATTTTCCACATTATTCTCCTCTGTTCACTAAGCAAGAGGGTATTTTTATTTTATTTTTCTGATTTTTCTACACAAAGTTATGCATTTTTGAAGTTTAGGGAATTAAATAAATAAGAAAATCCTATTTTTCTATTTATCCGAATCGGCGCCGCGTCGGCCTTAGCATCTCCGAAGCGCGCGTGGCACTCGGTTCGACACGCCATCCGACTCGGCGCTCAGGGGCCCGGCTGCATCGTTCGAGTCTCCTCGTCCGGTGCGATCTGGCGCGTCCGTCCGCACGTGTATTAAATGAACGGCATCCGTTCATCGTCCCGCAACCTCTTAACCCGAGAGCGAGTCACGCTAAATCCACAATATCTCACTCGATACTTAACGGATTTTCGTGTTCTTGTGCTACTATGGATTCGTCTTGAAGAGACGAATACATACTATACGATGATCATGCATTGAAATTAAGGCATTTGAAATGGAGAATCTCCGGAAGCTCGGGATAAAGAGTTAGCTCATACCTTTGCTCGGAGAAGTGTGGCTTGATACGAGGGTTGTGTCACCTTCGATTGGGTCCGAACGAAGCTCCGAGATGAAGTCCCTTGGCACAGTGAATTGTCCAGGTATGATTTCAACAAAGCCGATCACAGAGCTTGGAGTACGGAACGGGTGGGTGGCACGGAGAGGGGCTTTTGCTGGTGGACTTCTTCCCTTGGTACGGTGAAGGTGTAGGATCAATTAATTTGGGGATTGATCCACTGTGGAGAAGTGTCCTGGTTTTGGGTGGAATTTTGGCTGAGAAATAGGGCTCTGTTGGTAGGGATTAGGGCAAATTTTCACAGGGGATCAATTGCTCTAAGTATGGAGAGTGGTCTGGAGCAATTTTTGCAGGGTTTCGATGAGGTACGGTTCGGCACCTCCTCGTAGCCGAGAGAGGTGGGGTTTAAATAGGAGAGGCTGGAGGGCATCCATGGGAAGTTAGGGCTTGGGATCGGTTGCTTAGGTCGAGGAAGAACGGCCATGGTGGCCATTGAGCATGGGGCGACTCGGCGAGGTGGAATTCCAAAGTTTGGCTCCTCCCGAGATCTCGGCCATGGCGTTTACGGCGACCCGGGCGGGTGGGCGGCGGGCATGGGTCACCCTCGGAGTCCGGGTGGGTCGGGGCGGGGAGGTTTGTGCATTCGATTGGCCATGGACATGTGTAAAGGGTTTAGATTAAAATGGTATGGGGAGAGGCTCATTTTGGGTCCAAATGGGTCAACCCATCATTTGGGTTTTGTGCACCCTTCCGAGTTACGGTTTTGGTGCAGGAGGATCATGTGAGTCGGCTTACCGAAGGTAGTGAAGTCCACATCAAGGGTTAGGTGGCAAAGTATGGTTTAGAGTGTATCATGTTTAAGGTAAAAAGGGCTTAAAAAAGGTTTAAGAAAGATATCCCCTCTCTTGCCATTAATGTTTTGGTGAGGTGGAAAGTGGATTCCATGGCTCTCATGGCTCTTATGGGGCTCAAGCATGGCTTCATGGCTTGTCTTTGGCTTGGGGAAAAGCTTGGTCAATTTCATGAAAATGGATTTTAGAACTTTTGGTAATTTAGGGGTGATTTGATGGGATTTGGCATATGGCTTGATTTGGATTTATTTTATCATGGGTTTAGAACTTAGGAGATGGTTTCATCCGATGGATGATGATATAGGGTTGTCGTGTGGGCTTTGGGCCTTTGAAATTTAGTGAAGGTGGGCTTTTAAAGTGATTTATGGAAGTGGGTTTTTTATTTTAGGATGAGAATTTTGCAAAGGATTGGATCCAATAAGTGTTGAATTTATTTTAGGAATGTTTCATGAATGATTTGGAATAAATTTGAAGTATTTGGGCTAGGTTTGGGTTGGATTTGGACCTCTTTGGTGAATGGGCCAATGTAGGTCAAATTGGGCTAACTTGGGCCAATGTTGGGCTATGGTTGAAATTGATGTAAAATAAATGTTGTGAAATGTTTATGGGAGTGTTTCAAAGAGGTTTTGGCTTTGGTTGGGTTTTGATTTTGGGGTTTGGGCTTATTTGGGTTAGGTTTGGGTTTAGGTCAAAATTGGGCCTTTTAACTTTGGGTTGAATTTGAGTGGGGTTTGGGTCTAAATTTTGGGCAAATCATGTTAGTGTTTTGTTTGTGGGGATGCTAAGGAAGGTTTAGAAAAGATTTGGGGCTAATTGGAGTTGAATTGGGTTAGTTTGGGCTAAGTTTGGGTCATGGGTCCAAATTGGGCTTTAAGGTCCAAAATGAAATTGGGTTCAAATGTCAATCAAATTGGACTTGGATTTGGTCTAGATTGGTGTTTGGAATGTTGAATTGAAGTTTGGAATTGAATTAGACCAGAATTTGGGTCGATTGGGTAGGTTTGGCTTGACATTGGGTTCACTTAGGGTTAAAATGGGTCAAATTGGGTGTTTTGACAAAAGTGGGGTAAATTGACAAAATTGACTCATGGTGTAGTTGAACAAAATCAAATTGGGAATATTTGGAATTTTCTGGAATTTTCTGGGAATTTTCTGAATTTTTAGATTTTTGGATCAAGAGGGGCATTTTGGGTATTTGGAGGGTATTGGGAGGTATTTTTGGAATTTTTGGTATTTTTGTCTATGGATGATGAACTTGATTGGTGAGGAAATCTTCAAGGTTAATTTTGGGGAATTTTTGGGTGATTTGGAAATTTTGAAAAGTTTGGGTGATTTCAAGGGCTTTGGGTAGGCTATGCGGGTGTAGGGTCCGGGGGTCGAGAAATTGAAAATTTGGAAAATTGAAGATTAGGTATTTGTAAGTGGAATGAAATTATTTTGGTTGAGCCATGAAGCCATATCGAAGCCCACATGAGCCATGAAGCCATATCAAGCCCACATGAGCCGTGAAGGGACTCATTTGAGGCATCATTATGTTGTTCCTAACCCTCTTGCTGAGGGCTTAGGGGTTAAGGACCATCCATGTGAATCACCTTTATGAGTCGGGAGCTCGAGTTAGGTATGGGTGTGTTTTTAGGAGGTGTGTGAAAGTGTAGTGTATAAGTGTAGTGTGTGTGTAAGTCGGCCCTCACTATACCGGGCCACCCGAGGGCGGTCCGAGGCGAAGAGTCCTATAGGAACTCATCCTTTAAACTTCCGCATTTGGTTTCGACCCTCACAGGTGATTAGGGGTCTACGGTCGAGTTTGTGGAGTTTGCGGGGAGTTAAGAAGTGGTTTAAATTTCTAAGTGGTGGGTCCCAATTCTAATCCTCTAGGATAGTCGAAAGGAAAAGCCTAAGGCTAGATCTTAAGTACCAAAGAAGAACAGAAGACCTCATCGAAAATGGGGTCGGCAACCCTACATTAGAGGTGCATTTGTTGACCTCATTTTTGATGAAGTCTCTCTTCTTCTCTTTAGTAATTAGGATCTAGCCTTAGGCTTTCCTTGACTATCCTAGAGGATTAGAATTAGGACCCTGCTAGAAATTGAGCCACTTCTTAGCTCCTGCAACTCCACAGGCTGGCATGGACCTAGTCGCTGGAGGGTTGAGCTCAATGTGGAAGTTTAAAGGATGAGTCTATGGGACTCTTTGGCCTAGAGCCTGCCGGGTGGCACTGGTGCGGTGAAGGGCTGACACACACACCACACTGCCTACTACACTCACACATTCTAAAAACACACCCATACTTAACCTGACCTACGACTCGTATAGGTGATTCGCATGGATTGTCATAACCCTAAGCCCTTAACTTAGAGGGTTAGGAACAACATAGTGGATGCCTGAAATGAGTCCTTCATGGCTCATGTGGGCTTGATATGGCTTCATGCTCGACTAAAATGATTTTATTCCACTTACATTTACTAATCTTGATTTTCAAATTTTTAATTTTTGACCCGGGGACCCTACACACTTTAACTGCCGAAAGCCCTGAAATTACGAAATTTTTCAAAATTTCCAAATCACCCAAAATTCCCCAAAATTAACCTTGAACATTTCCTCACCAGATCAAGTTGATTATCCATAGCCAAAAATATCAAAAATTCCAAAAATACCTCCCAATACCATCCAAATACCCAAAATACCCTTTTTAACCAAACAATCTAAAAATTCCAGAAATTCCCAGAAAATTCCAAAAAATCTCAAATATTCTCAATTTCATTTTGGTCAACTACATCATGGGTCAATTTTGTCAATTTACCACACTTTTCAAAAACCCCAGATTTGACCGCTTTAACCCGAAAGTGAACCCGATGTCGAAGCCGAATCTACCTAATTGAGCCGAATTCTGGTCCAATTCAATGCTAAACTTCAATTTATCATTCCCAACACCAATCTAGATCAGATCCAAGTCAATTTGATTGACATTTGAATCTAATTTCACTTTTGGCCTTAAAGCCGATTTTGACCCATGACCGAACTTAGCCGAACTAACCCGATTCGACTCGATTAACCCCAAATCTTTTCTAAACCTTCCTTAACATCCCCACGAACAAAACACTAACATGATTTACCCAAAATTTAGACCCAAACCCCACTCAAACTCAACCCCAAGCCAAAGGCCCAATTTTGACCTAAACCCGAGCCTAACCCGAATAAGCCGAAACCCAAAATCGAAACCCGACCAAAGTCGAAAACCTCTTTGAAAAATTCCCATAAACATTTCCCGACATTAATTTTACATCAATTGGAACCCTAGCCCAACATTGGCCCAAGTTAGCCCAATTTGACCTACATTGGCCCATTTGCAGAAAGTCCAAATCCGACCCAATTGAGCTAAACCACTTCAAATTTATTTCAAATCATTCATAAAACATTCCTAAATTAAATTAAACACTTATTGGATCTAATCCTTTGCAAAATTCTCATCCTAAAATTTGTTTTTAAACACTAAAGGCCCATCCACTTAGCCTTCCTAAAAGCTGTCAAAAATAATTTCAAAAGGCCCAAGCTCGCATGACAATTCCTTCTCATCATCCCTTTAATTGGGATCAATTCCTAAGTCCCAAATCGATCATCAAATCAACCTAAATCAAGCACCATCTAAATTTTTCACTAAATTGTCAAAATCTCCAAATTCCATTTTCATGAAATTGACGAAGCTTTTCCACAGACAGACAAAGCCATGAAGCCGCATACGAAGCCATGGACGAAGCCACATGAAGCCATGGAAGGTTTGACATGTGATCGAAGCCATTAATGGCAAAAGGAGGAGCCTCTTTTAAGCCCCCTTAAAAGGTTTTAGCCCTTTTAATGCTTCACCTTAATCCATGATTAATCAAAATATTCATGGATGGTGACTTCTCTACCCTTTTCTAGGTGATTCACTGATCCTCCCTCGGCCAGAATCGGCCATGGGGAGGTGAACCAAGCACAAAGGTGGACTTGACCAAATCGAAGCCAAAAATGGCCTTCCCCATGTCATCTTAATCCAAGCTTTTGACACATGGCATTTGCCGATTACCTACACTAAACCCCGGCCACGATCCGCTTGAGCAAGATGGTGACCGGTGCACAGCCGGCGACCACCGGGCCGCGGAAAACACCACACCGAGAGCTCGCATGTGAGCCAAACTTTGAAATTCCACCTTGTTGAGCTGCCCCATTACCCGGTGGCCACCATGGGCAGTTCTTCTCCTCACAGGCATGGTGATCCCGACCACTAACTCCCCGCAGGAGAGCCTCAGGCCGGCTCATTTAAACACCCCCTCTCTCGGCCATGAGAGGTGCTTGAACCAACCTTAGGGAAACTCTGCCAAAATCATTCTAGACCACTCTCTGCACATAGAGCACTTGATCCCACGCTGGATTCCGGCCCCGATTCCCTCTGGCGAGCTCGATTTTGAGTTCGAATTTCGACATGAAAACCGGGACACTTCTTCGCGGTGGACCAATCCCCAAATTGATTGGTCCTACACCTTCACCGGACGAGGGAAGAAGTCCACCAGCAAAAGCCCCTCTCCGGGCCACCCATACGTTCCGGACTCCGAGCTTTGTGATCGGGCTTGGTCGAAATCATACCTAGACAATTCACCGGACCCGGGAGACTTCATGCGGAGCTTGCTTGGGACCCGATCGAAGGTGACACAACCCTCGGATTGAAGCCGCACTTCTACGAGTAAAGGTATGAGCTAACTCTTTATCCGGAGCTTACGGAGATTCTCCATTTCAAATGTCTTAATTTCAATGCATGATCACAGTATAGATGTATTCGTCTCTTCAGAAGAATCCATAGAGCACGAGAACATGAAAATCCGTTAAGTATTGAGTGAGATATTAGGGATTTAGTATGGACGGTTCTCGGGCTAGGAGGCTTGGGGACGATGAACGGATGCCGTTCATTTAATACACGCGCGGACGGACAGCCAGGATCGCGCCAGATGAGGAGACGGAACGATACAGCAGGCCCCTAGAGCGCTGAGTAGGATGGCGGTGTCGAATGAGAAAGCGCAGCGTGGCTGTTCGGGGATGCTAAGGTTGACGCTGCGCCGATTCGGATAAATAAAAAAATAGGGATTTTCTTATTTATTTAGTTCCCTAAACTTGAAAAATACATAACTTTGTGTAGGAAAATCAGAAAAATAAAATAAAAATACCCTCTTGCTCAGTGAACAGAGGAGAATAATGTGGAAAAGAAATAATTTAATTTCATTAAGTATTTTATTTTCAATAATTTATTTACTCTCTGCATTGTTTTAATTCTCCATGCATATAGGAAATTCACCATGGCATGAGACCATAGGGCTTTTGAAGCCTACGAACTTGGGAATATTCCACTGAATTTTCCAAGGTCGGAAGCTATCCCTTGAGAAGTTATTGATTTTTCAAATTCATATTCTTGTTTTGAGTATTTTAAATCCAATAATTAGCATGTTGAGAAATAAATTCTAGAAAAATTTGGTGATGTCTCTTATGACCAGAGGACCCTAGGAAAAATAGGTTTTGAATTAATTCACTTGTAATAACCCTAATTGGCTTAAACACCCAAAATGGGTCCCTAATTAATTAGAGCTAATCATACATCAAATTGACTTGAAATCAATTCTCCACTGACCTTTAGGATTAGAGAAACCCACCATAAAAATTTGAAGACAATTGGACTTGGTTAGTCCTACTAAATGGGTTGATTAAGCCATTTAGCCAATTTAAACTTTAAAAATTCATAACCTTCAAAATACTTTTCAAAAATTCACTAAATTGGTTTTGGAGCCTCTTTGATATTAGGGGAATTTAAGAAAATTAAAATTTCAATTTTCTAAAAAAGTTGATTTTTTGCATTATTTTAATATTTTTAATAATTAAAAAATAATAAAAATCACAAAAATAATAAAATTCACCAAAATGTCACATTTTGAATTTTAATCACTTAGGAACAAACCCCATATTTTTCTTAGGTCTCTATGATGAGATATTAAATTTTAAAGCCCTAAGGTAATTTTAAAATTAAAAAAAATGTATTTTTTAGTATTTCCACTAAATTAATTCTAATAAATCAAAAAAAAATCAGAAAATTGTAAAAATTGGTTCTCTGATTTCCTTGATATCAAAGAGATTTTTGAAAAATATTAAATTCATTTTTCAACCTTTATTTTATTTTTAAATTAATTAATACTCCAAAACTCAAAATAATTATAATAAAAAGAATATAATTCAAAAAATCACCAAAATTTTTCCAAGTGGTCCTCTAGTTATTAGGAATGTCCCATAATTTTCTTAAGGATAGAAACTTTCCCTTGGTCATATTATTAAATTTTCCTTGGAAAACCCCTATTTTCCACCAAAAATAATTACATAAATAAATTAAATACAGAAAAATCACATTTTCTCCTCTAATCCCTTTATTGACATATGAGTAAAGTCACATAAAAATTTCAAATTCGTTTGAGCTCAATTTAGTGAGTTATGGAATTAGTAAGCTTGAAGGGCAAAATGGTAATTAAAATTTTAACCATTAATTAAAACTTTAGGCTTAATAAAATGAAAAAGTAAAATATTTGATCCTAATCTGATTTGGATGATTTAAATTTAAATAATTAAAGGGTAGAAACCTACTAAACAATTTAAAAATAATTAAAATAAACCTTAATTAAATAATTGATTAAATTTGGAAGAATAATAAAATTGAAATTATTAAAATTAAATTAAATCAAATCAAATTAAATTAAATTAAATTAAATTAAATTAAATTAAATTAAAATAAATTAAATTAAATTAAATCAAATTAAATTAAATTAAATTAAATCATGTCAAATCAAATTAAATTGAATTAGATTAAATTAAATAATAGAATCAAGTTAAAATTAAAATCAAATCAAATTAAATTAAGTTAAAATTAAAACTAAACCAAATTAAACTGAATTAAAGTTAAATTAAATTGAATTAAAAAAAAAATAACATCACCTAAGACATAAAGAAATTCAAAAATAAATATGAAGCAACTTGAACACTATTCCAAATTTAAACTCGTTAATTGAAATTAAATTAAATCACAAACCATTTGAATATCAATTTGCCCTTGAAAGCTTTTGTTGTCATAACTCCTAAACAGAACGATAAATGAAATGTTAATTCCCTCATAAGATATTCAAATGTCCTAGTTCACTGAGTAAGATAACAACAAAACTTGGATTCCCGGATGATTAATTCATTTGTATAATTAAATTCATTTGGACTTAAAACAATTCTAGCAATATTGAAAAGATGTTTAAGATTCTTCTTAAGCACTTCCACAATATGATAGGATATTTATAAGAACAATTGAACTTAATTGTTCTTTGATGAAGAAAATCATCCTCGAAACTAACACGAGAACCTAGACGTCATAGGAAATGACTAGGCTATAGGATTAGGAATTTGGTAGAAAACCATAACCCTTCCCTTAGCTTTACCTAAGAACTTGCTTAAATATTCTAAATTGTGCTTAAGTGCGGCTTGGGATGACGGGAAGACCCTCAGGGTACGCTTTTATTTTATTACGATTTACTTTATTGCAATTTATTTAATCGCATCGCACTTACTTTTCTTGCATGATAAACAACTGTTGCATGAAAACCCACACTTTTAGGATAGTCCCTAAATCTGAAACCAAAACTAAATTAAAAGTCATTGCAAGATAAAATTCACAGCCACAACATTTCAAAATATAAAACAACTCAAAATTTAATCACAAACTGAACACAAAACTGCAATTACAACTAAATTAAAACGTCTTGTTGGATGATCGGGAATACCTCGGATGATGTAACCTACGTGTTGCTAACGGGATTTCCCACTATCTAAATGAAAGTGTGGAACTCATTCGAGTTGAGTTTAGAAAATTCATCTGGACTAAGTGAATCCGATAAAAATAATGATGCCAGAAGGATGGAACCATGGGATCTTAACCGGTGTTGTTATAATCAACTTTAAGATTTGTTTAATTAAAATATTAAAAAAAACACCTGGATTTTATGATTTTCTATAAACCAGAACACTTCTCTCATCTCCTCATTTATGACTTCTAAAACTAAACCTCTGCAACAACAAGGAGCTTGGAGCACGGTGGGCAGCACGGCTATCTTCGTCAGCAAAACAACTCTACATCAGCTAAACATTCCTAGAATGAATAACCAAGCTATAGGATTTCGAGGTAGTTTGCCTAGTGCAACATAAATCCTCAACTTTTCATTAGGCATTTGCATGATCATGTCATGTAAATTAAGCCCTAACTGGTCTTAGGACTCTGAGGTAGTCGTTCGGTACGACATAAACCCTCACATCTTCCAAGCTATTTGTATGATTCTATCATACAAATATAAGTCCAAATTAATTAAAATTGGAAAATTTAAATATCAGATTATATTAGGATTTTCTTAAATCTGAGCCAAATAATAGGATAGTATGGGAAGTTGCCAAGATTCTTCTTGGATCCTCAGCTTCTCCTTCTTCTCTTCTTTTTGGACTCCTGAAAACAAAATGTTCCAAACTTGATCCATTCCCTATTGAAATTCCAAAATTCAATCCCTTGAAAACTTAAACTTTGAGATTCTTGAGAGCGAAGCTACTGATTATTATCGAGAGTTTTCTTAGGTGATTCCAGTCACTTAAGATGTAATTAAGCTATAGGGGCTTGCCCTTATAGGGAATTTTAAGAACCCGAGATAATATAAACCTCGCTTAATTCATTTTTATTAAACGGGGAATTTGTCGGCTTATAAAATTGGTTCGCGAGACCAAACGGATGTCACAAATCTTCTAGTTTATTTAATCGAGTCCCATCGTCGAGCGATTGTGTACATTGTTCGGGATAGATACACGGTTTGTGGTGCGGTTCTCGTTTATGTAAACTATTCGGGATGTGAGATCGAGTTTGATTTCATATCTTAAAACTTTCAAACTTAAAATTATTTTCGAAAATCAAATGCTACTTTCCAAACTATATATATATTTAAATTAAATTTAAAATTTAAAATTCGCCGACAATTTCTGTTAGGCGACCCCTTTTTAAGATAATACACATAACCTAAAAATATGCCGACAATTGGTCAGGAGAGCATTAACATATATGATCGTCTTCGAGGGAAGAGATCTACTGCTCCTTCTTCTTCTGCACCCACTTCAGGTAGACCTTCTACTTCCCGACCTTCTACTTCTACTGAGCCACCATCGAGTTTTTGGGAGTCATTGCATGATCGGTTTATAGAGCGACGGCGGGAGTTATTTCGAACTCAGCTGCGGGGTTGATACTTATTGATAGGAAACTTGATCATTCATCGGCTATACCCGGAAGCAGAGTAGCTATGATGCTGAGTATGATGAAGCCCTCGTCAGATTTCTGAAGGGTGAGCATGATGTTAGTTTCCATACTTTCCCTAGTTTCACACCATTTATTGATCCTAATGATGTTGAGTTTTCCTTTGGTGACGATGATGATGATGAGGCTACAACTAATGACTAGTAGTTGATAGATCTCTATGTTTTGCTACTTTGTTGTTAGTTTGTTTTGTTAGGTTTGTTTGTTTAGTTTGATGTTTGATGTATGCTGATTTGTTTATGTACCTGTGTGGATTGATTAGTGTTAAGATTTTGTTGTTAGAATATTCTTAGTATATTGTGTTTGAGACTGAGATTAGAGATAATTTATGATATGTTCGTTTCAGTCTAATGTTTAATAATTTGTAATTTTGCTCTGCTTTTATTTTGTTTTAAATTTAGTATAATCATAAAAATTAGCCTGCTTACTTTTTATACTTGCTTCAATTCAATCTTTATTATTCATAAAAGCATGAGTAGAAGTAAATTTTTCCTTTTAAGATCATTTTTACATACTTATAAAAATTTCTTTTTTAAAATTATGATTTTCTCTCTCGTACTTTCAAATTTTCATAGTATACCAAAACTTAAGTTTGGGGGAAGGGAAAATACATTCAAATTTAAATTTTATTTGTCCTTAAAGAGCTAATATTTTCTTAAAATAAAAACTTTTTAACATAACTTAAGGAATGAAGAATCTATTTAAGATCACTTTTATTTTTGAAATTATAAACAATTTAGTGAACTTAACCAAAATTTTAATAACTTTGATTGATTTTAGGAATAGAATTATTTAACTTAAAGAAGAATAAGATTAAGGAATTTTTCTATTCATGGTAGAAATAATGGAATTTTAGAAGTATTAAGTAATAAAAAATTATCAGTTGAAAAAAAAAGATTGAAAATCTTTTTGAATTTTTATTCATGATTATAATAATTAAGTGGAAATGTATAAGTTTTGAAAATATAACTTAAGGATAGTGAAGTTCAAAATCATTAACAGGCTATCCAGATATAGTAATCCTCTCTATATAAATAAAAAAAAAAGAAAAAAAAAAGAGAAGAGAGGAGAAGCTTGTGGAAATGCCTAATAAAAAATTGGCTTCACTTGAATTATCTTATAGAAGGAAAACTAGTTACAAATTTTACTTAATCTTTATGCATGAATCTTTATTTAGGAAGGGTTTTTCAAGAAGATCTTTTTCTTGTAAATAATCTATGAGATCTTAATATAATAAACTTCTATTATTTTCAAAATGGATGAAAATTTTGAAATCTTATGATTTGGTAGTTGAATATTCTTTAAATTCTTAAAATTAAACCTAGTTAGTGAAATTGGGTTATTAATTTACTAATGACTTTATAAAATCAAAAATTATAAGGAATCTTAAATATTTATCTTTTATTCCAAAGGTTATACATTTTATATAGTAAAAAGGGTTACTTGATGACAAGTAACATTTATGTTTGGGGGATTTTGATCCATGAAAAAAATACCTAATTTTTATGCCTTGATTTTTATCAATTTCTAAGGATATTATGCTTTAATAAAAGGTATTTTTGTGTTTTTGGATGTAGGTGATGTAAAAAGGTCCAAAAAAAGGAAAAAGGCTGAAAAAGGAGCAAAAAGGAGCAAAAATGAAGCAAAATACAAGAATTATAAAAAATTATGGCCTGGCGCCTAGGCGCTAGAAGTTGGTGCTTACATGCCAGACTCGATACAGAAACTGTCAAGTTTTTGACGACGTTTGGATGGTTATTTTGACGGAGTGAGCAGTTATTGGACATTTTAGAAGACGGACAGTTGTTCCTTGATAATAAGACATGTGATACATTGCATTTGGACGCTCCAAAATGGTTTTTATCACGAAGAGGTGCGAGCCAAAGCGAAGAGGTGTGAAGAACTGGACGCGGTGTCCGGTGCCTAGGCCCCAGATTCTGGCGCCTAGGCGCCAGACAGACATTCTAGAAGATTCATTGAATGTGGAAATGTTTCGAAGAGGTGCCTCAAGGCAACCCTTGAAGCCTATAAATAGGAGTCCACTCCTTCAGAAAAATGTGCCCCCTTTGTATCCCATATCTCTTAGCCACTTTAGGTTCTCTCATCCTTAGAGAGAGAAATAGAGAGAGAAATTTAGGTCCACTTTCATTTAGTTTAGTGAGTTTATTTTCAAGTTGTTGCATCTAGAGTTCATTACACTGTGGAGTCAGTAGGAATCAGAAGATCTATAGAAGGAATATTTGAGATAAGTATTTTATTTTTGATTCAAAATTTATTTATTATGTTTTGATGTTTATATTCAATGTGCTCTGAGTAGTTAGTTTACTTTCTTCCTTCATTTATGAAAAGATAAATAAGATAATATAAAATTCGATGGAGAATTGAAAATCAAAATATTTTCAAAACATTGTGATGATATT
>JAKZJZ010000107.1:708-88273 GCA_022702705.1 Papilionanthe hookeriana x Papilionanthe teres | reverse complement strand
TTTCGATCACGTCGCACTCCTCGAAGAGGTTAAGTGAAAGGCGGGTCCCGGACGGCCGAAGCCGATGGCGCCGCCGGACTCAGAGCTGCGCGTCGTCGCGCCTTGTTCGCCGCGGAGGACAATATGCGCCACGCGGATGAGCAGATAAATAGGCTATTTTTTCTATTTATTTAATTACCGTAACTTCAAAAATCCATAAATTTGTGTAGAAAATTCCTAAAAATAAAATAAAAATATCCTCTTGCTCAGTGAACAGAGGAGAATCATGTGGAAAAGAAATCAAGTAATTTCATCAAGTATTTTATTTTTAATGATTTGTTTACTCTCTAGACTATTTTAATTCTTGATGCATGTAAACAATTCACCATAGCATGAGACCATGGGGCTTTTGAAGCCTCTGAACTTGGGAACATTCCCTGAATTTTCCAAGGTCAGAGGCCATCCCTATGAGAAGTTATTGATTTTTCAAGTTCATGTTACTGTTTTGAGTATTTTAATTCCAATAATTAGCATGTTGATAAATAAATTCCAGGAAAATTTGGTGATGTTTCTTATGACCAGAGGACCCTAGAAAAAATAAGTTTTGAGTTAATTCACTTTGAACAACCCTATTTGGCCTAAATACCAAAAATTGAACTTTAATTAATTAGGGTTAACCATCCATAAAATTAACTTAAAAATAATTCTTCACTGTCCTCTAGGGATAGGAGAACACGACATAAAAATTTGAAACCAATTGGACTTGATTAACCCCACCAAATTGGTTGATTAAGCCTCTTAAGCAAAAATGAGTAAAATCAAACTTTAAAAATTCATAACTCACAAAATACTTTTAAAAAATTCACAAAAATGGTTTTGGAGCTTCTCTGATATAAGAGGAACTTAGGAAAATTAAAACTGTAATTTTCTAAAAAAAAGTTGATTTTTATCATTATTTTAATATTTTTAATAATTAAAAAATAATAAAAATCATAAAAATATTAAAAATATTAAAAATCACCAAAATGTCAAATTTTGAATTCTAATCACTTAGGAACAAATCAAATATTTTTCTTAAGTCTCTAGGGTGAGATATTGAATTTTAAAGGCTTAATGTAATTTTTAATATTAAAAAATGTATTTTCCAACCTTTTCACTAAAATAATTCTAATAAATAAAAGAAAAATCAAAAAAATATAAAATTTGTTTCTCTGAACTCCTTGAGGTTAGAGAGATTTAAGAAAAATATAAAATCCATTTTTCAACTTTAATTTTATTTTAAAATTAATTAATGCTCCAAAACTCAAAATAATTCTAATAAATAAAGTATAATTTAAAAAATCACCAAAATTGGTCCAATTGGTCCTCTAGTCATTAGGAATATTCCATAATTTTCTTAAGAACAGAAAAATTCCCTTGGTCATCTTATTGAATTTTTCTTAAAAATCCCTATTTTCCACAAAAAATAATTATATAAATAAATTAAATACACAAAAATCACATTTTCTCCTTTAATGTCTTAATTAAAATGTGAGTGAAGTCACATAAAAATTTCAAATTCATTTAAGCTCAATTTAGTGAGTTATGGAATTATTAAGCTTGAAGGGCAAAATGGTAATTAAAATTTTAATCCTTAATTAAAACTTTAGGCTTAATAAAATGAGAGAATAAAATATTTGATCCTAATCTGATTTGGATGATTGAAATTTAAATAATTAAAGGGTAGAGACCCATCAATCATTTTTAAGATTAATTAAAGTAAACCTTAATCAATTAATTAATTAAATTTGGAAGATTAATAAAAAAATTGAAATTATTAAAATAGGGATATTATTAAGAAGACATTTATTCTTTAATTTAAGAGTCCCTAAATTAATCACTTCAATAATATTTAATTCCCAATTAAAATGATAATCCAAACTCAAGATTTAAAATACTAAAAGACTTAATCATTAAATTAAATTAAAATTAAAACATTTAAACTAAACTAAATCAAAATTTTAATTAAATTAATACTTTAACAATTAAATTAAATCATCTTTAAAAACATTAAAAATAAAAAAAATTAAATTAAATTAAAATGAAATCAAAGTAAATTCAAGTTAAATTAAATTAAATTAAAACATATTAAATTAAATTAAATTTAAAATAAAATCAAATTAAAATAAAATTAAAATTAAATTAAAATTAAAATAAAATTAAATTAAAATTAAACTAAACCAAATTAAATTAAATTAAATTAAATTAAATTAAATTGAATTAAATATAACATCACTTAAGACATAAAGAATTCAAAATAAATATAAAACAACTTCAACACTATTCCAAACTTAAACCCATTAATTAAAATTAAATTAAATCACAAATCACTTAAACATCAATTTGCCCTTAAAAGCTCTTGTTATCATAATTCCTAAGTGGAGTATTTAGTGAAGTGTCACCTCATTCATAGGATATTCAAACATCCTAGTTCACCGAGCAAAAGAACAAAACTTAAACCTCGGATGATTACTTCACCCGATTAATTAAATCCATTCGGACTCGGAACAATTCCAGCAATATTGAAAAGATGTTTAAGACTCGTCTTAAGCACTTCCTCAATATGATAGGATGTTTATAAGAACAATTGAACTTAATTGTTCTTTGATGAAGAAAATCGTCCTTAAACCAAAATACAAGAACCTAGACGTCATAGGAGATGACTAGCTATAGGATTAGGACTTTGATAGTACAACCAAAACCTTTCCCTTAGCTTTATCTAGGTACTTGTTGAAATATTTAAATGCCTTAACATCGTGTTTTAAGTGCAACTGGGATGACGGAAGACCCTCCGTGTACGCTTTTATTTTATTGCAATTTACTTTATCAGCAAATGCACTTTACTTTTCTTGCATGATAAACAACTGTTGCATGAAAACCAAAACCTTTAGGATAGTCCCTGAACTAAAACCAAAACTAAATTAAAAGTCATTTCATGATAAAAATCACTGCCACAACATTTTAAAATATAAAATAACTCAAAATTTAATCACAAACAGAACACAAAACTACAATTACAACTAAATTAAAACGTCTCGTTGAATGATCGGGAATACCTCGGATGATGTAACCCACATGTTGCTAACGGGATTTCCCACGGTCTAAATGAAGGTGTGGAACTCATTTAGTTGAGTTTAGCAAATTCATCTGGACTAAGTGAATTCGATGAAAATAATGGTGCCGGGATGACGGAACCGTGGGATCTTAATCGGTTCTGTTTAAAAACCTTTAAGATTTGTTTTAATTAAAACATTAAAAACACTTAGATTTTAAGATTTTCTCTAAACCGAAACACTTTTCTCATCTCCTGATTTATGACTTCTAAAACTAAACCTCTGCAACAACAAAGAGCTCGGAGCATGGTGGGCAGCACGGCCATCGTCATCAATAAAACTCGGGTCTACTCCAGCAAAACCTTTCCTAGTTTTAAACAACAAAGCCATAGGATTTCGAGGTAGTTTGCCTAGTGCAACATAAATCCTCAACTCTTCGTTAGGCATTTGCATGATCATGTCATGTAAATTAAGCCCTAACCGGTCTTAGGACTCCGAGGTAGTTGTTTGGTACGACACAAACCCTCACATCTTCGAGGCTATTTGTATGATTTTATCATACAAATATAAGTCCAAATTAATTAAAATTGGCAAGATTGAAATATCAAATAATATTAGGATTTTCTTAAATTCGAGCCAAACAATAGGATAGTTTGGGAAGTTTCCAAGATTCTTCTTGGATCCTCGACTTCTCCTACTTATCTTTCTTTGGACTCCCGAAAATAAATGTTCCAAATTTGAGCTAATCCCTTTTGAAATTTCAAAAATCCAATCTTTTAAAAACCTTAAACTTTGAAATCCTTGAGAGCAAAACCACTGATCATTATCGAGAGTTTTCTTAGATGATTCCCGTCATTTAAGATGTAATTAACTATAGGGGCTTGCCCTTATAGGGAACTTTAAGAACCCGTGTAATATAAACCCTGCTTAATTCATTTATATTAAGCAGGGGAATTTGTCGGCTTATAAAATTGGTTCGTAGACCAAACGGATGTCACAAATCTCCTAGTTTATTTAACCGAGCCCCATCATCAAGCAGTGTGTCTATTCTTCGGGATAGATACACGGTTTGTGATGCGGTGCTCGTTTATATAAACTATCCGGGATGTGAGATCGGTTCGATTTCATATCTTAAAATTATTTTCAAAATCAAATACTACTTTCTAAACCATATATACATATTTAAATTAAATTTAAAATCTAAAATTCGCCGCCAATTTCTGTTAGGCGACCCCTTTTCAAAATAAAACACATAACCTAAAAATATGTCGACAATGTACTGCTGATAATTATCCTCAAACGCATCATGTTTCACGATATACCATCAATATCTCTAACATGTTCTCTGGTAAGACTAACTTTCTTTAAAATATTTCTTCACAAACCAGTTTGTGAATCTCTTGAGGATGATGCATGTGAAGTAGAAGCTCGAGAAGTAGAGGCAGCAGAAGCAGAAGCACTAAAAGCTCTAACAGATCCTCCTTTCCAAGCCTAACATGCTGAATGCACAGTGTAAGTGTTTACATTTTCACTGGTAATGGGTTTAAGTGGCTGAAGAACCTCTTCCCATGTTTCAAACTTAACATCAGACTGCTCACAAAGTGAATGAATCAGGGAAGGAAATCCTTGTACTTGCAGTAGTAGCAGGTCTGACACAGTTCAAAACATAATAAAACATGATAGCCCCTATGTATATAGGCTTTCCCTACTTAATACAATGGTGTAGAACAGCTCTTTCTCTCGTAACTTCACTAACATAACTTGAAGGCAACAACTTTGATGAGATAAAGTAATGCCATGCCTTTGAGGTGGAATTCAACTTAAAGGCCTAAAAATTTACTCTTCTTTCATTTTTTATCTTCCATAAACATCTTCCATCAATAATAAAAGACATTATCTCATCTAACTCTCACTCAGAAGGATGATAGTTGGCATAAAAATAAAACATCTCAAGAGGTAATCGGTAAAAAGTATTAATTACCGCAGGCAAAAAATTTACTTGTTGATCTCTAACCATCACCATATTTTCTTCTGCTACTAGCAAATTTGCATAAAACTCTTTAAAAACATAAATAACAACAATTTCCCAATTTCTTTGAATAATCATTTCTTCAATATTTCCTCCTAGTTTATTAAAAACTCATTCACGAATCAATTTAAGCGATGAAAGTGCATCGACGTATCTATCCTCTGCTCTAGAACTGACAAATTTGTTGGAATCAAATCTCACCTTCTCTCTCGAACGCTTCAACCTTGGATCCATCTCTAAAAACTCATAAAAAATTCACCATAAATTCCAAAATCAAAGTAAACTTGCTAATTTAACTTCCAAAGGTAATTTCCACTAAATTTAAGCAATTTCTCATGCTTTTCTCAAATTTTCATCATGAATAGTGATTTTTCAGATTTTTCAATAATATAATCAAAATACATGGTGAAAGTAAAAATTTTTTACTTAGAGGAAGTGTTCATACCTTAAGGAACTTAAATCTAACAAATTTCCACGAAATCAGCTCTTAAATGATCCAACTTAGTGATAACATAGGCTTCTATTATGTGAAACCAAGGGGGTGATGGGGGCAAAATGGCAAAATTTTGGATTTTTAACTGTAGAAAACTGATTTTTCACGAACTGGCACCTATGCAAGGAGCATACGGCACATACCTGTGAAATTTGGTGCTTAAGCCCCGACGGTTTGGCGCTTAGTCGCCAGTACCCAAATTTTGACAGTTAATTTTAATGGCATAAAATCACTCAGTTAATCTCTCTTAATCACTTCTAATACTTATTTATCCCCGATAAATGTAATCGCGCCAAAAACTTGATATTGTCCTGTAAATGTAACTACGCTAAAAACTTGATTCCCGGCAAATAGCGCCAAAACTTGGGTCGCTAGGAATATATGCGCTGATGATTTAGATATGAAAATTATGATTTTATAATATGGGATACTACGCAAGTATACGTATCGCTTATCAAGTAATATAGGACTTTTTGATTAAGCCCCGAGATATCGAACCCAAAAGGAAAATATGAAAATTTTTAAAGAAATCATAAAATTATGTTTTTACTTTTTTATGACTTTTGAAAGTATGTCTTGATTTTGAAAAGTTTTGAAAGTTGATTTGTCTTTTAAAATTTTCTTAATAAAATGTTAAGCAAGAAATTAAAATTATAATAACTAATAACACTGGATGTAAAATACTATTAACTAGAATATCTTTTTCTTTCCTTTTGTGAAGTAGTAATAATTCTTAAAGTATTGTTGTGGAAGTATTTAAATTTGTTGTGACAGATAGAAGCAAATGTCTTCTTTATCATTACTTGGTTCTATAAAAAACATAGGTTAATTTGAAATTTTTATTATTTTAAACATGGTTAGGCAGGGAAGATACCAGTCTCTCACTCTAGAGTTCCCTCGATTCCCACCACCTGGGGGCTAACTTCTCGTAACAAAACTAAAAACTTCAAACTAAATTAGGGGGTTTTAGCCTTTCACTCTAAATTTATCTAATTTTACTCCCTTCCATAAAAATATCTTCTAATATTACATTCCATTATATGGACTACAATTCTCACCCATATAATTGCATGTGATTCTTACTAACTTTTATGAGACAATACCGCATTGGATCTTACATAATCTCAAGAAATTTTAGAACTTAACAGGCCAAATTAAGAAGTAAACAAAGTTTTTAGAATCAATCTTCACAACTTCTTCCAACTTTTAAACACTTATACCTTCCACAACAATTATTTGTAAATTAATTACTTCTCCATTTAAGAAAGAGAAAGATAAAGTAAACTACTCAGAATGCATTGAGAAAATATAAAAACACATTGATTTGAAATTAAAAACAATAAGAAAAATAACAAACTAAAGCAAGTATTAATATAAAGATTAAAAGTAAACACTTATCTGAAAATCCTCTCCACAAGACTGTTGACCTCATTTTTGATGAGGTCTTTTTCTCCTCTCTTTAGTACTTAGGATCTAGCCTTAGGCTTTTCCTTTGACTAATCTTAGAGGACTAGAAGTGGTACCCACCCTTTATAAATTCAAACACCTCTTAACTCCCTGCAAACCCCACAAGCTTGATTATAGACCCCTAATCACCTAGAGGGTTGAAATCAAATGTGGAGGTTTAAAGGATGAGTTCCCTATAGGACTTCTCGGCCTTAGGAATACCCTGGATGGCCTGGTCTGGTGAGGGTTGACTTGCACATACACTACACTCTCACACACATTCCAAGTCCTAAAACCACACTCTCACCCAACTTGACTTCCTGACTCATGTAAGTAATTCACATGGATGGTCCTTAACCCCTAAGCCCCTAGCTAAGAGGGTTAGGAACAACATAGTGAATGCCTTAAATGAGTCCTCTCATGGCTCATATGGGTTTAATATGGCTTCATGGATCAAGCAAAGTGATTTCATTTTACTCAAATGTGATCAATCTTTATTTTTTCAAAAATTCAATTTTTGACCCCCGGGACCCTACACCTACTATACCTACCAAAAGCCCTTGAAACTATCCAAAATCTACAAAATCACCTAAATTACCCAAAATTCCTCAAAATTAATCCTAAACATTTCCCCCTACTTAAATTGATCATCCATAGCCAAAAATACCAAAAATTCCAAAAGTACCCCCCAATACCCTCCAAATACCCAAAATGCCCTTCTTAGCCCAAAAATCCAAAAATTCAGAAAATTCCCAAAAAATTTCAGAAAATCCCAAATGATCCTAATTCAATTTTGTTCAACTACACCATGGGCCAATTTGGCCAATTTATCCCACTTTTACCAAAACCCCAATTTAGCCCATTTTAAACCCAGCAGAACCCAATGTCAAACCAAACCACCCCAATTGACCTCAATTCTGGTCCAATTCAATTCCAAACTTCAAATCAATATCCCCAATATCAATTTAGACCAAATCTAAGTCCAATTTGATTGACATTTGGGACCAATTTCAATTTGAAGCTTAAGGCCCAATTTTGGCCCATGACCTAACCTAGCTCAAACCCATCCAATTCAACTCCAATTGGGCCCAAATCTTTTCTAAAACCTTCCTAACACCCCCATAAATAAAACACTAACTTGATTTGCCCAAAATTTGAACCTAAACTCCACCCAAACATAACCCAAAACCAAAATCCCTTAAATTGACCTAATCCCAAACCTAACCCAAATGGGCCCAAATCCCGGAAATAGAGCCCAACCAAAGTTGAAAACTCTTTGTGACACTCCCATGAACATTTCTCAACATTAATTTTACATCAAATCCAACATTAGCCCAACCTTAGCCCAAGTTAACCCAATTTGACCCACTTTGGCCCCTTTACCAAAAGTCCCAAATTAAACCCAATTCAACTCCAAATTATTCCAAACCAATTCCAAATCATTCATGACACATCCCTAAACTAAACCCAACACTTGTTTGGCCCAAGCCTTTACCAAACTTTCATCCCGTTGACCTCATTTTTGATGAGGTCTTCCCTTCTTCTTTTTAGTGCTTAGGATCTAGCCTTCAGGCTTTTCCTTTCGACTATCTTAGAGGACTAGAATCGGGACCCGCCTTTTAGAAATTCAAACCACTTCTAAACTCCCCGTAAACTCCACAAACTTGACTATAGACCCCTAATCACCTAGAGGGTTGAAATCAAATATGGAAGTTTAAAGAATGAGTTCCTATAGGACTCTTCGGCCTTAGGATCGCCCTGCGGTGGTCCGGTCCGATGAAGGGGCCGACTTACACATACACTTACATACACACTACACTTACACACTACATTTCCACACACTTCCTAAAACCACACCCATACCCAACTTAACCTCCTCGACTCATGTAGGTGATTCACATGGATGGTCCTTAACCCCTAAGCCCTTGGCTAAGAGGGTTAGGAACAACATAGTGAATGCCTCAAATGAGTCCTTTCATGGCTCATATGGGCTTGAAATGATTTCATGGCTCAACAAAAATGATTTCATGGCTCAACAAAAATGATTTCTTTCCACCTAAATTCACCCAATCTTCAATTTCCCAAATTTTCAATTTTTGACCCCCGGGACCCTACACCTACTAAACCTACCCAAAACCCTTGAAATTACCCAAATTTTCGCAAAATTTCCAAATTACCCAAAATTTTCCAAAATCAATCCCAAACATCTCCACATCACTCAAATTGATCATCCATACCCAAAAATACCAAAAATTCCAAAAATACCCCCCAATACCCTCCAAATACCCAAAATACCCTTCTTGGCCTAAAAATCCAAAAATTCAGAAAATTCCCAAAAAATTCCAGAAAATCCTAAATATTCCCAATTTCATTTTTTCCAACTACACCATGGGCCAATTTTGTCAATTTACCCTACTTTTGTCAAAACCCCCAAATTGACCCATTTTAACCCAAAGTGAACCCAATGTCAAACCAAACCTACCCAATTGACCCCAATTTTGGTCCAATTCAATTCTAAACTTCAATTCAACATCCCCAATACCAATATAGACCAAATCCAAGTCCAATTTGGTTGACATTTGGATCCAATTCCACTTTTGGCCTTAAAGCCCAATTTGGACCCATGACCCAAACTTAACCCAAACTCACCCAATTCAACTCCAATTAACCTCAAATCTTTTCTAAATCTTCCTTAACATTCCCAAAAACAAAACCCTAACATGATTTGCCCAAAATTTAGACCCAAACCCCACTCAAACTCAACCCAAGGTTAAAAGGCCCATTTTTGACCTAAGCCCAAACCTAACCCAAATTCAACCCAATTCAAATCCAAATCATCCCCAATTTGTTTCAAATCACTCATGACACATCCATGAGCTAAACCCAACAATTATTTGGCCCAACCTTTTACAAAAATTCTCATCCATGAACACATTCATAAACTTAAAAGCCCACTTCCCTTAAACCCTCCTAAAAGCCCATTTCCTTCAAAATTCAAAAGCCCAAATCATCCTAAAGCCCACATGACACTTCCCCTCATCATCCATTTGATCAAAATCACCCCTAAGTTGCAAAATCATCAATTAAACCATTCCAAATCAAGCCACATGTCAAATTACCCCCTAAATGCCAAATATTTCTAAAACCCTTTTTCATGAAATAAGCCAACCTTTTCCCAAGCCAAATGGAGCCATGAACAAGCCATTCTCAAGCCACATGAAGCCATGAGGGCTTTGACTTGTCATTAGTCCATTTATGGCAAGAAGAGGGGGATCTTTCTTAAGCCTCCCTTAAGCCTTTTTTACCTTAAGCATGTCACACTCTAAACCATGCTTTGCCACCTAATCCTCGATGGAGACTCCACCACACATGGGAGGTCGACCCACCCGACCTCCTCAGCCCAAAACCAGGTCTTGGGAGGTGCACCCAACCCATTTGCATGGGTTGACCAAAATAAGCTAAAATGGCCCCTTCCCCTTTCTACTTTGATTCAACCACTTTACACATGGCATTTGCCAATCGCCTACACTAAACCCCACACCCCGACCCACCCGACCAAGATGGTGACCATTGCTCGGCCGGCCGGCCACCGAGCCGCCGGAAAACACCATGGCCGAGAGCTCACATGTGAGCCAACATTGAAATTCTCACTTGCCGAGCCGCCCCATGCCTAGTGATCACCATGGTCGTTCTTCTCCTCACCGCAGCAAGCTCGATCCCAAGCCCTAACTCCCCCGGGAGGCCCCCCGACCAACTCTATTTAAACTCCACCCCTCTCGGCCATGAGAAGAAGAGAAGCAAAAACCTTGCCAAAACTCGCCAAAATTGTTCCGTACCCTCCTCCACCCTTAGAGCACTTGATCCCCAATGAAATTCCCCCGCCATTTCTCCTCCGTAAGCTCAATTTCGTAGTCGAAATTCCACCCAAAACCAGGACACTTCTCCACAGCTGAGCCAATTCCCAAATTGATTGGCTCTACACCTTCACTCGTACCAAGAGAAGGTGTCCACCATCAAAAGCCCCATCTCCAGACCACCCAGCTGCTCCAAGCCTCCAAGCTTTGTGATCGGGCTTGGTCGAAATCATATCCAGTACAATTCACCGTACCGAGAGACTTCATCCGGAGCTTCGCCGGGACCCAATCGAAGGTGCAACAACTCTCAGATTGACGCCACACTTCTCTGAGCCAAGGTATGAGCTAACTCTTCATCCCGAGCTTCTGAAGATTCTCCATTTCAAATGTCTTAGTTTCAATGCATGTTAACCATATAGATGTGTTCATCTCTTCAAGACGAATCCATAGAGTATAAGAACGTAAAAATCCATTGAGAATCGAGTGAGATCTTAGTGGATTTAGTGTGGACGGCTCTCGGCGAGAACACTCGGGGACGATGAACGGATGCCGTCCATTCAATACACGCGCGCACGGACGGCCGTGGATCGCGTCGGTCCGAGAGATGGTACGAGAACCGCGGGGCCCGGCCGCCGACTCAGGTGGCGGAGTCGAATGGGAGCGCGCCGCATGGTCTTTCGGAGCCGCCGAGGATGCGCCTGGCGCCGCTTGGATAAATAGAAAATTAGGGTATTTTCTGATTTATTTAATTCCCTAAACTTCAAAAATTCATATCTCCGTGTAGAAAAATCAGAAAAATAAAATAAAAATACCCTCTTGCTCGGTGAAGAGAGGAGAATAATGTGGAAAAGAAATCACTTAATTTCATCAAATATTTTATTTTTTATGATTTATTTACTCTCTCGCATTGTTTTAATTCTCCATGCATGCATACAATTCACCATGGCATGAGACCATAGGCTTTCGAAGCCTCTGAATTTGGGAACATTCCCCGAATTTTCCAAAGTCGGAGGCCATCCCTATGAGGAGTTCTTGATTTTTCAAGTTCAGGTCACCGTTTTGAGTATTTTAATTCCAGTAAATAGCATGTTGTGAAATAAATTCTAGGAAAATTTGGTGATGTTCCTTATGACCAGAGAACCCTAGGAAAAATAGATTTTGGCTTAGTTCATTCAAAACAACCCTAATCGGCTTAAACACCCAAAATAGGTCTTTAATTAATTAGAGTTAACCAGGCATCAAATTGACTTGAAATCAATTCTCCACTGACCTTTAGGATCAGAGGAATCCACCACAAAAATTTGAGGTCAATTGGACTTGGTTAGCCCCACTAATCGGGTCGATTAAGTCACTTAGCCATTTTAAACTTTAAAAATTCATAACTTTCAAAATACTTTTCAAAAATTCACCAAATTGGTTTTGGAGCCTCTCTGATATCAGGGGAATCTAAGAAAATTAAAATTTCAATTTTCTTAAAAAGTTGATTTTTAATAATATTTTAATATTTTTAATAATTAAAAAATAATAAAAATCACAAAAATAATAAAATTCACCAAAATGTCACATTTTGAATTTTAATCACTTAGGAACAAATCCCACATTTTTCTTAGGTCTATTTAGTGAGATATTGAATTTTAAAGCCCTAGGGTAATTTTAAAATAAAAAAATGTATTTTCTAGCATTTTCACTAAAATAATTATAATAAATCATAGAAAAATCAGAAAATTGCAAAATTTGCTTCTCTGGTTTCCTTGATATCAAAGAGATTTTTGAAAAATATAAAACCCATTTTTCAACATTTATTTTATTTTTAAATTAATTAACACTCCAAAACTCAAAATAATTATAATAAAAATAATATAATTCAAAAAATCACCAAAATTGGTCCAAGTGCTTCTCTGGTCATTAGGAATGTCCCCTAATTTTCTTAAGGACAGAAACTTTCCTTTGGTCATGTTATCAAATTTTCCTTGAAAATCTCTATTTTCCACCAAAAATAATTATATAAATAAATTAAATACAGAAAAATCACATTTTCTCCTCTCATGTCTTTATCGACATATGAGTGAAGTCACATAAAAATTTCAAGTTCATTTGGGTTCAATTTAGTGAGTTATGAAATTATTAAGCTTAAAGGGTAAAATGGTAATTAAAATCTCTAATCCTTAATTAAAACTTTAGGTTTAATAAAAAATCAACAAGTAAAATATTTGATCTTAATCTGGTTTGGATGATTGAAATTTAAATAATTAAAGGGTAGAAACCCATTAAACAATTTTTAAAATGATTAAACTTTAATTAAATAATAGATTAAATTTGGAAGAATAATAAAATCGGAATTATTAAAATAAGGGATATTTATTAGGAAGAGATTTATTCTTTAATTTAAAATCCCTAAATTAATCATCTCATTAATATTCAACTCTTAATTAAAATGATAATTCAAATTTAAAATATTAAAAGACTTAATTAAATTATTAAACTCTTTTGAAATTTCAATTAAAATTAAAAATAAAGTAAATTAAAGATAAATTAAAATTAAATTAAATTAAATTAAATTAAAAAAAATTAAATCAAATTAAATTAAATTAAATCAAATTAAATTAAATTAAATTAAATTAAATAATTAAATTAAATTAAATAAAATTAAATTAAAATTAAATCAAATCAAATTAATTAAACACCAAATTAAATTAAATTGAACTATATTAAACTAAATTAAAACTCAATTAAATTAAGTTGAATTAAATATAACATCACCTAAGACATAAAAGAAATTAAATATAAAGCAACTTGAACACTATTCCAAATTTAAACCCTTTAACTTAAATCAAATCATTTGAATACTAATTTACCCTCGAAAGCTTTGATTATTATAACTCCTAAATGGAACATCAAATGAAGTGTTACCTCACTCATAGGATATTCAAATGTCCTAGTTCACCGAGCAAGTTAACAAAACTTGAAAACCTCTGGACGATCGATTCATTTATATAATTAAATTCATTTGGACTTAAAACAATCCCGGAAATATCGAAAAGATGTTTAAGATTCTTCTTAAGCACTTCCTCAATATGATAGGATATTTATAAGAACAATCGGACTTAATTGTCCTTCGATGAAGAAAATCGTCCTCAAACAAAAACACAAAGAACCTAGACGTCATAGGAGTTGACTAGCCATAGTGATTAGAATTTGGTAGAAAACCATAACCTTTCCCTTAGCTTTACCTAGGAACTTGCTTAAATATTCTAATCGTGTTTTAAGTGCAGCTTGGGATGACGGGAAGACCCTCCAAGTACGCTTTTATTTTATTGCAATTTACTTTCTTGCAATTTACTTTCTTGCAATTTACTTTATTGCAAATGCATTTTACTTTTCTTGCATGATAAAACAACCGTTGCATGAAAACCCACACCTTTAGGATAGTCCCTAAAACCGAAACCAAAACTAAGTTAAAAGTCATTGCAAGATAAAATTCACCGCCACAACATTTCAAAATATAAAACAACTCAAAATTTAATCACAAACGTAACACAAAACTACAATTGCAACTAAATTAAAACGCCCGTCGGATGATCGGAATACCTCGGATGATGTAACCTACGTGTTGCTAACGGGATTTCCCACGGTCTAAATGAAAGTGTGGAACTCATTCAGTCGAGTTTAGCAAATTCATCCGGACTAAGTGAATCCGATAAAAATAATGATGCCGAAGGATGGAACCGCGGGATCTTAACCGGTGTCGTTATAATCAACTTTAAGATTTGTTTTAATCAAAATAAAAAACACTTGGAAATTAAGACTTCTCTAAACCAAAACACTTCTCTCATCCCCCGATTTATGATTTCTAAAACTAAACCTCTCGCAACAACAAGGAGCTTGGAGCATGGTGGGCAAGCACGGCCATCGTCGTCAGCAAAACTTGAACCTACTTCACAGAAATCTTCTTAGAATTAAAACAACAAAGCCATAGGACTTCGAGGTAGCTTCGCCTAGTACAACATAAATCCTCAACTCTTCGTTAGTGCATTTGCATTGCAAATTAAGCCCTAACCGGTCTTAGGATTCCGAGGTAGTCGTCCGATACGACATAAACCCTCACATCTTCTAGGCTATTTGTTTGATTTTATCATACAAATATAAGCCCTAATTAATTAAAATTGACAAAATCAAAACATTTAAATAAACATTAGGATTTTCCTAAATCTAAGCCAAACAATAGGATAGTCGGGAAATTACCGAAGTTCACTTCGAATCATGTGATTTCTCCTACCTTTCTTCCTTCGGATTCACAAAACAAAATGTTCCAAACTTGATCCATTCCCTATTGAAATTCCAAAACTTCAATCCTTGAAAACCTTAAACTTTCAAATTCTTGAGAGCAGTAATTATCGATTATTATCGAGAGTTTTCTTAGGTGATTCCCGTCACTTAAGATGTAATTAACTATAGTGGGCTTGCCCTTATAGGGAATTTTGAAGAACCTGTGTAATATAAACCCCGTTTAATGTTTTCATATTAAACAGTGGGAATTTTGTCGGCTTATAAAATTGGTTCACAGTACCAAACGGATGTCACAAATCTTCTAGTTTATTTAATCGAGCCCCACCGTCAAGCGCTGTGTCTATCCTTAGGGATAGATACACGGCTCGTGGTGCGGTGCTCGTTTATATAAACTATTTGGGACGTGAGATCGGTTTAATCTCATATCTTAAAACCTTCAAATTTAAAATTATTTTCAAAATCAAATACTACTTTTCGAATTATTATATTTTAATTAAATTAAAATATTCACCGACAGATTTCGTTAGGCGACCCCTCTTCAAAATAAAACACAACCTAAAAAATATGCCGACGATTTCGCGACTCACTGGGACGATTCCTCTCTCCATTATAATCAAATAATTCTCGTTTTCAAAAATCGGTAAGTGTATCCATGTCCCTAATGGATCAAACTACCCTTCTTTCCGTTGGAATACTATGTTCATTTCTATCTTGAACAAGTATAGCCAACATTCTCTCGGATTTAGGAGCCACTGTTTAGACACCCCTAAACAGCAGAGGTTCCGAGATCCTTTTACCTCATTTCCGAGGTGGGCGGACCCCTGACAGTGTTAGCTTAGGAATGATCCTTCGAGTCGAGAAGTCTTGCTTAAGACTTTCTTTCCCTTTCCAACTCGAATCGGATTCCTTACCTTCTCTACACCTTCGAACGTTCCGTTCTAAATAAACAAACCCTCTAATAAGTGATTCTTTTAACAAATGATTCTTTTTTTATAAATACATGAACAAAGAATGAGTTCGGACTCTTTTTAATTCCTTTCTTTTCGTCCCGAAGAAAAGAAGCATAACTCGGGACCGACAACCAAAATCTACCCCGCAGAAATGGAAGCCCCGAAACCGATTTTCTCCTTCACCAACGGATCGGACTTCGCCGTCTATAAGGATGAGCCGCCCGACAATGGGGTCATCCGATTCGGGACAGGGATTTGAAAACACGAACGTCAAGGTCACCGACGTCTCCCTCTTTGCACTAACAAACAAGGTATCTGAAGCTGAGGAGCCACTGATTGAGTTCAACCTTAGGTCGGCCCAAGAGTTTCCTCCCCTACAAAGGGTCCCGACTAGGAGGAGTACTGTCGTCCGCAGGAGGACTGTTCTTACTACCCCCACTGGTCTAGTTGTTTCTGCACCTACCCCGACTTCGCCAAATCAAAGGGGAAAGAAATCCGTAACTATGGTAAACATGTTACCGTGGAGGGTACGGATCTTCCCGTAAGACCTTCGTTTTCGAAATCGGGTCCAGGCTCGAAGATTCCGTCGCCGACAAAGACCCAAAGAAGAAATAGAAATAGAAGGATCGCCGTGGAAGCCGTAGCCGCCGAGATCGCCTTCCCGAGGAAATTCCGCAGCTGCCGTAATATACACCGCTACCGTAATATACACCACCGCCCGACTACATACCACTTTTGGGAGGAAGCAGGTTCCATCCCCTCTCCGCCGCAGAGGATGAGGAGAATGTTCGCAAGATTGCTGCCACATTACCTCGGCCCGCATACTACAACGATAGCCGCAAGAAAAAGAACTAGAACTACGTCGTTTGCTCGACTGCAAACTTTGGTAGAAAAGCTAGCAAAGAAGGAAAACTGCCCCGTGTCGGAAATTCTACGAAGGATAGGGCGGGTGCCGCCAAATCCCGTCTTGGGCCCCGAGTAGAACCCGCCATCATGATAGAAAAGCCAAGCAAGAGAATGAAGGCTAGCCCGCCCGTCGTAGTATCAGGATTACAGATAGGAGGATACCACCTTCCAAAGCATTTGGCCACCGTACCATCCGGTCCTAGACCTTCCGCCGCTAGAAGGATGGTGTGGCGTCCCACTACGGGGCAGCTGAGATCGAAACAGCAGCCCGAGAAAGAAAGTCTCGCCAGAGGCCGGAATCTGAAGAAAGTGCTACCGCGATGAAGGGGACTCGTGAAAAAGGACCCGGCAACCATCGCATGACAACCACAAAGATACACAGAAAGCTCCGCTAGAAGATGCCATGGAAAAGCCGAGAACCGACATCCGACGGTTGGCAAAAGAAAGAGAAGAAAAGTTCGGAGATGAGATCGACTCATCGGAATTCATGGACAACGAATATGCGAAATCAACATGGTCGAGACACGAGCTTCATCGCCTTCTCAAGGTGCTCCCGCAACCGCATAAAGAGAGGAGCCGGAACCGATGAAGAGACAGCCTTCAGAAAAGGACGACACGATCGCTCAAATGGCGAAGAGGATGGAAGAGATGGCCATAGCTCCGGCCACTCTCCAAAGTCAAGTACAACCACATAGAGAAACACCCCCGCAGGTCATTCACATCGTAGACGGAGGAAAGGAGATTACATCCGTCAACGGGGATGACCAACTGAAAAAGGATACAACACAAAGTATGATCCCTGAAAAGGATATTAAGAACTTGGTAGAACAGCAGATGCGAGAAGCCTTAGCACAATCGAAGAACGGGACATCCATTCGGACGGGTAGACCTTACCCGAAGAATTCGACGCCGTCCAATACCCGAAAGGCTTCGTACCACCTCTCGTTCAAGACCTTCGACGGAACCGGAACCCCCGACAAGATGTTGCACACTTTCGTGCCGCCTGTTGTAATGCCGGCGGGAGCGATGCATTACTCTTCCGACAAGCTCGTCAGCAGTCCGTCAGAATCGCCTTCGACCGGTATGCGAATTACCCAACGGTTCCGTGAAGACATTCTCGTAGCTAGAGAGCCTCTTCATTAAGCGATTTGTCGGAGCTCGAACACCACATCACTATAGGTGATTTAGTGGTAGAGAAACAAAGGCCGAATGAAACTCTAGTGGATTACATACTTCGATGGAGAAATTTAAGCATGAAGTGTGAACCACAACCGCAAGAACAACATGCACCCAGCATCTTGCTTAAAAGCATTCACGGCCCGATAAGCACTTCTCCTCAAGGGATTCACTATTAAGACTTTTGAGAAGTTGTTAAGCAAGGCCGGAAGCTTGCAAGAAGAGGTGAAGCAATTAAGTTTTGCCGACAAGACTGACAAGCGTAGCCGGTGAAGACCTTCGAAAAGAAATCCGGATCGTTGCAAAGCAGCTGACAAAGGCAAACAACCGATGCAAATACCACCGTAACGGCCGCAAGCAACCACAACAAAATTACCAAGCAACCCCGGTCCAACGATCAGTCGTCTCCGCAAGATGAACAACCGTCTCGTCCGCAACGTACATCGAGGGAGCTTCGAGCAGCAGAATATCCGTTCAAAAATGAAGCAAGACCAAAGATGTTCCGTAACTTAATGAAAACTCCAGATTTCCACCGCCAGAGCCCAAAAGACCGTGAGGAAGTCAACAAGAAAGGTGATCCCAACTTTTGCCCCTACCATCTGGATGCTCGGGCACAAGATGAAGACCGCATTACCTTCAAAAGTTGGCTCAATGACAACCTTCGGAAAGGAAATATAACAATCCCGAAGGAGTACATGAAGGAACCCCGTAAAGGAGGTTCCGTCAATGTTATCTCAACCGATCCCGTCATCCCGATAGATCCCTATGCAACCAACGATGGATGGACTACCGCCCGGACAAGGTCTTCGAAGAAGATTTTAGATAACATCCGAACCGCTTCTGCGAGCTTCAATTCGTAGTTCGAGACCCGTTAAGCCGGTACTATCACTTGCGATAGAAGAACCACCTCGACAGAGACAATCGAAGAGAAGAAGAAAATTGACGAAGAAGAGGGGACCGAGATTCCTAAGGCTGGACTAGGGGTCGCTTATCCTAGATAGTTGTTTCCGATTCGGGGGAGAAATCCCTCGAACCTCTCGATTTTGTATGATTATCTCGCTCACTTCGGTGGGATCATATAATGATAAGGGTGATGGCGTTGGCTACGTTTTGATCGTTTCTAACGATTACGTAACTAGCGACAATCCGGGCGTCGATTTCGATACCAACAACAATTCTCAAATCATACAAGATCTCGACGATCAAAATGACGAAGAAGGCATCCATCAAGGAGGCTACGAGAGTTCAACAAGCAACGGATCTATCTCGCGAGTTTCGAGGAGCTCCAGCTACGATAGCAGTTAGAGCCTTCGGATTTGGAAGATAATCCGAAGAGCCACTCATTCCGATTCGAGAGGAGACACCGACAAACTCAACACTAGATTCGAAGAAATTACGAAGTCAACTTAAGAAGTGGAAGAGTTCTACCTCCGAGAATGGGTCCAAAAGACAAAGGAAAGCGTGTGGTTGTTCAAGAAGAACCAACCCCGACAGAAGAAATACCCATTCGAGAAGAAGCCGAGACGCATGAGAATAAAGTGGACTACAACGTGCTAGCCCATCTTAGGAAACTACCGGCCAACCGAGCATTTACGACGCTCTCATCTTATCAAAGGAGATGAGGGAAGCTCCGATCAAGGCCTTACTTCGATCCGGAAATTCGCTTAGCTCAAATGGCCGGAGATTCCTTAGATGAGGTTTCCTCGTTAAAGGAACAACGAGGTGTTACCTTCACTCGACAATGACCTACTACTTGGGATGCTAGCATCACAACCGACCGTTGTACATTTCAGCTTACAATCGGGAAGTTTATGCTCTCCGCAGTATTGGTGGATCCAGGAGCATCAATCAATATAATGAGTCTTCGAACACTAAGCATACTTAGAAATTGATGCTCGCGAGCTCGAGGCCGACAAAATGTTATTAAGAGGATTCAACCGTAAAGGAGAAAGAGCCCTCGGTCAATAACGCTACCGATGAAGACCGGTGACTTAGCAAAGACAACCGCAAAATTTCATATAATCGATTCATAAACATCGTTCAACGCTCTACCGGGCCGACCATGGATACATGAAAACAGGATGGTACCATCATCTCCGCACCATAGCATCAAATATTACGATGGAGGGGAACAACAGGCATCAAAGGCGACTTACAACCATTCTCCGTACATGAGATCGGAATCCATGAAGATGCAGCCTTATTATGCACCGCCAAAGAAAACGATCTTCTCCGGAGATACCATAACAAATGAAGCAAAGAAAGTTCGAGACAACGAAGAACCCGAAGTTCTAGTCCACCAGCCACTCACCACTCCCTTCCGGCGAGATGGTGAAGGTTTCTCCACAACTCGCATCCGAGGTCGAGGCCGGGACGAGGCCGTGGTAGAGACACTAGGACAATCGGACGTAAGAAACCAGCCATCAATGTCGATTGGCATGATATTTCGAAGAAGAAAAAGAAATCAAGCAAGAAGCAGCAACAATAAGTCGAAAGAAGCCGCAATACAAGATCTCCCTCGAAGATGAAAAGAACGAAGAATACAAATCAATGTACGAGAAGATTAACCACTACGTACATACTATGACCCTAACTCCGATCCATTCTAATAAGATCGAGGGTATGGAGGTCAAAGAGGTACGTAGTGACGGTGCAAAGCCGATCAAATTCTACCGTGGTGCTTCTTCCTCCAAAACCGAAAATAATGTACAATTCGAAGATGTCACTTCATCGAATTAATGGAATTACCTTTCGAGTGGTACTCTCCCCGTGTTCAAAATTTAATTCAACGTGGTTTCTTACCTCGACAATGGACAAGAGGCCAATCACAACATTTCGAAAAGTTATGGAATAACTCCGGTCGTCCTCCCAATTCAAAGTATGGACTCGGATTCGGCACAAGTAGGGTCGACTGACGATACCGAATTTTGCTTGGTTGTCACTTGCAAGTCCAATGAAAACCGCATGGAAACTACGTACGAACTCGAAGATTTACAAATCGGAGACGCTCCACCGTAATTCGAAGAAGAAATTAAATCCACAATAGATGAGTTAATGGAAGTTAACTTAGGTACTAGCGAAGAGCCTAGACCTACCTTTGTTAGCTCCTTACTCAACAAAGAAGACTCCGAAGAAATAATCAAGTTATTAATGGAATTTAAAGACCGTTTTGCTCGGAGCTACGATGAAATGCCAGGATTAGCTCCGGAGGTTGCAGTCCATAAGCTAGAGTGGATCCTACTTCGTTCCAGCCGACAAGGTCCTGTAAGAATGCGTCTAGAAATCGAACAACAAGTCATACCGAAGTTAAAAAGCTAATAGACGCTAAATTTGTCCGCGAAGAACAATACCCGACCTGGTTAGCCAATGTGGTGCCAGCCGAAAGAAGAATGGTCAGATCGAATTTGTGTGGACTTCGAGATTTAAACAAGGCATGTCCAAAAGATGAATTCCTCTACCGATTCCAGAACCGATGATCGACATGTGCTTCGACACATGAAATATTCTCGTTCATGGATGGATCTTCAGATACAACCAGATAAAAATGGCTCCGTAAGATGAAAAGCTTACAAGCATTCGAACGCCGATCGGAGTATTTTGCTACACAAGTGATGCCATTCTGACCGAAGAACGCAGGAGCAACCTACCAAAGAGCAATGACAAGAATTTTTGATGATCTCATCCACAATCAAGTCGAATGCTACGTGGACGATGTCGTCATCAAAAGCAAAGTAAAGGAAAACCACCGTATGATTTGAGAATTGTTTTCGAACGATTAAGACAATTTAACCTTAAGATGAATCCTTTAAATGCGCCTTCGGCGTCACCTCCGGAAATTCTTAGGATTCGTTGTCCGACATCGTGGAATTGAAATCGATCCGGAGAAGATTAAAGCTATCTTAGAAATGCCGCCTCCCAAAACCTTAAAACAATTACGATCTTTTCAAGGGAAGCCGGCATATCTTCGACGCTTTATCTCAAACTCCGTCGTGTAGGTGTCAGCCTTTCTCGACACTAGTTAAAAAGGACGCCAAATTTATTCGGGAAGAGAAATGCCGAAGGCCTTCGAAGACATTAAACAATATTTAATGACACCTCCTCGTCTTAGCTAGCCCTGGCCTCTGTAGACCACCGATACTTTACACCGCGGCTTTAGACGACTCTCTCGGAGCCCCGTTAGCCTGTGTCAATGATGAGGGTAAAGAAAATGCTCTTTACTACTTAAGCCGTCGTTTACTTCCGACGGAAGTAAGGTATCCCGCAATCGAAAAGCATTGTTTGGCCCCGATCTTCGCCGCTCAAAAGCTCGTGCACTACATGCTTTCTCATAAGGTCAACCTAATCTCGAAGTTTAATCCATTGCAATACTCGATGACTCGTCCAACACTTTCCGGCGTACTTGCCGCATGGTCAATGATATTATCGCAATTCGATATAACTTTCGTGCCTCTCGCGTGCCGTAAAGGGACAAGTCTTAGCGTACTTCTCGCAAAGACACCCTTCGCCGCCGAATCTCCTCTCAATGATGATTTGCCGTATGAACAAATAATGAACCTAGAAGACCTCGACGATCGACGTTGGGAATTATATTTCGACGGAGCATCTTCAAGACACAAAGACGAAGAATCGCAAGTGATAAGTGCCCTGCAAGGCAGAATCGGGCTAATCTTTATAACACCGAGCGGGGATGTTAAGATACTCCTACCACTGACGTAACCGTGTACAAACAACGGCGTAATATGAAGCCCTCATAACGGGATTGGAATTAACTATTCAAATCGGGGATAACAGACATCAACATCTACGGGGATTCACGCTTAATCATTCAACAGATTGCCTGGACAAGACATAATTTTAAAGCCAAGACTCGAACAATACTTCCAATATGCCATACAACTGTTGGAACAGCATTCCAAATGTGACAATCTACAAAATTCCTAGAAAAGAGAATGCTTTAAAGCAGATGCTTTAGCCCGTCTCGCAAAAGAATTTGCCCGTTTGCAAGATGAATCGCAGGAAGTGTCGGCTCACTGACGTCGTGTCCTATCACGACTCGACATGTACATGATACACAAATCGAAAAAGAAAAAGAATCAACAGAAAGAAGGATGTAAAACACGTAAGATCGGGCGACAACCATTAATGTACTACTCCGCAAACCAGAAAGCTACCGTATGATAGGTCGCTAGCCCATCGTATCAAGAAAAGAACTCGTCCTACGCATTAATAAACAACACATTATACGAAGGTCTTTTCGATCAAATGTGGCTAAGATGCCTAAGCGGGTCCGAGGCCCGTGAAATTGTTAAAGAGGTGCATTCAGACTCCGTGGCGCTCACTCACCGGTCCAAAGATGAAAATGAAAATTAAAAGACTAGGGTACTACCGGCCCTCGATGATGACCGACCGCATGAAAATCGCCAAGAGCCGTCATCAATGCCAAGTGCACGGAGTGGTTCTACACCAACCTCCAAATGCGCTACACCCGACAATTGCGTCGCGGCCATTCGAATGTCGGGGTACGTATATAGTGGGTCCGATAGAACCACCATCTTCAAAAGGACATCGCTTCATTCTTGCGGCTACAGCATTACTTTTCCAAGTGGCGTAAGCGCTCCACTTAGAGAAGTGAAAGCACACCACGTGCTGCAGCTTTTCAAGAACCAAGTTGTCTACCGTTTCTGAGTGCCGCGCAGATCATCTCGTATAATGGGTCGCATTCGAAGCACACAAATCAACAATTTTGTCGTAGACACGGAATCGACCGGCGATACTCGACAATTTACTACCCAAGAGCAAACGGCCTCGCCGAGGCTTTTAATAAAACTCTCGTTCAAATCTTAAAGAAAACCCCGGACGATAATAAGAGAAATTGGCACGAGAAATTGTTAGAAGCCTTATAGGCCTACCGGACAACCTTCGTAACTCCTACTCAAGCTACACCTTACGCTCCGGTGTATGGGTCCGAGGCAGATGTTACCTTTAGAGGTTCAGCCTTCCTTCACTCGTAATTGCAACTGCAAACAAGATCACGACGAAGAAAACGCCGCATTACGACTCGAAGAATTAGAAAGCTCGGAAGGGAAAAGACTTGCAGCAGCAACGTAATTTAGAACTATACCAAGCTAAGATGGTTCAAGCCCATGACAAACCGGTCCGCCCGAGAACCTTCAAAGTTGGTGACTTAGTTCTCGTCCTCAAGAGACCTATTCTCGCACACCGCAAGATAAGAGGAAAATTTGAACCCACTTGGGAAGGACCATTCGTGGTCGAAGCAAGATACTCGTGGAGGTTCCTACCAGCCTAGTGAATCGCCAGTGAAGAACGACATATGCTTCCGATCAACTGACGATACTTGAAAAAGTATTACGCTACCCGATGTTTCGAAGGAATGAATTCTTCATCCCTAAGAGACACGGGCGAAGTAATTACTTATGATTGGGTCCGAACCAAAAAAAAAAAAAAAATCTTAAAAAATGACAAACACCAAATTCACATGAACATTAAATAAACGATAAAATAAAATTTGAGCTATTAAAAGATAAACGAAATCAACACAAATCTCAAATTCCATCCTTCCAAACTTCAAATCAAATTTCAATCTTTTCAAATCTCAAATCAAATTCTCAACCGAATTCCAAATCCAATCTCGATCAAATTTCAAATTTGATCTTCCAAATTTCAAATCAAATCTTAAATCAAATTTCGATCGAGTTTAAACTCATCCTTGCAAATCTCAAATTCAATCTTTCCAGATTCTAAATCTCTACCAAATCTCAAATCCGATCTTCTAGATCTCAAATCAAATCCTCAATCAAATTTCAAATCTACTCTCGATTAAATTTCAAATTTGATCTTTCCAAATTCCAAATCAAATCCTCAATCAAATTTCAAATCTACTCTCGATCAAATTTCAAATTTGATCTTTCCACATTCCAAATCAAATCCTCAATCAAATTTCAAATCCACTCTCGATCAAATTTCAAATTTGATCTTTCCAAATTTCGAATCAAATTCTCAATCAAATTCAAATCAAACTTTTGGGTCGAGGATTTTACATCCAAGACTGCACTGCTTTAGGATTCTTTCCCTATTGCACTGAAATACATCAAATTCAAACCTTTCGGGTCGAGGATTTTACATCCAAGACCGCACCGCTTTAGGATTCTTTTCCTATCGCACCGAAATACATCAAATTCAAACTTTCGGGTCGAGGATTTTACATCCAAGACCGCACCGCTTTAGGATTCTTTTCCTATCGCACCGAAATACATCAAATTCAAACTTTTGGGTCGAGGATTTTACATCCAAGACCGCATCGCTTTAGGATCCTTTTCCTATTGCACCGAAATACATCAAATTCAAACTTTTCGGGTCGAGGATTTTACATCCAAGACCGCATCGCTTTAGGATTCTTCCCTATCGGACCGAAATACATCAAATTTAAACTCTTTTGGGTCGAGGATTTTACATCCAAGACCGCACCGCTTTAGGATTCTTCTCTATCGCACCGAAATACATCAAATTTAAACTCTTTCGGGTCGAGGATTTTTACATCCAAGACCGCACCGCTTTAGGATTCTTTTCCTATCGCACCGAAATACATCAAAATCAAACTCTTTTGGGTCAAGGATTTTACATCCAAGACCGCACTCGCTTTAGGATTCTTTTCCTATCGCACCGAAATACATCAAAATCAAACTCTTTTGGGTCGAGGATTTTACATCCAAGACCGTACCGCTTTAGGATTCTTTTCCTATCGCACCGAAATACATCAAATTTAAACTCTTTTGGGTCGAGGATTTTTACATCCAAGACCGCATCGCTTTAGGATTCTTTCCCTATCAGCACCGAAATACATCAAATCAAGTTCCCGGGTTAAGGATTTTACATCCGAGACCGCATCGCTTTAGGATCATTTCCCTATCGCAATGAAATACATCAAAATCAAACTCTCGAGGTTAAGGATTTTATATCCAACACCACTTTGCTCCGAGATCTCTTCTCATTGCAACGATTCAATCTAATCAATTCAATTTTCTTTCGAGGTTGAAGATATTACATCTAAAACCCCAGAATTCCAATTTTCATTTCAAATCAAATCCTTCAAATTAATTTTGACAAACTTCAATCTAAATTGAAACTCCAAACTAAAATTTAAACTCATACATCAAAACTTAAACTAAAACAAAATAAAATCTAAATCGAAATTCCCCGCATCATGTGATTCGGGATTCACCTCCTTTTCCTTTCCCTGCCGAGAGTTCAAGAATCTCCGGCTCCGTAGATATACTTGACACTCCCCAGCCAGAACTCTTCTACTTCGTCCCAAGTTCGTCACTGGACATCCGTGTTGGTTTTGTTGATCGCTTCGGTCAACACCAATACGCGCGTGTGCTCCGTCACTCACCACACCTATCGGGGTCCATTTGTTGACCTCATTTTCGATGAGGTCTTCCCTTCTTCTTTTTAGTGCTTAGGATCTAGCCTTAGGCTTTTCCTTCGACTATCTTAGAGGACTAGAATCGGGACCCGCCTTTTAGAAATTCAAACCACTTCTAAACTCCCCGCAAACTCCACAAACTCGACTATAGACCCCTAATCACCTAGAGGGTTGAAATCAAATATGGAAGTTTAAAGGATGAGTTCCTATATGACTCTTCGGCCTTAGATCGCCCCGGCGGTCCGGTCCGATGAAGGGGCCGACTTACACATACACTTACATACACACTACACTTACACACTACATTTCCACACACTTCCTAAAACCACACCCATACCCAACTTAACCTCCCGACTCATGTAGGTGATTCACATGGATGGTCCTTAACCCCTAAGCCCTCGGCTAAGAGGGTTAGAACAATATAACTGAATGCCTCAAATGAGTCCTTTCATGGCTCATATGGGCTTGAAATGGTTTCATGGCTCAACCAAAATGATTTCTTTCCACCTAAATTCACCCAATCTTCAATTTCCCAAATTTTCAATTTTTGACCCCCGAGACCCTACACCTACTAAACCTACCCAAAACCCTCAAATTACCCAAATTTTCGCAAAATTTCCAAATTACCCAAAATTTTCCAAAATCAATCCCAAACATCTCCACATCACTCAAATTGATCATCCATACCCAAAAATACCAAAAATTCCAAAAATACCCCCCAATACCCTCCAAATACCCAAAATACCCTTCTTGGCCTAAAAATCCAAAAATTCAGAAACTTCCCAGAAAATTCCAGAAAATCCTAAATATTCCCAATTTCATTTTGTCCAACTACACCATGGGCCAATTTTGTCAATTTACCCTACTTTTGTCAAAACCCCCAAATCGACCCATTTTAACCCAAAGTGAACCCAATGTCAAACCAAACCTACCCAATTGACCCCAATTTTGGTCTAATTCAATTCTAAACTTCAATTCAACATCCCCAATACCAATCTAGACCAAATCCAAGTCCAATTTGGTTGACATTTGGACCCAAACTCCACTTTTGGCCTTAAAGCCCAATTTGGACCCATGACCCAAACTTAACCCAAACTCACCCAATTCAACTCCAATTAACCTCAAATGTTTTCTAAATCTTCCTTAACATTCCCACAAACAAAACCCTAACATGATTTGCCCAAAATTTAGACCCAAACCCCACTCAAACTCAACCCAAGGTTAAAAGGCCCATTTTTGACCTAAGCCCAAACCTAACCCAAATTCAACCCAATTCAAATCCAAATCATCCCCAATTTGTTTCAAATCACTCATGACACATCCATGAGCTAAACCCAACAATTATTTGGCCCAACCTTTTACAAAAAATTCTCATCCATGAACACATTCATAAACTTAAAAGCCCACTTCCCTTAAACCCTCCTAAAAGCCCATTTCCTTCAAAATTCAAAAGCCCAAATCATCCTAAAGCCCACATGACACTTCCCCTCATCATCCATTCGATCAAAATCACCCCTAAGTTGCAAAATCATCAATTAAACCATTCCAAATCAAGCCACATGTCAAATTACCCCTAAATGCCAAATATTTCTAAAACCCTTTTTCATGAAATAAGCCAACCTTTTCCCAAGCCAAATGGAGCCATGAACAAGCCATTCTCAAGCCACATGAAGCCATGAGGGCTTTGACTTGTCATTAGTCCATTTATGGCAAGAAGAGGGGGATCTTTCTTAAGCCTCCCTTAAGCCTTTTTACCTTAAGCATGTCACACTCTAAACCATGCTTTGCCACCTAATCCTCGATGGAGACTCCACCACACACTGGGAGGTCGACCCACCCGACCTCCTCAGCCCCAAAACCAGGTCTTGGGAGGTGCACCCAACCCATTTGCATGGGTCGACCAAAATAAGCTAAAATGGCCCCTTCCCCTTTCTACTTCGATTCAACCACTTTACACATGGCATTTGCCAATCGCTCACACTAAACCCCGCCCCGACCCACCCGACCAAGATGGTGACCATCGCTCGGCCGCCGGCCACCAGTGCCGCCGAAAACACCATGGCCGAGAGCTCACATGTGAGCCAACATTGAAATTCTCACTTGCCGAGCCGCCCCATGCCTAGTGATCACCATGGTCGTTCTTCTCCTCACCAGCAGCAACCTCGATCCCAAGCCCTAACTCCCCGGGAGGCCCCCCAGCCCACTCTATTTAAACTCCACCCCTCTCGGCCATGAAAGAAGAGAAGCAAAAACCTTGCCAAAACTCGCCAAAATTGTTCCGCACCCTCCTCCACCCTTAGAGCACTTGATCCCCAGTGAAATTCCCCCGCCATTTCTCCTCCGTAAGCTCAATTTCGTAGCCGAAATTCCACCCAAAACAAGGACACTTCTCCACGAAGTGAGCCAATTCCCAAATCGATTGGCTCTACACCTTCACCGTACCAAGAGAAGGTGTCCACCATCAAAAGCCCCATCTCCGTACCACCCGGCTTGCTCCAGCTCTCCAAGCTTTGTGATCGGGCTTGGTCGAAATCATATCCGTACAACTCACTGCACCAGGAGACTTCATCCGGAGCTTCGCTGGGACCCAATCGAAGGTGCAACAACTCTCGCATCGACGCCACACTTCTCCGAGCCAAGGTATGAGCTAACTCTTCATCCCGAGCTTCCGAAGATTCTCCATTTCAAATGCCTTAGTTTCAATGCATGTTAACCATATAGATGTGTTCATCTCTTCAAGACGAATCCATGTAGTATAAGAACGTAAAAATCTATCGAGAATCGAGCGAGATCTTAGTGGATTTAGTGTGGACGGCTCTCGGCGAGAACACTGGGGACGATGAACGGATGCCGTCCATTCAATACACGCGCGCACGGACGGCCGGGATCGCGTCGGTCCGTGAGACGGTACGAGAACCGCGGGCCCGGCCGCCGACTCGGTGTGGCGGAGTCGAACCGGAGCGCGCCGCGCGGTCTTTCGGAGTCGCCGAGGATGCGCCGGCGCCGCGCTGGATAAATAGAAAAATAGGGTATTTTCTCGATTTATTTAATTCCCTAAACTTCAAAAATTCATATCTCTCGTGTAGAAAAATCGAAAAATAAAATAAAAATACCTCTCGCTCAGTTGAAGAGAGGAGAATAATGTGGAAAAGAAATCACTTAATTTCATCAAATATTTTATTTTTTATGATTTATTTACTCTCCGCATTGTTTTAATTCTCCATGCATGCATACAATTCACCATGGCATGAGACCATAGTGGCTTTTGAAGCCTCCGAATTCGGGAACATTCCCCGAATTTTCCAAAGTCGAGGCCATCCCTATGAGGAGTTCTTGATTTTTCAAGTTCGTGTCACCGTTTTGAGTATTTTAATTCCAAGTAAATAGCATGTTGTGAAATAAATTCTAGGAAAATTTGGTGATGTTCCTTATGACCAGCAGAACCCTAGGAAAAATAGATTTTGGCTTAGTTCATTCAAAACAACCCTAATCGGCTTAAACACCCAAAATAGGTCTTTAATTAATTAGAGTTAACCAGGCATCAAATTGACTTGAAATCAATTCTCCACTGACCTTTAGGATCAGTGGAATCCACCACAAAAATTTGAGGTCAATCGGACTCGGTTAGCCCCACTAATCGGGTCGATTAAGTCACTTAGCCATTTTAAACTTTAAAAATTCATAACTTTCAAAATACTTTTCAAAAATTCACCAAATTGGTTTTGGAGCCTCTCTGATATTAGGGGAATCTAAGAAAATTAAAATTTCAATTTTCTAAAAAAGTTGATTTTTAATAATATTTTAATATTTTTAATAATTAAAAAATAATAAAAATCACAAAAATAATAAAATTCACCAAAATGTCACATTTTGAATTTTAATCACTTAGGAACAAATCCCACATTTTTCTTAGGTCTATTTAGTGAGATATTGAATTTTAAAGCCCTAGGGTAATTTTAAAATTAAAAAAATGTATTTTCTAGCATTTTCACTAAAATAATTATAATAAATCATAGAAAAATCAGAAAATTGCAAAATTTGCTTCTCTGGTTTCCTTGATATCAAAGAGATTTTTGAAAAATATAAAACCCATTTTTCAACATTTATTTTATTTTTAAATTAATTAACACTCCAAAACTCAAAATAATTATAATAAAAATAATATAATTCAAAAAATCACCAAAATTGGTCCAAGTGCTTCTACTGGTCATTAGGAATGTCCCCTAATTTTCTTAAGGACAGAAACTTTCCTTTGGTCATGTTATCAAATTTTCCTTGAAAATCTCTATTTTCCACCAAAAATAATTATATAAATAAATTAAATACAGAAAAATCACATTTTCTCCTCTCATGTCTTTATCGACATATGAGTGAAGTCACATAAAAATTTCAAGTTCATTTGGGTTCAATTTAGTGAGTTATGAAATTATTAAGCTTAAAGGGTAAAATGGTAATTAAAATCTCTAATCCTTAATTAAAACTTTAGGTTTAATAAAAAATCAACAAGTAAAATATTTGATCTTAATCTGGTTTCGATGATTGAAATTTAAATAATTAAAGGGTAGAAACCCATTAAACAATTTTTAAAATGATTAAACTTTAATTAAATAATAGATTAAATTTGAAGAATAATAAAATTGAATTATTAAAATAAGGGATATTTATTAGGAAGAGATTTATTCTTTAATTTAAAATCCCTAAATTAATCATCTCATTAATATTCAACTCTTAATTAAAATGATAATTCAAATTTAAAATATTAAAAGACTTAATTAAATTATTAAACTCTTTTCAAATTTCAATTAAAATTAAAAATAAAGTAAATTAAAGATAAATTAAAATTAAATTAAATTAAATTAAATTAAAAAAAAATTAAATCAAATTAAATTAAATTAAATCAAATTAAATTAAATTAAATTAAATTAAATAATTAAATTAAATTAAATTAAATTAAATTAAATCAAATTAAATTAAAATTAAATCAAATCAAATTAATTAAACACCAAATCAAATTAAATTGAACTATATTAAACTAAATTAAAACTCAATTAAATTAAGTTGAATTAAATATAACATCACCTAAGACATAAAAGAAATTAAATATAAAGCAACTTCAACACTATTCCAAATTTAAACCCTTTAACTTAAATCAAATCATTTCAATACTAATTTACCCTCGAAAGCTTTGATTATTATAACTCCTAAATGGAACATCAAATGAAGTGTTACCTCACTCATAGGATATTCAAATGTCCTAGTTCACTCGAGCAAGTTAACAAAACTCGAAAACCTCTGACGATCGATTCATTTATATAATTAAATTCATTTCGACTTAAAACAATCTCGGAAATATTGAAAAGATGTTTAAGATTCTTCTTAAGCACTTCCTCAATATGATAGGATATTTATAAGAACAATCGGACTTAATTGTCCTTCGATGAAGAAAATCGTCCTCAAACAAAGACACAAAGAACCTAGACGTCATAGGAGTTGACTAGCATAAGATTAGGAATTTGCGTAGAAAACCACAACCTTTCCCTTAGCTTTACCTAGGAACTCGCTTAAATATTCTAATTGTGTTTTAAGTGCAGCTTGGGATGACGGGAAGACCCTCCGTGTACGCTTTTATTTTATTGCAATTTACTTTCTTGCAATTTACTTTCTTGCAATTTACTTTATCGTAAATGCATTTTACTTTTCTCGCATGATAAAACAACTCGTTGCATGAAAACCCACACCTTTAGGATAGTCCCTAAAACTCGAAACCAAAACTAAGTTAAAAGTCATTGCAAGATAAAATTCACCGCCACAACATTTCAAAATATAAAACAACTCAAAATTTAATCACAAACAGTAACACAAAACTACAATCGCAACTAAATTAAAATGCCCCGTTGGATGATCGGAATACCTCGGATGATGTAACCTACGTGTTGCTAACGGGATTTCCCACGGTCTAAATGAAAGTGTGGAACTCATTCAATCGAGTTTAGCAAATTCATCCGGACTAAGTGAATCCGATAAAAATAATGATGCCTGAAGGATGGAACCGCGGATCTTAACCGTGTCGTTATAATCAACTTTAAGATTTGTTTTAATCAAAATAAAAAAACACTTGGAAATTAAGACTTCTCTAAACCAAAACACTTCTCTCATCCCCCGATTTATGATTTCTAAAACTAAACCTCTGCAACAATAAGGAGCTTGGAGCATGGTGGGCAAGACGGCCATCGTCGTCACAGAAACTTGAACCTACTTCAAAAAAATCTTCTTAGAATTAAAACAACAAAGCCATAGGACTTCGAGGTAGCTTGCCTAGTGCAACATAAATCCTCAACTCTTCGTTAGGCATTTGCATTGCAAATTAAGCCCTAACCGGTCTTAGGATTCCGAGGTAGTCGTCCGATACGACATAAACCCTCACATCTTCTGTAGCTATTTGTTTGATTTTATCATACAAATATAAGCCCTAATTAATTAAAATCGACAAAATCAAAACATTTAAATAAACATTAGGATTTTCCTAAATCTAAGCCAAACAATAGGATAGTCGGAAATTACCGAAGTTCACTTCGAATCCGTGATTTCTCCTACTTTTCTTCCTTCGGATTCACAAAACAAAATGTTCTAAACTTGATCCATTCCCTATCGAAATTCAAAACTTCAATCCTCGAAAACTTAAACTTTGAAATTCTCGAGAGCAGAATTATCGATTATTATCGAGAGTTTTCTTAGGTGATTCCCGTCACTTAAGATGTAATTAACTATAGTGGGCTTGCCCTTATAGGGAATTTTAAAGAACCTGAGTAATATAAACCCCGTTTAATGTTTTCATATTAAACAGTGGAATTTTGTCGGCTTATAAAATTGGTTCATGCACCAAACGGGTGTCACAAATCTTCTAGTTTATTTAATCGAGCCCCACCGTCATAGCGTGTGTCTATCCTTAGTGATAGATACACGGTTTGTGGTGCGGTGCTCGTTTATATAAACTATTTGGGACGTGAGATCGGCTTAATCTCATATCTTAAAACCTTCAAATTTAAAATTATTTTCAAAATCAAATACTACTTTTCGAATTATTTATTTTAATTAAATTAAAAATTCGCCGACAGATTTCTGTTAGGCGACCCCTCTTCAAAATAAAACACAACCTAAAAAATATGCCGGCACATCCTAAAATCCATTTTAAAATCCAAAAGCCCACTTCCCTAAACCATTTTAAAAGCCCATCTTCACTAAATTTCAATGGCCCAAACTTCATGCTAAAGCCCATATGACATTCTTTTCATCACCCCATTAATTGATATCATCCCTTAAGTCATAAATCAATCATCAAATAATCCTAAATTATGCCTCATGCCAAAATCACCCATAAATCCCAAAAATTCAAAACCTTCTTTCATGTAAATGACCAAGCTTTGTCCCAAGCCACATGGAGCCACGAGCAAGCCATTTACAAGCCATATGAAGCCATGGAAGGTTTGACATGTGACCAAGCCATTACTGGCAAAAGGAGGGCCCCCTTTCTTAATCCTTCATTAAGCCTTTTTAACCATAACCATGTCACACACTAAACCAAGTTTAGCCACCTCACCATGGATGAAGACTTCACCACTCCATGGCAGCTGACCCAACTGATCCCCCTGGCCCGAAATCAGACCATGGGAAGGTGAACCAAGCCCAAATACATGGGTTGACCAAATTGAACCCCAAATGAGCCTCTCCCCATTCCATTTCAATTCAGCCCCTTTACACATGTCAAACTCCAATTGACTTCACCAAATTCAACCCCTGACCCCACTGGTCAAGATGGGGACGAATGCCTGGCCGGCCAGCCACCAGGCCACCGGAAAACACCATGGCCGAGAGCTCCATGTGAGCCAAACTTTTCAATTCTGCCTTTCTGAGTTGTCCCAACCCAATTGAACACCATGGTTGTTCTTCTCTTGCATGGAGCAGCTCGATCCCAAGCCCTAACTCCCCCGCGAGGCCCTCCAGCCATGCCTATTTAAACACCACCTCCTCCCAGCCATGAGAGGTGCTGAACAAAAACTTAACAAAACTCTACCAAAATTGCTCCAGGACCTTCTCCCAACCTAGAGCAATTAATCCCCAGTGTCCATTTGCCCTAATCCCCATTAACAGAGCCCAATTTCTCAGTCAAAAATCCACCCAAAAATCAGGACACTTCACCACAGTGAGCCAATCCCGAAATTGATCGACTCTACACCTTCACCGTACCAAGAGGAGAAGTTCCACAAAGAAAAGCCCCCTCACCAGAGCCAGCCATTGCTTCCAGCCCTCCAAGCTTTGTGATCGGCCTTGGTCACTTTTGTACCTAGGCATTTCCCCGCAGCAAGAGACTTCACCTGAGCTTGCTTGGACTCAATCGAAGGTGACACAACCCTCAGATTGAAGCTTCACTTCTCTGAGCAAAGGTATGAACTCACTCTTCCTCCCGAGCTTCTGGAGATTCTCCATTTTGTTTGAGTCAATTTCAATGCATGTTTACCATATGGATGTGTTCGTATCTTCAAGACGAATCCATAGAGCATAATAACACAAAAATCCGTTGAGAATCGAGTGAGTTCTTGGGGTTTTAGTGTGGACGGTCACGGGTGCACACCAGTCGTAGACGATGACCAGGAGCCGTTGGATCGCGCGGGTATCGAGCAGACGGTCGAGATCAAGCCGGACAGCACAATGGTACGTGAATGGCGGGCCTCCATAACGCTGACTCAGATGGCGGCGCCAAATCAGAACGTGTCGCGTGGCCTTTCAGAGCTGTCGAGGATTGCGTAGCACCGCGTGGATAAGTAGAAACATAGGGTTATTTTCTATTTATTTAAATGCCCAGAATTTCAAAAATTCATATCTTTGCATAGAAAAATCACAAAAATAAAATAAAAATACCTTCTTTCTCAGTGAACAGAGGAGAATAATGTGGAAAAGAAATCAAATTAATTTGATGAATATTTTATTTTTAAAAATTTATTTACTATTTCTAATGTTTTGATTCTCCATTTGCATAGAAAATTCACCATGGCATGAGTCCATAGAGCTTTTGAAGCCTCTGATCTTGGGAACATTCCCTGAATTTTTCAAGGTCAGAGATCATCTCTGTGAAAAGTTATTGAATTTTCAATTTCATGTTACTGTTTTAGGTATATTAATTTCAACAATTAGCATGTTGTGAAATAAATTCTAGGAAAATTTGGTGGTGCTTCTTAGGACCAGAGGACCCTAGGAAAAATATATTTTGAGTTAATTCATTCATAATAACTTTAGTTGGCCTAAACCCCTAAAATTGAATTTGAATTAATTAAGGTTAACCACACATCAAATTGACTTGAAAACAACTCTCCACTGATCTTTAGGGTTAGAGAGAACTCACATAAAAATTTGAAATCAATTGGACTTGATTAACCCTATCAAATGGATTAATTAAGCTTCATAAGCAAAATGGAACTTTAAAAATTCATAACTCTAAAAATACTTTTCAAAAATTCACAAAAATGGTTTTGGGGCTTCTCTGATATAAGGGGAGTTTAAGAAAATTAAAATTAGAATTTTCTAAAAAAGTTAATTTTTCATATTGTTTTAATATTTTCATAATTAAAAAAATAATAAAAATCATAAAAATATTAAAAATTATAAAAATGTCACATTTTGATGCCTAATCACTTAGGAACAAACCAAATATTTCCCTAAGTCCCTAAGGTAAGATATTGGATTTTTAAGGCTTAATGTAAATTTAATATTAAAAATTGAGTTTTTAACCTTTTTCACTAAAATAATTCAAATAAAACAAAGAAAAATCAAAAAATTATAAAATTTATTTCTCTAAACTCCTTGATGTCAGAGAGATTTATGAAAAATATAAAATCTATTTTTCAACTTTAATTTTATTTTATAATTAATTAATACTCTAAAACTCAAAATAATTATAATAAATAAAATATAATTCAAAAAATCACCAAAATTGGTCCAAGTGGTCCTCTAGTCATTAGGAACATCCCATAATTTTCTTAAGGATAGACACCTTTCCTTGGTCATGTTGTTGAATTTTCTTTGAAAACCCCTATTTTCTACTAAAAATAATTATATAAATAAATTAAATTCAGAAAAATCACATTTTCACCTCTAATGTCTTAATAGACATGTGAGTGAGGTGACATAAAAATTTCAAATTCATTTGAGCTCAATTTAGTGAGTTATGAAATGAATAAGCTTAAAAGGGCATAAAGGTAATTAAAAATTTTAACCCTTAATTAAAACTTTAGGTTTAATCAAAATGGGGGGTAAAATATTTGATTTTAACTTTCTCTTGGATGATTGAAACTTAGGAAAATTAAGGGGTAGAAACCCATTGAACATTTTGAAAATATAAAAGATGAAACTTTAATTAATTAAATAATTTAAATTTTGGAAAGAATATATTTAAATTTGGATCATTAAAATAGGGATATTATTAAGAGGATATTTATTCTTTAATCTAAAAATCCCTAAATAAGTCACCTTAACAATACTTAATTCTTAATTAAAAATTAAATTAATAATCCAAATTGATAATTAAAATTAACAATTAAATTAAATCAAAACTAAAACCAAATTAAATTAAATTAAATTAAAACTAAAATTAAATTAAATTAAATTAAATTAAATTAAATTAAATTAAATTAAAATTAAATTAAAATTAAATTAAATTAAATAAAAATTAAATTAAATTAAAATTAAATTGAATTAAAAAAATTAAATAAATTTAAATTAAATTAAAAAAAATTAAATTAAATTGACATTAAATTAAATTAAATTTAAATTTAAATCAAATTGAATTAAAATCATTTAACAACAAACCTAAATGAAATCATTAAGAATTAAATCCAAAATAATTTTAACACTATTCCAAACTTAAAATTATTAATTAAAACCTCATTATTAAATTAAAACACCTTAAACCAGTAACTCAAACTTTTAATTAAGAATGATTAAAAATGTCGATAAACCAACTTGCCCTTAAAGGCTTCAATTGTTAGAACTCTTAAATAAAGTATTGAGTGAGATGTCACTTCATTCATCAGGTAATCAAATATCTAAGTTCACTGAGCAAGAAACAAAGTTTAACTAAACTCCTGGATGATTAATTCACCTGTACAACTAAATTTACTTGGACTCAAAACAATCTCAGAAATATTGAAAAGATGTTTAGAACTTATCCTAAGCACTTCCTCAACATGATGGGATGTTTTAGAAGAATAACTAAATTTAATTGTTCTTTAATGAATAAAATCATCCTTAAACAAAACACAAGAACCTAGACGTCATAGGAGATGACTAGTTATAGGATTAGAATTTGCAGACAACCAAAACCCTTTTCTTAGCTTTACCTAGGTACTTGTTGAAATATTTAAATGCCTTAACATGTGTTTTAAGTGCAGCTTGGGATGACGGGAAGACCCTCCAGGTACGCTTTTATTTTATTGCAATTTACTAACATGCACTGTACTTTACTTTTCTTGCATGTTAAATAAGACTGTTGCATGAAAACTAAAACCTTTAGGATAGTCCCTAAACTGAAACCAAAACTAAATTAAAATTCACTGCAAGATAAAATTCACCGCCACAACATTTCAAAATATAAAACAACTCAAAATTTAATCACAAACAGAACAACAAAACTACAATTGCAACTAAATTAAAACGTCTCGTTCAATGATCGGGAATACCTCGGATGATGTAACCCACGTGTTGCTAAAGGGATTTCCCACAGCCTAAATGAAAGTGTGGAACTCATTCAGTTGAGTTTAGCAAATTCATCCGGACTAAGTGAATTCAATGAAAATAACGGTGCCGGGATGACGGAACCGTGGGATCTTAATCGGTTATGTTTAATTAACTTTAAGATTTGTTTTAATTAAAACATAAAAAAAAAATAATTGGATTTAAGATTTTCTCTAAACCAAAACACTTCCCTCATCTCCTGATTTATGACTTCTAAAACTAAACCTCTGCAACAACAAGGAGCTCGGAGCATGGTGGGCAGCTCGGCCATCGTTATCAGCAAAACAACTCTACATCAGCTAAACTTTCCATAGAATTAAATAACCAAGCCATAGGATTTCAAGGTAGTTTGCCTAGTACAACGTAAATCTTCAACCCTTTTGTTAGGCATTTGCATAATCATGTTATGTAAATTAAGGCCTAACCAGTCTTAGGATTCCGAGGTAGTCGTTCGGTATGACATAAACCCTCACATTTTCGAGGCTATTTGTATGATTATGTCATACTAATATAACTCCTAATTAATTAAAAATTGGTAGGATTGAAACATTAAATAAACTCCCAAATGGAAGCCAAACAATAGGATAGTTTGGGAAGTTTCCAAGATTCTTCTTGGATCCTCAGCTTCTCCTACTTTTCTTCCTTTGAACTTCTGAAATTAACTGTTCCAAATTTGATCCTGTTGACCTCATTTTTGATGAGGTCTTCCTTTCTTCTTTTTAGTGCTTAGGATCTAGCCTTAGGCTTTTCCTTTGACTATCTTAGAGGACTAGAATCGGGACCCACCTTTTAGAAATTCAAACCACTTCTTAACTCCCCGCAAACTCCATAAACTCGACTGTAGACCCCTAATCACCTAGAGGGTCGAAATCAAATGTGGAAGTTTAAAGGATGAGTTCCTATAGACTCTTCGACCTTAGATCGCCCTGGCGGCTTGGTCTGGTGAAGGGGCTGACTTACACTACACCTACACACTACACTCCCACACACCTCCTAAAACTACACACATACCCAACTTGACCTCCCGACTCATGTAGGTGATTCACATGGATGGTCCTTAACCCCTGAGCCCTCGGCTAAGAGGGTTAGGAACAACATAATGAATGCCTCAAATGAGTCCTCTCATGGCTCATATGGGCTTGATATGGCTTCATAGCTCAACCAAAATGATTTCTTTCCACCTAAATCCACCTAATCCTCAATTTCCCAAATTTTCAATTTTTGACCCCCGGACCCTACACCTACTAAACCTACCCAAAACCCTCGAAATTACCCAAATTTTTGCAAAATTTCCAAATTACCTAAAATTCTTCAAAACTATTCCCAAACATTTCTACACCACTCAAATTGACCATCTATATCCAAAAATACCAAAAATTCCAAGAAAACCTCCCAATACCCTCCAAATACCCAAAATACCCTTCTTGACCCAAAAATCCAAAAATTCAGAAAATTCCCAGAAAATTCCAGAAAATCCTAAATATTCCCAATTTCATTTTGTCCAACTACACCATGGGCCAATTTTGTCAATTTACCCTACTTTTGTCAAAACCCCCAAATTGACCCATTTTAACCCAAAATGAACCCAATGTTAAACCAAACCTATCCAATTGACCCCAATTTTGGTCCAATTCAATTCTAAACTTCAATTCAACATTCCCAATACCAATTTAGACCAAATCCAAGTCCAATTTGATTGACATTTGGATCCAATCTCACTTTTGGCCTTAAAGCCCAAATTTGGACCCATGACCCAAACTTAACCCAAACTCACCCAATTCAACTCCAATTAACCTCAAATCTTTTCTAAATCTTCCTTAACATTCCCACAAACAAAACCCTAACATGATTTGCCCAAAATTTAGACCCAAACCCTACTCAAACTCAACCCAAGGTTAAAAGGCCCATTTTTGACCTAAGCCCAAACCTAACCCAAATTCAACCCAATTCAAATCCAAATCACCCCCAATTTTTTTCAAATCACTCATGACACATCTATGAGCTAAACCCAACAATTATTTGGCCCAACCTCTTTACAAAATTCCCATCCATAAATTCATTTTTAAACTTAAGGGCCCATTCCTTAAACCACTTTAAAAGCCCATTTCCTTCAAAATTCAAAAGCCCAAATCTACCCTAAAGCCCACATGACATCTCCATTTGTCATCCATTTAATTAAATCCATTACCTAAGTCCTAAAATCATCATTGAATTATTCCAAATGAAGCTTCATCCAAATTCCCATTAAATTACCAAAAATTTCTTAAAACCCATTTTTATGAAATCGACTCAACTTTCCCCAAGCCAAAGACAAGCCATGCAAGCCATTGACAAGCCACATGAAGCCATGGGAGGCTTAACATGTGACCATGCCATTAATGGTAAAAGGAGGGGCTCCTTTCCTAATCTTTCATTAAGCCTTTTTTACCTTAAGCATGTCACACACTAAACCATGTTTAGCCACCTCATCATGGATAGAGACCACACCACTCTCTCTGGCCGACCCAACCGATCCTCTCAGCCCAAAATCAGAGCCATGGGGAGGTGAACCAAGCCCAAAAGGTGGGTTGACCCATTTGGACCCAAAATAGGCTCATCCCCCATTCCATTTCAATCCAACTCCTTTACACATGGCATTTGCCAATCGCTCACACTAAACCCCAGCCCCCGACCCACCCGACCAAGATGGTGACCATCGCTCGGCCGGCCGGCCACCGTGCCGCCGGAAAACACCATGGCCGAGAGTTCACATGTGAGCCAACATTGAAATTCTCACTTGCCGAGCCGCCCCATCCCCAGTGGCTACCATGGCCGATCTTCTCCTCACCGAGCAAACTCGATCCCAAGCCCTAACTCCCCCGGGAGGCCTTCCACCCTCTCCTATTTAAACCCCTCACCCTCTCGGCCAAAGAGGTGCCGAAGCAAAACCTTAAGGAAACTCGCCAAAATCACTCCGCATCACTCTCCACACATAGAGCACTCGATCCCCACCGAATTCCACCCCCATTCCTCCTAGCCGAGCCCAATTTTCGAGCTCAAACTTTAACCCAAAACCAGGACACTTCTCCACAATGAGCCAATTCCCAAATCGATCGGCTCTACACCTTCACCGTACCAAGAGAAGGTGTCCACCATCAAAAGCCCCATCTCCAGTGCCACCCAGCTTGCTCCAACTTCTCCAAGCTTTGTGGATCGGGCTTGGTCGAAATCATATCCGTACAATTCACCGCACTCAGAGACTTCATCCGGAGCTTGCGAGACCCAATCGAAGGTGCAACAACTCTCGCATCGAAGCCACACTTCTCCGAGCCAAGGTATGAGCTAACTCTTCATCCCGAGCTTCCGAAGATTCTCTATTTCAAATGCCTTAGTTTCAATGCATGTTAACCGTATGGATGCGTTCGTCTCTTCAAGACGAATCCATGGAGTATAAGAACGTAAAAATCCATCGAGAATCGAGTGAGATCTTAGTGGATTTAGGTGGACGGCTCTCGTGCGAGAACACTCGGGGACGATGAACGGATGTCGTCCATTCAATACACGCGCGGACGAGCGGCTCGTATAGCGTCGGACCGAGAAACGGTGCGAGAACCGCGGGGCCCGGGCCGCCGACTCGGATGGCGGCGCCCAATCACAGCCGCGACACGTACTCCTTCGGAGCCGCCGATGTTTCGCTAGCGCCGCGTGGATAAGTAGATAATTAGGGTATTTAATGTATTTATTAAATATCGAAACTTCAAAAATCCATATCTTTGTGTAGGAAAATCACAAAAATAAAATAAAAATACCCTCTCGCTCAGCTGAATGAGAGGAGAATAATGTGGAAAAGAAATCATTTAATTTCATCAAGTATTTTATTTTTTATAATTCATTTACTCTCTGCATACATTTAATTCTCCATGCATGTATACAATTCACCATGGCATGAGACCATAGGGTGCTTAAGCCTCCGAACTCGGGAACATTCCCCGAATTTTCCAAGGTCGGAGGTCATCTCTGTGAAGAGTTATTTATTTTTCAAATGCATGTTGTCGTTTTGAGTATTTTAATTCCAAAAATTAGCATGTTGTGAAATAAATTCTAGGAAAATTTGGTGATGTTCCTTATGACCAGAGAACCCTAGGAAAAATAGATTTCGACTTAGTTCATTCGAAACAACTCTAATCGGCTTAAACACCCAAAATAGGTCTTTAATTAATTAGAGTTAACCAAACATCAAATTGACTTGAAATCAATTCTCCACTGACCTTTAGGATCAGAGGAATCCACCATAAAAATTTGAGGTCAATTGGACTTGGTTAGCCCCACTAATCGGGTTGATTAAGTCATTTAGCCATTTTAAACTTTAAAAATTCATAACTTTTAAAATACTTTTCAAAAATTCACCAAATTGGTTTTGGAGCCTCTCTGATATCAGGGGAACCTAAGAAAATTAAAATTTCAATTTTCTAAAAAAGTTGATTTTTAATAATATTTTAATATTTTTAATAATTAAAAAATAATAAAAATCACAAAAATAATAAAATTCACCAAAATGTCACTTTTTGAATTCTAATCACTTAGGAACAAATCCCACATTTTTCCTAGGTCTATTTAGTGAGATATTGAATTTTAAAGCCCTAGGGTAATTTTAAAATTAAAAAAATGTATTTTCTAGCATTTTCACTAAAATAATTATAATAAATCATAGAAAAATCAGAAAATTGCAAAATTTGTTTCTCTGGTTTCCTTGATATCAGAGAGATTTTTTGAAAAATATAAAATCCATTTTTCAACATTTATTTTATTTTTAAATTAATTAACACTCCAAAACTCAAAATAATTATAATAAAAATAATATAATTCAAAAAATCACCAAAATTGGTCCAAGTGCTTCTCTGGTCATTAGGAATGTCCCCTAATTTTCTTAAGGACAGAAACTTTCCCTTGGTCATGTTATCAAATTTTCCTTGAAAATCTCCATTTTCCACCAAAAATAATTATATAAATAAATTAAATACAAAAAAATCACATTTTCTCCTCTCATGTCTTTATCGACATATGAGTGAAGTCACATAAAAATTTCAAATTCATTTAAGTTCAATTTAGTGAGTTATGAAATTATTAAGCTTAAGGGGTAAAATGGTAATTAAACTTTTAACCCTTAATTAAAACTTTAGGTTTAATAAAAAATCAACAAGTAAAATATTTGATCTTAATCTGATTTGGATGATTGAAATTTAAATAATTAAAGGGTAGAAACCCATTAAATAATTTTAAAATGATTAAACTTTAATTAAATAATAGATTAAATTTGGAAGAATAATAAAATCGGAATTATTAAAATAAGGGATATTTATTAGGAAGAGATTTATTCTTTAATTTAAAAATCCCTAAATTAATCATCTCATTAATGTTCAACTTTTAATTAAAATGATAATTCAAATTCAAAATATTAAAAGACTTAATTAAATTATTAAACTCTTTTGAAATTTCAATTAAAATTAAAAATAAAGTAAATTAAAGATAAATTAAATTAAAATTAAATTAAATTTAATAATTAAATTAAATTAAGATAAATTAAATTAAATTAAATTAAATTAAAATTAAATCAAATTAAATTAAATAATTAAATTAAATTAAATTAAATAATTAAATTAAATTAAATTAAATTAAATAATTAAATTAAATTAAACAATTAAATTAAATTAAATTAAATTAAATAATTAAATTAAATTAAATCAAATCAAATTAATTAAACACCAAATCAAATTAAATTAACTATGTTAAACTAAATTAAAACTCAATTAAATTAAGTTAAATTAAATATAACATCACCTAAGACATAAAGAATTCAAAATAAATGAAAAGCAACTTCAACACTATTCCAAATTTAAACCCTTTAACTTAAATCAAATCATTCAATACTAATTTACCCTCGAAAGTTTTAGTTATCATAACTCCTAAACTGGAACATCAAATGAAGTGTTACCTCACTCATAGGATATTCAAATGTCCTAGCTCACCGAGCAAGATAACAATAAAACTTGAAATTCTTTGACGATTAATTCATTTGTATAATTAAATTCATTCGACTTAAAACAATCCTAGAAATATCGAAAAGATGTTTAAGATTCCTCTTAAACACTTCCTCAATATGATAGGATATTTATAAGAACAATCGGACTTAATTGTTCTTCGATGAAGAAAATCGTCCTCAAGCAAAAACACAAAGAACCTGGACGTCATAGGAGATGACTAGCTATAGGATTAGGAATTTGGTAGAAAACCATAACCTTTCCCTTAGTTTTACCTAGAACTTCGCTTAAATATTCTAATTATGCTTTAAGTGCACATTGATGACGGAAGACCCTCCGTGTACGCTTTTATTTTTATTGCAATTTATTTTCTTGCAATTTACTTTCCGCAATTTACATTATCGCAATTTATTTAACCGCATCGCACTTACTTTTTCGCATGATAAACAACTCGTTGCATGAAAACCCACACCTTTAGGATAGTCTCTAAAACCGAAACCAAATTAAGTTAAAAGTCATCGCAAGATAAAATTCACCGCCACAACATTTTAAAATATAAAACAACTCAAAATTTAATCACAAACGTAACACAAAACTACAATTACAACTAAATTAAAACGTCCCGTTGGATGATCTGGAATACCTCGATGATGTAACCTACGTGTTGCTAACCGGATTTCCCACGGTCTAAATGAAAGTGTGGAACTCATTCAACTGAGTTTAGCAAATTCATCCGGACTAAGTGAATCCGATAAAAATAATGATGCCGAAGGATGGAACCGCGGATCTTAACCGTGTCGTTATAATCAACTTTAAGATTTGTTTTAATTAAAACGTAAAAAACACTTGGAAATTAAGATTTTCTCTAAACCAAAACACTTTTCTCATCTCCCCGATTTATGATTTCTAAAACTAAACCTCTCGCAACAACAAGGAACTTGGAGCATGGTGGGCAAGACGGCCATCGTCGTCGCAAGAAACTCGAACTTACTTCAAAGAAACTTTCCTAGAATTAAATAACCAAGCCATAGGACTTCGAGGTAGCTTGCCTAGTGCAACATAAATCCTCAACTCTTCGTTAGGCATTTGCATTGCAAATTAAGCCCTAACCGGTCTTAGGATTCCGAGGTAGTCGTCCGATACGACAATAAACCCTCACATCTTCTAGTGCTATTTGTTTGATTTTATCATACAAATATAAGCCCTAATTAATTAAAATCGGCAAGATCAAAGTACTAAATAAACATTAGGACTTTCCTAAATTCAAGCCAAACAATAGGATAGTCGGGAAATTACCGAAGTTCACTTCGAATCGCTGATTTCTCCTACCTTTCTTCCTTTGGATTCACAAAATAAAATGTTCCAAAATTTGATCCATTCCCTATCGAAACTCCAAAATTCAATCTTTCAAAACCTTAAACTCGAAATTCTCGAGAGCAGTTATCGATTATTATCGAGAGTTTTCTTAAGTGATTCCCGTCACTTAAGATGTAATTAACTATAGGGCTTGCCCTTATATGGAATTTTAAAGAACCTGCGTAATATAAACCCCGTCTAATACTTTCATATTAAGCAAGTGGAATTTGTCGGCTTATGAAATTGGTTCGTGCACCAAACGGATGTCACAAAACTTCTAGTTTATTTGATCGAGCCCCACCATCAAGCAATGTGTCTATCCTTGTGGATAGATACACGGCTCGTGGTGCGGTGCTCGTTTATATAAACTATTCGGAATGTGAGATCGGTTTAATCTCATATCTTAAAACTTTCAAATTTAAAAATTATTTTCAAAGCCAAATACTACTTTCTAAATTATATATATATTTAAATCAAATTTAAAATTTAAATTCGCCGACAACTTCGTTAGAGCGACCCTTTTCAAAATATCACACAACCTAAAAATAATGCCGACAAATTTCTGGCGACTCCGCCTGGGGACTATTCCTCTCTCCATTATAATCAAATAATTCTGCTTTCAAAAATCGGTAATGTATCCATGTCCCTAATGGATCAAACTACTCCTTCTTTCCGTTGGAATACTATGTTCATTTCTATCTTGAACAAGTATAACCAACATTCTCTCGGATTTAGGAGCCACCGTTTAGACACCCCTAAACAGAGAGGTTCCGAGATCCTTTTACCTCATTTCCGAGGCGGGTGGACCCCCGATAGTGTTAGTTTAGGAGTGATCCTTCGAGTCGGGAAGTCTTGCTTAAGACTTTCTTTTCCTTTCCGAATCGGATTCCTTACCTTCTCTACACCTTTCGAACATTCCGTTCTAAATAAACAAACCCTCTAATAAGTGATTCTTTTAACAAATGATTCTTTTTTTATAAATACATGAACAAAGAATGAGTTCGACTCTTTTCAATTCCTTTCTTTTCGTCCTAAAGAAAAGAAGCATAACTCGGACCGACAACCGTAATCTACCTCGCAGAAATGGAAGCCCCGAAACCGATTTTCTCCTTCACCAACGGACCGGACTTCGCCGTCTATAAGGATGAGCTACCCGACAATGTGGTCATCCGATTCGGACAGGATTCGAAAACACGAACGTCAAGGTCACCGACGTCTCCCTCTTCGCACCGACGAACAAGGTATCTCGAAGCCGAGGAACCACCGCTCGAGTTCAACCTTAGATCGACCCAAGAGTTTCCTCCCCCGCAAAGGGTCCCGACTAGAGGAGTACCGCCGTCCGCAGGAGGACCGTTCTCACTACCCCCACCGGTCTAGTTGCTTTCGCACCTACCCCGACTTCCGCCAAATCAAAGGGGAAAGAAATCCGAACTATGATAAACCCGTTACCGTGGAGGGTACGGATCTTCCCGTAAGACCTTCTCGTCTTCGAAATCGGGTCCAGCTTCGAAGATTCCGTCGCCGACAAAGACCCAAAGAAGAAATAGAAATAGAAGGATCGCCAGTGGAAGCCGTAGCCGCCGAGATCGCCTTCCCGAGGAAATTCCGCAGTTGCCGAATATACACCGTTACCGTAATATACACCACCGCCCGACTACATACCACTTTTGGGAGGAAGCAGGTTCCATCCCCTCTCCGCCGCAGCAGGATGAGGAGAATGTTCGCAAGATTGCCGCCACATTACCACGCCCCGCATACTACAACGATAACTCGCAAGAAAAGAACTAGAACTACGCCGTTTGCTTCGACCGCAAACTTTGCAGAAAAGTTAGCAAGGAAGGAAAACTCGCCCCGTGTCGAAATTCTACGAAGGATGTGGCGGTGCTCGGCCAAATCCCGTCTTGGGCCTCGAGTAGAACCCGCCGTCATGATAGAAAAGCCAAGCAAGAGAATGAAGGCCAGCCCGCCCGTCGTAGTATCGTGTTGCTGCATGACAGGAGGATACCACCTTCCAAAGATTCGGCCGATGCACCATCCGGTCCTAGCACCTTCTCGCCGCTGAAGGATGGTGTGGCGTCCCACTACGGGGCAACGAGACCGAAACAAGCATCTCGAGAAAGAAAGTCTCGCCAGAGGCCGGAATCCGAAGAAAGTGCTACCGCGATGAAGGGGAGTCGTGAAAAAGGACCCGCAACCATCGCACGACAACCACAAAGATACACGTAAAGCTCCGCTAGAAGATGCCATGGATAAGCCGAGAACCGACATCCGACGGTCGGCAAAAAGAAAGAGAAGAAAAGTTCGGAGATGAGATCGACTCATCGGAATTCATGGACAATGAATATGCGTAAATCAACATGGTCGAGACACGAGCTTCATCTCGCTTCTCAAGGTGCTCCCGCAACTCGCAGAAGAGAGGAGCCGTAACCGATGAAGAGACAACTTCAGAAAAGGACGACACGATCGCTCAAATGGCGAAGAGGATGGAAGAGATGGCCATAGCTCGGCCACTCTCCAAAGTCAAGTACAACCACATAGAGAGACACCCCCGTAAGTCATTCACATCGTAGACGGAGGAAAGGAGATTACATCCGTCACTGGGGATGACCAACCGAAAAGGATACAACACAAAGTATGATCCCCGAAAAGGATATCAAGAACTTGGCAGAGCAAAGAAAGCGAGAAGCCCTAGCACAATCAAAGAACGGGACATCCATTCGGACGGGCAGACCTTACCCGAAGAATTCGACACCGTCCAATACCCGAAAGGCTTCGTACCACCTCCGTTTAAGACCTTCGATGGAACCGGAACCCCCGACAAGATGTTGCACACTTTCGTGCCGCCTGTTGCAATGCCGGCGGGAGCGATGCGCTACTCTTCCGACGCTCGTTAGCAGCTCCGTCGTGAATCGCCTTCGACCGGTATGCGAACTACCCAACGGTTCCGTGAAGACATTCTCGCAGCTAGAGAGCCTCTTCATTAAGCGATTTGCTCGGAGCTCAGCACTACATCACTATAGGTGATTTAGTGGTAGAGAAACAAAGGCCGAATGAAACTCTAGTGGATTACATACTTCGATGGAGAAATTTAAGCATGAAGTGTGAACCACAACCGCAAGAACAACATGCACTCAGCATCTTGCTTAAAAGCATTCACGGCCCGATAGCACTTCTCCTCAAGGGATTCACTATTAAGACTTTCGAGAAGTTGTTAAGCAAGGCCGGAAGCTTGCAAGAAGAGGCGAAGCAATTAAGTTTCGCCGACAAGACGGACAAGCGAAGCCGGTGAAGACCTTCGAGAAGAAATCCGGATCGTTGCAAAGCTAGCTGACAAAGGCAAACAACCGATGCAAATACCACCGTAACGGCCGCAAAGAACTACAACAAAATTACCAAAGAACCTCGGTCCAACGATCGCCGTCTCCGCAAGCATGAACAACCACCTCGTCCGCAACGTACATCGAGGGAGCTTCGAGCAGCAGAATATCCGTTCAAAAATGAAGCAAGCACTCAAAGATGTTCCGTAGCTTAATGAAAACTCCAGATTTCCACCGCTGCGAGCCCAAAAGACCAGCAGGAAGTCAACAAGAAAGGTGATCCCAACTTTCGCCCCTACCATCGGATGCTCGGGCACAAGATAGTAAGACCGCATTACCTTCAAAAGTTGGCTCAACGACAACCTTCGGAAAGGAAATATAACAATCCCGAAGGAGTACATGAAGGAACCCCGTAAAGGAGGTTCCGTCAATGTTATCTCAACCGATCCCGTCATTCCGATAGATCCCTATGCAATCGACGATGGATGGACTACCGCCTCGACGAGATCTTCGAAGAAGATTTTAGACAACATCCGAACCGCTTCGGTGCGAGCTTCAATTCGTAGTTCGAGACCCGTTAAGCCGGTACTATCACTTGCGATAGAAGAACCACCTCGACAGAGAAAATCGAAGAGAAGAAGAAAATCGACGAAGAAGAGGGGACCGAGATTCCTAAGGCTAGACTAGGGGCCGCTTATCCTAGGATAGTTGTTTCCGATTCTGGGGAGAAATCCCTCGAACCTCTCGATTTTGTATGATTATCTCGCTCACTTCGGTGGGATCATATAATGATAAGGGTGATGGCGTTGGCTACGTTTTCGATCGTTTCTAACGATTACGTAACTAGCGACAATCCGAGCGTCGATTTCGATACCAACAACAATTCTCAAATCATACAAGATCTCGACGATCAAAATGACGAAGAAGACATCCATCAAGGAGGCTACGAGAGCTCAACAAGCAACGGATCTATCTCGTGAGTTTCGAGGAGCTCCAGCATTACGATAGAGTTAGAGCCTTCAGCATTTTGAAGATAATCCGTAAGAGCCCGTCATTCCGATTCAGGAGGAGACACCGACAAACTCAACACTAGATTCGAAGAAATTACGAAGTCAACCTAAGAAGTGGAAAAGTTCTACCTCCAAGAATGGGTCCAAAAGACAAAGGAAAGCAGTGGTCGTTCAAGAAGAACCAACCCCACAGAAGACATACCCGTTCGAGAAGAAGCCGAGACGCATGGAGAACAAAGTGGACTACAACGTGCTAGCCCATCTTAGGAAACTACCGCCAAACCGAGCATCTACGATGCTCTCATCTTATCAAAGGAGATGAGAGAAGCTCGATCAAGGCCTTACTCGATCCGGAAATTTGCTTAGCTCAAATGGCCGGAGATTCCTTAGATGAGGTTTGCTCGTTAAAGGAACAAGCGAGGTGTTACCTTCACGGACAATGACCTACTACTGGGGACGCAGATCACAACCGACCATTGTACATTTCGGCTACAATCGGGAAGTTTACGCTCTCCGCAGTATTGGTGGATCCAGGAGCATCAATCAATATAATGAGTCTTCGAACACTAAGCATACTTGGAAATTGATGCTCGCGAGCTCGAGGCCGACAAAATGTTATTAAGAGGATTCAACCGTAAAGGAGAAAGAGCCCTCGGTCAATAACGCTACCGATGAAGACCGGTGATTTAGCAAAGACAACCGCAAAATTTCATATAATCGATTCGTAAACGTCGTTCAACGCTCTATCGGGCCGACCATGGATACATGAAAACAGGATGGTACCATCATCTCTACACCAAGGCATCAAGTACTACGATGGAGGGGAACAAAGGCATCAAAGGTGACTTACAACCATTCTCCGTACATGAGATTGGAGTCCATGAAGATGCAACCTTATTATGCACCGCCGAAGAAAACAATCTTCTCCGCAGATACCATAACAAATGAAGCAAAGAAAGTTCGAGACAACGAAGAACCCGAAGTTCTAGTCCAACAGCCACTCACCACTCCCTTCCGGCGAGATGGTGAAGGTTTCTCCACAACTCGCATCCGAGGTCGAGGCCGGGGACGAGGCCGTGGTAGAGACACTAGGACAATCGGACGTAAGAAACCAGCCATCAATGTTGATCGGGAAGATAGTTCCGAAGAGGAAAAAGAAATCAAGCAAGAAGCGACAACAATAAGTCGAAAGAAGCCGCAATACAAGATCTCCCTCGAAGATGAAAAGAACGAAGAATACAAATCAATGTACGAGAAGATTAACCACTACGTACATACTATGACCCTAACTCCGATCCATTCTAATAAGATCGAGGGTATGGAGGTCAAAGAGGTACGTAGTGACTCGTGCAAAGCCGATCAAATTCTACCGTGGTGCTTCTTCCTCCAAAACCGAAAATAATGTACAATTCGAAGATGTCACTTCATCGAATTAATGGAATTACCTTTCGAGTGGTACTCTCCCCGTGTTCAAAATTTAATTCAACGTGGTTTCTTACCTCGACAACTGGACAAAAGGCCAATCACAACATTTTGAAAAGTTATGGAATAACTCCGCCGTCCTCCCAATTCAAAGTATGGACTCGGATTCTGCACGCAGGGTCGGCCGACGATACCGAATTTTGCTTGGTTGTCACTCGCAAGTCCAATGAAAACCGCATGGAAACTACAGACGAACTCGAAGATTTACAAATCGGAGACGCTCCACCGTAATTCGAAGAAGAAATTAAATCCACAATAGATGAGTTAACTGAAGTTAACTTAGGTACTAGCGAAGAGCCTCGACCTACCTTTGTTAGCTCCTTACTCAATAAAGAAGACTCCGAAGAAATAATCAAGTTATTAATGGAATTTAAAGACTCGTTTTGCTTGGAGCTACGATGAAATGCCAGTGATTAGCCCCGCAGGTCGCGATTCATAAGCTAGAGTGGATCCTACTGCGTTCCAAATCGACAAGGTCCCGTAAGAATGCGTCTAGAAATCGAACAACAAGTCATACCGAAGTTAAAAAGCTAATAGACGCTAAATTTGTCCGTGAAGAACAATACCCGACCTGGTTAGCCAATGTGGTGCCACCGTAAAGAAGAATGGTCGATCGAATTTGTGTGGACTTCGCAGATTTAAACAAGGCATGTCCAAAAGATGAATTCCTCTACCGATCCCGAACCGATGATCGATATTGCTTCGACACATGAAATATTCTCATTCATGGATGGATCTTCGTGATACAACCAGATAAAAATGGCTCCAGAAGATGAAAAGCTTACAACGATTCGTAACGCCGATCGGAGTATTTTGCTACACGAGTGATGCCATTCGGACCGAAGAACGCAGAGCAACTTACCAAAGAGCAATGACAAGAATTTTTGATGATCTCATCCACAATCAAGTCGAGTGCTACGTGGACGATGTCGTCATCAAAAGCAAAGTAAAGGAAAACCACTCGTATGATTCGAGAATTGTTTTCGAACGATTAAGACAATTTAACCTTAAGATGAATCCCTTAAAATGCGTCTTCGGCGTCACCTCCGGGAAATTCTTAGGATTCGTTGTCCGACATCGTGGAATCGAAATCGACCCGGAGAAGATTAAAGCCATCTTAGAAATGCCGCCTCCCAAAACCTTAAAACAATTACGATCTTTTCAAGGAAGTCGGCATATCTTCGACGCTTTATCTCAAACCCGTCGTGTAGGTGTCGACCTTTCTCGCACTAGTTAAAAAGGACGCCAAATTTATTTCGGGAAGAGAAATGCCGAAGGCCTTCGAAGACATTAAACGATATTTAATGACACCTCCCGTCTTAGCAGCCCCGGCCTCGTGTAGACCGCCGATACTTTACACCGCGGCTTTAGACGACTCTCTCGGAGCCTCGTTAGCCTGTGTCAATGATGAGGGTAAAGAAAATGCTCTTTACTACTTAAGCCGTCGTTTACTTCCGACGGAAGTAAGGTATCCCGCAATCGAAAAGCATTGTTTGGCCCCGATCTTCGCCGCTCAAAAGCTCGTGCACTACATGCTTTCTCACAAGGTCAACTCCGATTTCGAAATTTAATCCATTGCAATACTTCGATGACTCGTCCAACACTTTCCGGCAGTACTCGCCGATGGTCAATGATATTATTGCAATTCGATATAACTTTCGTGCCTCTCGCGTGCCGTAAAGGGACAAGTCTTAGCAGTACTTCCGCAAAGACACCCTTTGCCGCCGAATCTCCTCTCAATGACGATCCGCCGATGAACAAATAATGAACCTAGAAGACCTCGACGATCGACGTTGGGAATTATATTTCGACGGAGCATCTTCAAGACACAAAGACGAAGAATCGCAAGTGATAAGTGCCCTGTAAGTGCAGAATCGGGCTAATCTTTATAACACCGGAGCGGGGATGTTAAGATACTCCTACCACTCGACGAACCGTGTACAAACAACGGCGGAATACGAAGCCCTCATAACGGGATTGGAATTAACCATTCAAATGGGAATAACAGACATCAACATCTACGGGATTCGCAGCTAATCATTCAACAGTATCGCGTGACAAGACAGAATTTTTAAACCAAGACTCGAACAATACTTCCAATATGCCATACAGACTGTTGGAATAGCATTCCAAATGTGACGATCTACAAAATTCCTAGAAAAGAGAATGCTTTGAAGCAGATGCTTTAGCCCGTCTCGCAAAAGAATTTGCCTCGTTTGCAAGATGAATCGATGGAAGTGTCGCTCACTGACGTCAGTCCTATCACAAACTTGACATGACATGATACACAAATCAGCAAAAGAAAAAGAATCAGCTAGCAGAAGTGATGTAAAAACACGAAGATCGGCGACAACCATCGATGGACTACCCGCAAACAGAAAGCTACCAGATGATAGGTCGCCGGCCCATCGTATCAAGAAAAGAACTCCGTCTTACGCATTAATAAACAACACATCGTACGTAAGGTCTTTTCGATCAAATGCGGCTAAGGTGCCTAAGCGGGTCCGAGGCCCGTGAAATCGTTAAAGAGGTGCATTCAGGACTCCGTGGCGCTCACTCAGCCGGTCCAAAGATGAAAATGAAAATTAAAAGACTAGTGGTACTACCGGCCCTCGATGATGACCGACCGCATGAAAATCGCCAAGAGCCGTCACCAATGCCAAGTGCACGGAGTGGATTCTACACCAACCTCCAAATGTGCCGCACCCGACAATCGCGTCGCGGCCATTCGAATGTCGGGGCACGTATATAGTGGGTCCGATGAACCACCATCTTCAAAAGGACATCGCTTCATTCTTGCAGCTTACAGATTACTTTTCCAAGCGCGTGCAGCTCCACTTAGAGAAGTGAAAGCACACCACGTGCCGCAGCTTTTCAAGAACCAAGTTGTCTACCGTTTCGGAGTGCCGCGCAGATCATCTCGTATAATGGGTCCGCATTCGAAGCACACAAATCAACAATTTTGTCGTGAGACACGGAATCGACCGGCGATACTCGACAATTTACTACCCAAGAGCAAACGGTCTCGCCGAGGCTTTTAATAAAACTCTCGTTCAAATCTTAAAGAAAACCCCGACGATAATAAGAGAAATTGGCACGAGAAATTGTTAGAAGCCTTATGGCCTACCGGACAACCTTCGTAACTCCTACTCAAGCTACACCTTACGCTCCGGTGTATGGGTCCGAGGCAAGTGTTACCTTTAGAGGTTCAGCCTTCCTTCACTCGAATTGCAGCTGCAAACAAGATCACGACGAAGAAAACGCCGTACTACGACTCGAAGAATTAGAAAGCTTCGAAGGGAAAAGACTTGCAACAAGCAACAGAATTTAGAACTATACCAAGCTAAAATGGTTCAAGCCCATGACAAACCGGTCCGCCCAAGAACCTTCAAAGTTGGTGACTTAGTTCTCGTTCTCAAGAGACCTATTCTCGCACACCGCAAGATAGAGAGGAAAATTTGAACCCACTCGGGAAGGACCGTTTCGTGGTTGAAGCAAGATACTCGTGGAGGTTCCTACCGCCTAGTGAATTGCCAGGTAGAACGACATATGCTTCCGATCAACTGGACGATACTTGAAAAAGTATTACGCTACCCGATGTTTCGAAGGAATGAATTCTTCATCCCTAAGAAACACGGTGAAGTAATTACTTATGATTGGGTCCGAACCCAAAAATAATAAAATGTGCTAAAATAAATAAATCATGATAATAAAGTTTTCCTCGTTTTCTTCTCCAAATCAAAGTCCCTTCTCCGATCTTATCCTACTTTATTCCCGATAAAATATAAGAATAATAAAAAATGTATCTTTAATAAACATTTTCTTAATGTTCTTGTTCTTAGTACAACCCCCGATCCTTTTCCTTGTCTTTTCGCAGGGAAATGTCGAACGGCGGTTGGTCTTGAACTTTAAGAATGGCGTAAGCCTCGCACTCGATGAAAAGAGGGTGAAAGATGGAGCGATAATCGAGATCGACTCGCATTTCGCACCGACAGCCTACAAGCACGAGGAAAGTGACCGGGTCCCAAGCAACCGAGAAGAACTGCCCGACGTACAAGGTGATGAAAGTGGGTGGCCCAAGCCACCAATCCAACAACAAGAAAAGAAAGGCAAACACCGAAGAAGACAAGAAAATGAAGTCCGTAATCGCTAAAGCTGAGGGCAGTGCTTGTCAGCCGCCGCGCCCACGCAGATTCAAGAAGTTCGGAGAGCTACTCTCACAGCCCACGCAACGAAGAAATAAGAATCGCCGTATCCGTAAAATGTTAACAAAACTAGCCGCGACTCAACGCGACGAGACAATTGCTAATGCCGCACATCACATTTCAAGGACACCGGTTCACCAGAACCCGAAGAAAGGAGGCCACCTCCTAGAATACCGTAAAGAACCGTGGAAATCTCCGAAGATCGAAGAAAGAAGGCTACCACGCCACCGGATAGAACCACCAAGCAAGTGCATGACCTTGTTGCGTAAGCAACCCCGGGGATGTCCCGACGTGCATCATCCCCGAGGAGCCGAGGTATGCAGTGGAACGTGAAGGGATCGAACCATATATCCCACAATATGTCACAAGGCCTCGCCATCCGCAAATCATTCCGGAATACGAGCCGGAGAGGATGCGTAATGTTGAAAAGAAAACTTTCGAATACTTCGAGAGAATTAAAGGAAGAAGAATCAACATACTGAAGGCCTCGAGCTACACACCGACGTATTCTCGCAGTATGAACAACAAAGAAATCGTGGATTGTATCCGGGATTCGAAGAGAATGGGCCGAGCAGAGCCGCCTAAGGGAAAACACATACTCGAACCCCGAGATGGATGCCAGTGGAAAGGAAGAATCACAATACAATGCGGATGTCGCTACAACTTTGCCGAAGACGAAAAGGAAACCCACCGTGGATACTCCGTCATGGGCAAGTGGATCCGATGCCACTAGCTATCAAGAGAATGGTAAAAAGATTGATAACATGGAGGGTACCGCGCAGATTGCATACCCAATAGCCGCATTATCAACATCTACAAACGGGGTGACCGCATACCCCCACATATCGATCACCACGACTTCGTCGACCTTTCGCACGGTCTCTCTTCGAATGAGTGCAACATCATGTTCGGATCCGACCTCCGGATAGCAGCCCGAGCGAGTTCCGAGGGCCGCAGAAGATACCTTTACCGTGGGTTCCGTCATGATATCGCAAGGTAACTGGAGCAGTATATCGCAAAGCATTGCATACCGTGGGTGCCGAAGGAGCGAATCTCGCTACTTTCATGAGGATGGACGACAACAAAATACCTTACCATTTCCAACCGTACCCGTAGCTAGAGAACCTCCGCCTTACGAGCCGTGAGTTACATGGGAAATATCACACCTCCAATGTACATCCAACTCGCATCCTCGCCAAGGATGGCTTGGAAGGTGATGTTATCGACCATGTACCTCACTATTCGTACATGGATTTTTGACAGATGATTCTTTTGATGGATCAACAAAGATCATACACAAATCCGTTTCGAGTCTACATGGATTGTATGAAATATATTCCGCATCGAGTTGTATGATATATTTTCAACATGATTGGAATGAAAGTGACCATGTCACGTTTTTGGCCTTCACCTCTTTTGTGCAAATTGATTGGGAAACGCCATTAAAGTTAAATGAACTTCGAACAAAGAACAGAAAAGAAATAAAAAAAAAGAGAATAAAAGAAAACTTTCTAAAAAAAAATCTAAAAATGACAAACACTAAGTTCACATGAACATTAAATAAACAATAAAATAAAATTTGAACCATTAAAAGATAAACGAAATCAACACAAAAATCAAATTCCATCCTTCCAAACTTCAAAATCAAATTTCATCTTTTACAAATTCCAAATCAAATTCTCAATCAAATTCAAATTCAATCTTTCCAGATTCTAAATCTTTATCAAATTCCAAATCCACTCTCGATCAAATTTCAAATTTGATCTTCCCAAATCTCAAATCAAATTCTCAATCAAATTCCAAATCCAATCTCGATCAAGTTTCAAACTTGATCTTCCAAATTTCAAATCAAATCTTAAATCAAATTTCAATCGAGTTCAAATTCATCCTTCCAAATTCAAATTCAATCTTTCCGGCATTCTAAATCTCTATCAAATCTCAAATCCGATCTTCTAGATCTCAAATCAAATCTCAATCGAAAATTCAAATTCAAACTTTTGGGTCGAGGATTTTACATCCAAGACTGCACTGCTTTAGGATTCTTCCCTATTGCACTGAAATACATCAAATTCAAACCTTTTGGGTCGAGGATTTACATCCGAGACCGCACTCGCTTTAGGATTCTTCCCTATCGCACCGAAATACATCAAATTCAAACCTTTGGGTCAAGGATTTACATCCGAGACCGCACCGCTTTAGGATTCTTTTCCTATCGCACCGAAATACATCAAATTCAAACTTTTGGGTCGAGGATTTTACATCCAAGACCGCATCGCTTTAGGATTCTTCCCTATCGCACCGAAATACATCAAATTCAAAACTTTTGGGTCGAGGATTTACATCCGAGACCGCACCGCTTTAGGATTCTTTTCCTATCGCACCGAAATACATCAAATTCAAACCTTTTGGGTCGAGGATTTACATCCAAGACCGCACCGCTTTAGGATTCTTCCCTATCGCACCGAAATACATCAAAATCAAACTCCTTTCGGGTCGAGGATTTTACATCCAAGACCGCACCGCTTTAGGATTCTCTTCCTATCGCACCGAAATACATCAAAATTCAAAACTTTTAGGTCGAGGATTTTACATCCAAGACCGCACCGCTTTAGGATTCTCTTCCTATCGCACCGAAATACATCAAAATTCAAAACTTTTGGGTCGAGGATTTTACATCCAAGACCGCATCGCTTTAGGATTCTTTTCCTATCGCACCGAAATACATCAAAATTCAAAACTTTCGGGTCGAGGATTTTACATCCAAGATCGCACTCGCTTTAGGATTCTCTTCCTATCGCACCGAAATACATCAAAATTCAAACTTTTGGGTCGAGGATTTTACATCCAAGACCGCACTCGCTTTAGGATTCTCTTCCTATCGCACCGAAATACATCAAAATTCAACCTTTCGGGTCGAGGATTTTACATCCGAGACCGCATCGCTTTAGGATCTTTTCCCTATCGCAATGAAATACATCAAATCGAATTCAAATTCTCGAGGTTAAGGATTTTACATCCAACACCACTTTGCTCCGAGATATCTTCTCATTGCAACGATTCAATCTAATCAATTCAATTTTCTTTCGAGGTCGGAGATGTTACATCTAAAACCTCAAAATCCTAATTTTCATTTCAAATCAAATCCCTCAAATTAATTTCGACAAAACTTCAATCTAAATTGAAACTCCAAACTAAAATTTAAACTCACACATCAAAACATAAATTGAAACAAAATAAAGTCTAAATCAAAATTCCCCGTGTCATGTGATTTGGGATTTACCTCCTCTTCCTTTCCCCAGCCGAGAGTTCAAGAATCTCCGGTTCCGCAGATATACTTGACACTCCCCAGCCAGAAACTCTTCTACTTCGTCCTAAGTTCGTCACTCGGACATCCGTGTTGGTTTTGTTGATCGCTTCGGTCAACACCAATACGCGCGGTGTGCTCCGTCACCACCACACCTATCGGGGGTCCATTTGTCGACCTCATTTTTGATGAGGTCTTCCTTTCTTCTTTTAGTGCTTAGGATCTAGCCTTAGGCTTTTCCTTCGACTATCTTAGAGGACTAGAATCGGGACCCACCTTTTAGAAATTCAAACCACTTCTTAACTCCCCGCAAACTCCACAAACTTGACTATAGACCCCTAATCACCTGGAGGGTCGAAATCAAATGTGGAAGTTTAAAGGATGAGTTCCTATATGACTCTTCGACCTTAGGATCGCCCCCGGTGGCTCGGTCCGGTGAAGGGCCGACTTACACTACACTTACACACTACATTTCCACACACTTCCTAAAACCACACCCATACCCAACTTGACCTCCCCGACTCATGTAGGTGATTCACATGGATGGTCCTTAACCCCCAAGCCCTCGGCTAAGAGGGTTGAGAACAACATAGCTGAATGCCTCAAATGAGTCCTCTCATGGCTCATATGGGCTTGAAATGGCTTCATGGCTCAACCAAAATGATTTCTTTCCACCTAAATCCACCCAATCTTCAATTTCCCAAATTTTCAATTTTTGACCCCCGGACCCTACACCTACTAAACCTACCCAAAACCCTCAAATTACCCAAATTTTCGCAAAATTTCCAAATTACCTAAAATTCTTCAAAATTATTCCCAAACATTTCTACACCACTCAAATTGATCATCTATATCCAAAAATACCAAAAATTCCAAGAAAACCTCCCAATACCCTCCAAATACCCAAAATACCCTTCTGACCCAAAAATCCAAAAATTCAGAAAATTCCCAGAAAATTCCAGAAAATCCTAAATATTCCCAATTTCATTTTGTCCAACTACACCATGGGCCAATTTTGTCAATTTACCCTACTTTTGTCAAAACCCCCAAATCGACCCATTTTAACCCAAAGTGAACCCAATGTTAAACCAAACCTATCCAATTGACCCCAATTTTGGTCCAATTCAATTCTAAACTTCAATTCAACATTCCCAATACCAATTTAGACCAAATCCAAGTCCAATTTGATTGACATTTGGATCCAATCTCACTTTTGGCCTTAAAGCCCAAATTTGGACCCATGACCCAAACTTAACCCAAACTCACCCAATTCAACTCCAATTAACCTCAAATCTTTTCTAAATCTTCCTTAACATTCCCACAAACAAAACCCTAACATGATTTGCCCAAAATTTAGACCCAAACCCTACTCAAACTCAACCCAAGGTTAAAAGGCCCATTTTCGACCTAAGCCCAAACCTAACCCAAATTCAACCCAATTCAAATCCAAATCACCCCCAATTTGTTTCAAATCACTCATGACACATCTATGAGCTAAACCCAACAATTATTTGGCCCAACCTCTTTACAAAATTCCCATCCATAAATTCATTTTTAAACTTAAGGGCCCACTTCCTTAAACCACTTTAAAAGCCCATTTCCTTCAAAATTCAAAAGCCCAAATCTACCCTAAAGCCCACATGACATCTCCATTTGTCATCCATTTAATTAAATCCATTACCTAAGTCCTAAAATCATCATTGAATTATTCCAAATGAAGCTTCATCCAAATTCCCATTAAATTACCAAAAATTTCTTAAAACCCATTTTTATGAAATCGACTCAACTTTCCCCAAGCCAAAGACAAGCCATGCAAGCCATTGACAAGCCACATGAAGCCATGGGAGGCTTCGACATGTGACCATGCCATTAATGGTAAAAGGAGGGGCTCCTTTCCTAATCTTTCATTAAGCCTTTTTACCTTAAGCATGTCACACACTAAACCATGTTTAGCCACCTCATCACTGGATAGAGACCACACCACTCTCTCTGGTCGACCCAACCGATCCTCTCAGCCCAAAATCAGTGCCATGGGGAGGTGAACCAAGCCCAAAAGGTGGGTTGACCCATTTGGACCCAAAATAAGCTCATCCCCCATTCCATTTCAATCCAACTCCTTTACACATGGCATTTGCCAATCGCCTACACTAAACCCCAGCCCCGACCCACCCGACCAAGATGGTGACCATCGCTCGGCCGCCGGCCACCGTGCCGCCGGAAAACACCATGGCCGAGAGCTCACATGTGAGCCAACATTGAAATTCTCACTTGCCGAGCCGCCCCATCCCTAGCTGGCCACCATGGCCGATCTTCTCCTCACCCGCAGCAACTCGATCCCAAGCCCTAACTCCCCCCGGGAGGCCTTCCACCCTCTCCTATTTAAACCCCTCACCCTCTCGGCCAAAGAGGTGCGAAGCAAAACCTTACGGAAACTCGCCAAAATCACTCCGCATCACTCTCCACACATAGAGCACTCGATCCCCACCGAATTCCACCGCCATTTCTCCTCTAGTCAGCTCAATTTCGAGCTCAAACTTTAACCCAAAAACCAGGACACTTCTCCACAACGGAGCCAATTCCCAAATCGATTGGCTCTACACCTTCACCGTACCAAGAGAAGGTGTCCACCATCAAAAGCCCCATCTCCAGTGCCACCCAGCTGCTCCAGCTCTCCAAGCTTTGTGATCGGCTTGGTCGAAATCATATCCGTACAATTCACTGCACTCAGAGACTTCATCCGGAGCTTCGCTAGACCCAATCGAAGGTGCAACAACTCTCGATCGAAGCCACACTTCTCCGAGCCAAGGTATGAGCTAACTCTTCATCCCGAGCTTCCGAAGATTCTCTATTTCAAATGCCTTAGTTTCAATGCATGTTAACCGTATGGATGCGTTCGTCTCTTCAAGACGAATCCATAGCAGTATAAGAACGTAAAAATCCATCGAGAATCGAGCGAGATCTTAGTGGATTTAGTGTGGACTCGCCCTCGGCGAGAACACTCGGGGACGATGAACGGATGCCGTCCATTCAATACACGCGCGGACGAGCGGCTCGCATGGCGTCGGACCAGGAAACGGTGCGAGAACCGCGGGGCCCGGCCGCCGACTCGTATGGCGGCGCCCAATCACGCGCCGCGACACGTACCCCTTCGGAGTCGCCGATGTTTCGCCGGCGCCGCGTGGATAAGTAGATAATTATGGTATTTAATGTATTTATTAAATATCCGTAAACTTCAAAAATCCATATCTCTGTGTAGGAAAATCACAAAAATAAAATAAAAATACCCTCTCGCTTTCAGTGAAATCGTAGGAGAATAATGTGGAAAAGAAATCATTTAATTTCATCAAGTATTTTATTTTTTATAATTTATTTACTCTCTCGCATACATTTAATTCTCCATGCATGTATACAATTCACCATGGCATGAGACCATGTGGCTTTTGAAGCCTCCGAACTCGGGAACATTCCCCGAATTTTCCAAGGTCGTAGGCCATCTCTCGTGAAGAGTTATTTATTTTTCAAATGCATGTCATCGTTTTGAGTATTTTAATTCCAAAAATTAGCATGTTGTGAAATAAATTCTAGGAAAATTTGGTGATGTTCCTTATGACCAGAGAACCCTAGAAAAATAGATTTTGGCTTAGTTCATTCAAAACAACTCTAATCGGCTTAAACACCCAAAATAGGTCTTTAATTAATTAGAGTTAACCAAACATCAAATTGACTTGAAATCAATTCTCCACTGACCTTTAGGATCAGAGGAATCCACCATAAAAATTTGAGGTCAATTGACTTGGTTAGCCCCACTAATCGGGTTGATTAAGTCACTTAGCCATTTTAAACTTTAAAAATTCATAACTTTTAAAATACTTTTCAAAAATTCACCAAATTGGTTTTGGAGCCTCTCCGATATCAGGGGAACCCAAGAAAATTAAAATTTCAATTTTCTAAAAAAGTTGATTTTTAATAATATTTTAATATTTTTAATAATTAAAAAATAATAAAAATCACAAAAATAATAAAATTCACCAAAATGTCACATTTTGAATTTTAATCACTTAGGAACAAATCCCACATTTTTCCTAGGTCTATTTAGTGAGATATTGAATTTTAAAGCCCTAAGGTAATTTTAAAATTAAAAAATGTATTTTCTAGCATTTTCACTAAAATAATTATAATAAATCATAGAAAAATCAGAAAATTGCAAAATTTGTTTCTCTGGTTTCCTTGATATCAGAGAGATTTTTTGAAAAATATAAAATCCATTTTTCAACATTTATTTTATTTTTAAATTAATTAACACTCCAAAACTCAAAATAATTATAATAAAAATAATATAATTCAAAAAATCACCAAAATTGGTCCAAGTGCTTCTCTGGTCATTAGGAATGTCCCCTAATTTTCTTAAGGACAGAAACTTTCCCTTGGTCATGTTATCAAATTTTCCTTGAAAATCTCTATTTTCCACCAAAAATAATTATATAAATAAATTAAATACATAAAAATCACATTTTCTCCTCTCATGTCTTTATCGACATATGAGTGAAGTCACATAAAAATTTCAAATTCATTTAAGTTCAATTTAGTGAGTTATGAAATTATTAAGCTTAAAGGGTAAAATGGTAATTAAACTTTTAACCCTTAATTAAAACTTTAGGTTTAATAAAAATCAACAAGTAAAATATTTGATCTTAATCTGATTTGGATGATTGAAATTTAAATAATTAAAGGGTAGAAACCCATTAAATAATTTTAAAATGATTAAACTTTAATTAAATAATAGATTAAATTTGGAAGAATAATAAAATCTGGAATTATTAAAATAAGGGATATTTATTAGGAAGAGATTTATTCTTTAATTTAAAAATCCCTAAATTAATCATCTCATTAATGTTCAACTTTTAATTAAAATGATAATTCAAATTCAAAATATTAAAAGACTTAATTAAATTATTAAACTCTTTTAAAATTTCAATTAAAATTAAAAATAAAGTAAATTAAAGATAAATTAAATTAAAATTAAATTAAATTTAATAATTAAATTAAATTAAGATTAAATTAAATTAAATTAAATTAAATTAAAATTAAATCAAATTAAATTAAATAATTAAATTAAATAATTAAATTAAATTAAATTAAATAATTAAATTAAATTAAATTAAATTAAATAAATTAAATTAAATTAAACAATTAAATTAAATTAAATTAAATTAAATAATTAAATTAAATTAAATCAAATCAAATTAATTAAACACCAAATCAAATTAAATTAAACTATGTTAAACTAAATTAAAACTCAATTAAATTAAGTTAAATTAAATATAACATCACCTAAGACATAAAGAATTCAAAATAAATGATAAAGCAACTCGAACACTATTCCAAATTTAAACCCTTTAACTTAAATCAAATCATTTGAATACTAATTTACCCTCGAAAGTTTTAGATTATCATAACTCCTAAACGGAACATCAAATGAAGTGTTACCTCACTCATAGGATATTCAAATGTCCTAGTTCACTCGAGCAAGATAACAATAAAACTTAAAATTCTCTGACGATTAATTCATTTGTATAATTAAATTCATTTCGGACTTAAAACAATCCTAGAAATATTGAAAAGATGTTTAAGATTCTTCTTAAGCACTTCCTCAATATGATAGGATATTTATAAGAACAATCGGACTTAATTGTTCTTCGATGAAGAAAATCGTCCTCAAACAAAAACACAAAGAACCTAGACGTCATAGAGAGATGACTAGCCATAGTGATTAGGAATTTGTAGAAAACCATAACCTTTCCCTTAGCTTTACCTAGGAACTTGCTTAAATATTCTAATTATGTTTTAAGTGTACTTGGGATGACGGGAAGACCCTCCATGTACGCTTTTATTTTTATCGCAATTTATTTTCTTGCAATTTACTTTCCGCAATTTACATTATCGCAATTTATTTAATCGCATCGCACTTTACTTTTCTCGCATGATAAACAACCGTTGCATGAAAACCCACACCTTTAGGATAGACCCTAAAACTGAAACCAAATTAAGTTAAAAGTCATTGCAAGATAAAATTCACCGCCACAACATTTCAAAATATAAAACAACTCAAAATTTAATCACAAACATAACACAAAACTACAATTACAACTAAATTAAAACGTCCCGTCGGATGATCGGGAATACCTCGATGATGTAACCTACGTGTTGCTAACGGGATTTCCCACGGTCTAAATGAAAGTGTGGAACTCATTCAACTGAGTTTAGCAAATTCATCCGGACTAAGTGAATCCGATAAAAATAATGATGCCTGAAGGATGGAACCGCGGATCTTAACCGTGTCGTTATAATCAACTTTAAGATTTGTTTTAATTAAAACGTAAAAAACACTTGGAAATTAAGACTTTCTCTAAACCAAAACACTTTTCTCATCTCCTCGATTTATGATTTCTAAAACTAAACCTCTCGCAACAACAAGGAACTTGGAGCATGGTGGGCAAAGACGGCCATCGTCGTCGCAGAAACTCGAACCTACTTCAAAGAAACTTTCCTAGAATTAAATAACCAAGCCATAGGACTTCGAGGTAGCTTGCCTAAGTGCAACATAAATCCTCAACTCTTCGTTAGGCATTTGCATTCGCAAATTAAGCCCTAACCGGTCTTAGGATTCCGAGGTAGTCGTCCGATACGACAATAAACCCTCACATCTTCTAGAGCTATTTGTTTGATTTTATCATACAAATATAAGCCCTAATTAATTAAAATCGGCAAGATCGAAATACTAAATAAACATTAGGACTTTCCTAAATTCAAGCCAAACAATATGATAGTCGGGAAATTACCGAAGTTCACTTCGAATCGCTGATTTCTCCTACCTTTCTTCCTTTGGATTCACAAAACAAAATGTTCCAAAATTTGATCCATTCCCTATCGAAACTCCAAAATTCAATCTTCGAAAACCTTAAACTTCGAAATTCTCGAGAGCAGTAATTATCGATTATTATCGAGAGTTTTCTTAAGTGATTCCCGTCACTTAAGATGTAATTAACTATAGTGGCTTGCCCTTATAGTGGAATTTTAAAGAACCTGTGTAATATAAACCCCGTTTGATACTTTCATATTAAGCTGTGGAATTTGTCGGCTTATGAAATTGGTTCGCGTACCAAACGGATGTCACAAAACTTCTAGTTTATTCGATCGAGCCCCACCATCAAGCAGTGTGTCTATCCTTAGTGATAGATACACGGCTTGTGGTGCGGTGCTCGTTTATATAAACTATTCGGGATGTGAGATCGGCTTAATCTCATATCTTAAAACTTTCAAATTTAAAAATTATTTTCAAAGCCAAATACTACTTTCTAAATTATATATATATTTAAATCAAATTTAAAATTTAAATTCGCCGACAACTTCGTTAGGCGACCTCTTTTCAAAATATCAACACAACCTAAAAATAATGCCGACAAATTCTCGGCGACTCCACCTGGGACTATTCCTCTCTCCATTATAATCAAATAATTCTGCTTTCAAAAATCGGTAATGTATCCATGTCCCTAATGGATCAAACTACCCTTCTTTCCGTTGGAATACTATGTTCATTTCTATCTTGAACAAGTATAGCCAACATTCTCTCGGATTTAGGAGCCACCGTTTAGACACCCCTAAACGAGAGGTTCCGAGATCCTTTTACCTCATTTCCGAGGTGGGGTGGACCCCCGATAGGTGTTAGTTTAGGAGTGATCCTTCGAGTCGAGAAGTCTTGCTTAAGACTTTCTTTTCCTTTCGAATCGGATTCCTTACCTTCTCTACACCTTTGAACATTCTGTTCTAAATAAACAAACCCTCTAATAAGTGATTCTTTTAACAAATGATTCTTTTTTTATAAATACATGAACAAAAATGAGTTCAGACTCTTTTCAATTCCTTTCTTTTCGTCCTAAAGAAAAGAAGCATAACTCTGGGACCGACAAACCGAATCTACCTCGCGTAAATGGAAGCCCCGAAACCGATTTTCTCCTTCACCAACGGACCGGACTTCGCCGTCTATAAGGATGAGCTACCCGACAATGGGGTCATCCGATTCGGACAGTGGATTCGAAAACACGAACGTCAAGGTCACCGACGTCTCCCTCTTCGCACCGACGAACAAGGTATCCGAAGCCGAGGAACCACCGCTCGAGTTCAACCTTAGATCGACCCAAGAGTTTCCTCCCCGCAAAGGGTCCCGACTAGGAGGAGTACCGCCGTCCGCAGGAGGACCTGCTCTCACTACCCCCACTCGGTCTAGTTGTTTCCGCACCTACCCCGACTTCCGCCAAATCAAAGGGGAAAGAAATCCGTAACTATGATAAACCCGTTACCGCGGAGGGTACCGGATCTTCCCGTAAGACCTTCCGTCTTCGAAATCGGGTCCAGCTTCGAAGATTCCGTCGCCGACAAAGACCCAAAGAAGAAATAGAAATAGAAGGATCGCCGTGGAAGCCGTAGCCGCCGAGATCGCCTTCCCGGAGGAAATTCCGCAGTTGCCGTAATATACACCGTTACCGTAATATACACCACCGCCCGACTACATACCACTTTGGGAGGAAGCAGTGTTCCATCCCCTCTCCGCCGCAGAGGATGAGGAGAATGTTCGCAAGATTGCCGCCACATTACCACGCCCCGCATACTACAACGATAGCCGCAAGAAAAGAACTAGAACTACGCCGTTCGCTTCGACCGCAAACTTTGGTAGAAAAGTTAGCAAGGAAGGAAAACCGCCCCGTGTCGAAATTCTACGAAGGATAGTGGCGGTGCCGGTCAAATCCCGTCTCGGGCCTCGAGTAGAACCCGCCGTCATGATAGAAAAGCCAAGCAAGAGAATGAAGGCTAGCCCGCCCGTCGTAGTATCGTGATTGCGGACTAGTGAGGATACCACCTTCCAAACATTCGGCCGATGCGACCATCCGGTCCCAGACCTTCCGTCGCTGTAAGGATGGTGTGGCGTCCCACTACGGGCAGCTCGAGACCGAAACAAGCAGCCTCGAGAAAGAAAGTCTCGCCAGAGGCCGGAATCCGAAGAAAGTGCTACCGCGATGAAGGGGACTCGTGAAAAAGGACCCGGCAACCATCGCATGACAACCACAAAGATACACAGAAAGCTCCGCTAGAAGATGCCATGGAAAAGCCGAGAACCGACATCCGACGGTCGGCAAAAGAAAGAGAAGAAAAGTTCGGAGATGAGATCGACTCATCGGAATTCATGGACAATGAATATGCGAAATCAACATGGTCGAGACACGAGCTTCATCGCCTTCTCAAGGTGCTCCCGCAAACTGCAGAAGAGAGGAGCCGTAACCGATGAAGAGACAGCCTTCAGAAAAGGACGACACGATCGCTCAAATGGCGAAGAGGATGGAAGAGATGGCCATAGCTCGGCCACTCTCCAAAGTCAAGTACAACCACATGAGAGACACCCCCGTAAGTCATTCACATCGTAGACGGAGGAAAGGAGATTACATCCGTCAATGGGGATGACCAACTGAAAAGGATACAACACAAAGTATGATCCCCGAAAAGGATATCAAGAACTTGGTAGAGCAGCAAGTGCGAGAAGCCCTAGCACAATCGAAGAACGGGACATCCATTCGGACGGGTAGACCTTACCCGAAGAATTCGACGCCGTCCAATACCCGAAAGGCTTCGTACCACCTCTCGTTTAAGACCTTCGATGGAACCGGGAACCCCCGACAAGCATGTTGCACACTTTCGTGCCGCCTGTTGCAATGCCGGCGGGAGCGATGCGCTACTCTTCCGACGCTCGTTAGCAGTCCGTCGGAATCGCCTTCGACCGGTATGCGTAACTACCCAACGGTTCCGTGAAGACATTCTCGCAGCTAGAGAGCCTCTTCATTAAGCGATTTGCCGGAGCTCACAGACCACATCACTATAGGTGATTTAGTGGTAGAGAAACAAAGGCCGAATGAAACTCTAGTGGATTACATACTTCGATGGAGAAATTTAAGCATGAAGTGTGAACCACAACTCGCAAGAACAACATGCGATCGGATCTTGCTTAAAAGCATTCACGGCCCGATAAGCACTTCTCCTCAAGGGATTCACTATTAAGACTTTCGAGAAGTTGTTAAGCAAGGCCGGAAGCTTGCAAGAAGAGGCGAAGCACTAAGTTTCGCCGACAAGACTGACAAGCGTAAGCCGGTGAAGACCTTCGAGAAGAAATCCGGATCGTTGCAAAGCATTGACAAAGGCAAACAACCGATGCAAATACCACCGTAACGGCCGCAAGCAACCACAACAAAATTACCAACGAACCCCGGTCCAACCTATCATCGTCTCCGCAAGATGAACAACCGTCTCGTCCGCAACGTACATCGAGGGAGCTTCGAGCAGAGAATATCCGTTCAAAAATGAAGCAAGATCAAAGATGTTCCGTAGCTTAATGAAAACTCCAGCATTTCCACCGCTGCAGCCCAAAAGACCGCAGGAAGTCAACAAGAAAGGTGATCCCAACTTTTGCCCCTACCATCTGGATGCTCGGGCACAAGATAGAAGACCGCATTACCTTCAAAAGTCGGCTCAACGACAACCTTCGGAAAGGAAATATAACAATCCCGAAGGAGTACATGAAGGAACCCCGTAAAGGAGGTTCCGTCAATGTTATCTCAACCGATCCCGTCATTCCGATAGATCCCTATGCAACCGACGATGGATGGACTACCGCCCGGACGAGATCTTCGAAGAAGATTTTAGACAACATCCGAACCGCTTCGGTGCGAGCTTCAATTCGTAGTTCGAGACCCGTTAAGCCGTACTATCACTCGCGATAGAAGAACCACCTCGACAGAGAAAATCGAAGAGAAGAAGAAAATCGACGAAGAAGAGGGGACCGAGATTCCTAAGGCTGGACTAGGGGTCGCTTATCCTAGGATAGTTGTTTCCGATTCTGGGAGAAATCCCTCGAACCTCCGATTTTGTATGATTATCTCGCTCACTTCGGTGGGATCATATAATGATAAGGGTGATGGCGTTGGCTACGTTTTGACTCGTTTCTAACGATTACGTAACTAGCGACAATCCGGGCGTCGATTTCGATACCAACAACAATTCTCAAATCATACAAGATCTCGACGATCAAAATGACGAAGAAGGCATCCATCAAGGAGGCTACGAGAGTTCAACAAGCAACGGATCTATCCGTGAGTTTCGAGGAGCTCCAGCTTACGATAGAGTTAGAGCCTTCGCATTTTGAAGATAATCCGTAAGAGCCCGTCATTCCGATTCGAGAGGAGACACCGACAAACTCAACACTAGATTCGAAGAAATTACGAAGTCAACCTAAGAAGTGGAAAAGTTCTACCTCCAAGAATGGGTCCAAAAGACAAAGGAAAGCGTGTGGTTGTTCAAGAAGAACCAACCCCACAGAAGACATACCCGTTCGAGAAGAAGCCGAGACGCATGGAGAACAAAGTGGACTACAACGTGCTAGCCCATCTTAGGAAACTACCGCCAAACCGAGCATTCTACGATGCTCTCATCTTATCAAAGGAGATGAGAGAAGCTCGATCAAGGCCTTACTTGATCCGGAAATTCGCTTAGCTCAAATGGCCGGAGATTCCTTAGATGAGGTTTGCTCGTTAAAGGAACAACGAGGTGTTACCTTCACTGACAATGACCTACTACTTGGGACGACAGATCACAACCGACCATCTGTACATTTCAGCTACAATCGGGAAGTTTACGCTCTCCGCAGTATTGGTGGATCCAGGAGCATCAATCAATATAATGAGTCTTCGAACACTAGCATACTTGGAAATTGATGCTCGTGAGCTCGAGGCCGACAAAATGTTATTAAGAGGATTCAACCGTAAAGGAGAAAGAGCCCTCGGTCAATAACGCTACCGATGAAGACCGGTGACTTAGCAAAGACAACCGCAAAATTTCATATAATCGATTCGTAAACGTCGTTCAACGCTCTACTCGGGCCGACCATGGATACATGAAAACAGGATGGTACCATCATCTCTACACCAAAGGCATCAAGTACTACGATGGAGGGGAACAAGTGCATCAAAGGTGACTTACAACCATTCTCCGTACATGAGATCGGAGTCCATGAAGATGCAACTTATTATGCACCGCCAAAGAAAACAATCTTCTCCAGCAGATACCATAACAAATGAAGCAAAGAAAGTTCGAGACAACGAAGAACTCGAAGTTCTAGTCCATCGCTCACTCACCACTCCCTTCCGGCGAGATGGTGAAGGTTTCTCCACAACTCGCATCCGAGGTCGAGGCCGGGGACGAGGCCGTGGTAGAGACACTAGGACAATCGGATGTAAGAAACCAGCCATCAATGTTGATCGGGAAGATAGTCTCAAGAGGAAAAAGAAATCAAGCAAGAAGCAAGCAACAATAAGTCGAAAGAAGCCGCAATACAAGATCTCCCTCGAAGATGAAAAGAACGAAGAATACAAATCAATGTACGAGAAGATTAACCACTACGTACATACTATGACCCTAACTCCGATCCATTCTAATAAGATCGAGGGTATGGAGGTCAAAGAGGTACGTAGTGACGGTGCAAAGCCGATCAAATTCTACCGTGGTGCTTCTTCCTCCAAAACTCGAAAATAATGTACAATTCGAAGATGTCACTTCATCGAATTAATGGAATTACCTTTTGAGTGGTACTCTCCCCGTGTTCAAAATTTAATTCAACGTGGTTTCTTACCTCGACAATGGACAAAAGGCCAATCACAACATTTTGAAAAGTTATGGAATAACTCCGGCCGTCCTCCCAATTCAAAGTATGGACTCGGATTCGGCACGTAGGGTCGCCGACGATACCGAATTTTGCTTGGTTGTCACTTGCAAGTCCAATGAAAACCGCATGGAAACTACGTACGAACTCGAAGATTTACAAATTGGAGACGCTCCACCGAATTCGAAGAAGAAATTAAATCCACAATAGATGAGTTAACGGAAGTTAACTTAGGTACTAGCGAAGAGCCTAGTACCTACCTTTGTTAGCTCCTTACTCAATAAAGAAGACTCCGAAGAAATAATCAAGTTATTAATGGAATTTAAAGACCGTTTTGCTTCGGAGCTACGATGAAATGCCATGATTAGCCCCGCAGGTCGTGCAGTCCATAAGCTAGAGTGGATCCTACTTCGCTCCACGTACAAGGTCCTTAAGAATGCGTCTAGAAATCGAACAACAAGTCATAGCCGAAGTTAAAAAGCTAATAGACGCTAAATTTGTCCGTGAAGAACAATACCCGACCCGGTTAGCCAATGTGGTGCCACGTAAAGAAGAATGGTCGCATCGAATTTGTGTAGACTTCGCAGATTTAAACAAGGCATGTCCAAAAGATGAATTCCTCTACCGATCCTGAACCGATGATCGATATTGCTTCGACACATGAAATATTCTCATTCATGGATGGATCTTCGTGATACAACCAGCATAAAAATGGCTCCAGTAAGATGAAAAGCTTACAAGCATTCGTAACGCCGATCGGAGTATTTTGCTACACGATGGATGCCATTCGGACCGAAGAACGCAGGAGCAACTTACCAAAGAGCAATGACAAGAATTTTTGATGATCTCATCCACAATCAAGTCGAGTGCTACGTGGACGATGTCGTCATCAAAAGCAAAGTAAAGGAAAACCACTCGTATGATTCGAGAATTGTTTTCGAACGATTAAGACAATTTAACCTTAAGATGAATCCCTTAAAATGCGCTTCGGCGTCACCTCCGGAAATTCTTAGGATTCGTTGTCCGACATCGTGGAATTGAAATCGATCCGGAGAAGATTAAAGCTATCTTAGAAATGCCGCCTCCCAAAACCTTAAAACAATTACGATCTTTTCAAGGGAAGTCGGCATATCTTCGACGCTTTATCTCAAACTCCGTCAGTAGGTGTCACCTTTCTCGCACTAGTTAAAAAGGACGCCAAATTTATTCGGGAAGAGAAATGCCGAAGGCCTTCGAAGACATTAAACGATATTTAATGACACCTCCCGTCTTAGCAGACCCTGGCCTCAGTGTAGACCGTCGATACTTTACACCGCGGCTTTAGACGACTCTCTGAGCCCCGTTAGCCTGTGTCAATGATGAGGGTAAAGAAAATGCTCTTTACTACTTAAGCCGTCGTTTACTTCCGACGGAAGTAAGGTATCCCGCAATCGAAAAGCATTGTTCGTCCCCGATCTTCGCCGCTCAAAAGCTCGTGCACTACATGCTTTCTCACAAGGTCAACTCGATTTCGAAGTTTAATCCATTGCAATACTCGATGACTCGTCCAACACTTTCCGGCAGTACTTGCCGGATGGTCAATGATATTATTGCAATTCGATATAACTTTCGTGCTCTCGCGTGCCGTAAAGGGACAAGTCTTAGCAGACTTCTCGCAAAGACACCCTTCGCCGGCCGAATCTCCTCTCAATGACGATCCGCCGATGAACAAATAATGAACCTAGAAGACCTGACGATCGACGTTGGGAATTATATTTCGACGGAGCATCTTCAAGCACACAAAGACGAAGAATCGCAAGTGATAGTGCCCTGTAAGGCAGAATCGGGCTAATCTTTATAACACCGGAGCGGGGATGTTAAGATACTCCTACCACTTGACGTAACCGTGTACAAACAACGAAGCGTAATACGAAGCCCTCATAACGGGATTGGAATTAACCATTCAAATGGGAATAACAGACATCAACATCTACGGGATTCGCAGCTAATCATTCAACAGATCGTCTGACAAGACAGAATTTCTAAACCAAGACTCGAACAATACTTCCAATATGCCATACAAATTGCTGAACAGATTCCAAATGTAACGATCTACAAAATTCCTAGAAAAGAGAATGCTTTAGCAGAGATGCTTTAGCCCGTCTCGCAAAAGAATTTGCTCGTTTGCAAGATGAATCAGCTGGAAGTGTCAGCTCACTGACGTCATGTCCTATCACAACTGACATAGACATGATACACAAATCAAGAAAAGAAAAAGAATCAACTGCAAAGCAAGGATGTAAAAACACGAAGATCGGCGACAACCATCGATGATCTACTCCGCAAACAGAAAGCTACCGGACGATAGGTCGCTAGCCCATCGCATCAAGAAAAGAACTCGTCTTACGCATTAATAAACAACACATCGTATGTAAGGTCTTTTGATCAAATGCGGCTAAGGTGCCTAAGCGGGTCCGAGGCCCGTGAAATTGTTAAAGAGGTGCATTCGTGACTCCGTGGCGCTCACCGCCGGGTCCAAAGATGAAAATGAAAATTAAAAGACTAGGTACTACCGGCCCTCGATGATGACCGACCGCATGAAAATCGCCAAGAGCCGTCACCAATGCCAAGTGCACGGAGTGGTTCTACACCAACCTCCAAATGTGCTGCACCCGACAATTGCGTCGTGGCCATTTGAATGTTGGGGCACGTATATAGTGGGTCCGATAGAACCACCATCTTCAAAAGGACATCGCTTCATTCTTGCAGCTACAGATCACTTTTCCAAGTGGCGAAGCAGCTCCACTTAGAGAAGTGAAAGCACACCACGTGCCGCAGCTTTTCAAGAACCAAGTTGTCTACCGTTTCGGAGTGCCGCGCAGATCATCTCGTATAATGGGTCGCATTCGAAGCACACAAATCAACAATTTTGTCATGAGACACGGAATCGACCGGCGATACTCGACAATTTACTACCCAAGAGCAAACGGTCTCGCCGAGGCTTTTAATAAAACTCTCGTTCAAATCTTAAAGAAAACCCCGGACGATAATAAGAGAAATTGGCACGAGAAATTGTTAGAAGCCTTAGCGGCCTACCGGACAACCTTCGTAACTCCTACTCAAGCTACACCTTACGCTCCGGTGTATGGGTCCGAGGCAAGTAGTTACCTTTAGAGGTTCAACTTCCTTCACTCGAATTGCAGCTAGCAAACAAGATCACGACGAAGAAAACGCCGTACTACGACTCGAAGAATTAGAAAGCTCGAAGGGAAAAGACTTACAGCAGCAACAGTAATTTAGAACTATACCAAGCTAAAATGGTTCAAGCCCATGACAAACCGGTCCGCCCAAGAACCTTCAAAGTCGGTGACTTAGTTCTCGTTCTCAAGAGACCTATTCTCGCACACCGCAAGATAGGAGGAAAATTTGAACCCACTGGGAAGGACCGTTCGTGGTCGAAGCAAGATACTCGTGAGGTTCCTACCACCTAGTGAATCGCCGTGGAGAACGACATATGCTTCCGATCAACGAACGATACTTCGAAAAAGTATTACGCTACCCGATGTTTCGAAGGAATGAATTCTTCATCCCTAAGAAACACGGGTGAAGTAATTACTTATGATCGGGTCCGAACCCAAAAATAATAAAATGTGCTAAAATAAATAAAACATGATAATAAAGTTTTCCTCGTTTTCTTCTCCAAATCAAAGTCCCTTTTCCGATCTTATCCTACTTTATTCCCGATAAAATATAAGAATAATAAAAAATGTATCTTTAATAAACATTTTCTTAATGTTCTTGTTCTTAAGTACAACCCCCGATCCTTTTCCTTGTCTTTTCGCAGGAAATGTCGAACGGCGGTCGGGTCTTGAACTTTAAGAATGGCGTAAGCCTCGCACTCGATGAAAAGAGGGTGAAAGATGGAGCGATAATCGAGATCGACTCGCATTTCGCACCAAGCAGCTCTACAAGACGAGGAAAGTGACTGGGTCCCAGCTAACCGAGAAGAACCGCCCGGACGTACAAATGATGAAAGTGGGTGGCCCAAGCCACCAATCCAACAACAAGAAAAGAAAGGCAAATACCGAAGAAGACAAGAAAATGAAGTCCGTAATCGCTAAAGCGGAGGGCAAGCTTGCCGCCGCCGCGCCCACGGAGATTCAAGAAGTTCGGAGAGCTACTCTCATGCCCACGCAACGAAGAAATAAGAATCGCCGTATCCGTAAAATGTTAACAAAACTAGCCGCGACCGCCGCGACGAGACAACTTGCTAATGCCAGCACTCACATTTCAAGGACACCGGTTCACCAGAACTCGAAGAAAGGAGGCCACCTCCTAGAATAACAGAAAGAACCAGTGGAAATCTCCGTAAGATCGAAGAAAGAAGGCTACCACGCCACCGGATAGAACCACCAAGCAAGGCATGACCTTGTCGTGCAAGCAACCCCGGGGATGTCCCGACGTGCATCATCCCCGAGGAGCCGAGGTATGCAGTGGGAACGTGAAGGGATCGAACCATATATCCCACAATATGTCACAAGGCCTCGCCATCCGCATCATTCCGAATACGAGCCGGAGAGGATGCGAATGTTGAAAAGAAAACTTTCGAATACTTCGAGAGAATTAAAGGAAGAAGAATCAACATACTAGAAGGCCTCGAGCTACACACCGACGTATTCTCGCAGTATGAACAACAAAGAAATCGTGGATTGTATCCAGGATTCGAAGAGAATGGGCCGAGCAGGCCGCCTAAGGGAAAACACATACTCGAACCCCGGAGATGGATGCCGTGGAAAGGAAGAATCACAATACAATGCGGATGCTGCTACAACTTTGTCAAGACAGAAAAGGAAACCCACCAGGGATACTCCGTCATGGCCAAGTGGATCCGATGCCACTAGTCATCAAGAGAATGGTAAAAAGATTGATAACATGGAGGGTACTGCCAGCAGATTGCATACCCAATAGCTGCATTATCAACATCTACAAACGGGGTGACTGCATACCCCCACATATCGATCACCACGACTTCGTCGACCTTTCGCACGGCCTCTTCTTGAATGAGTGCAACATCATGTTCGGATCCGACCTCCGGATAGCAGGCCCGGTGAGTTCCGAGGGCCGCAGAAGATACCTTTACCGGTGGGTTCCGTCATGATATCGCAAGGTAACGGAGCGTATATCGCAAAGCATTGCATACCGTGGGTGCCAGTGGAGCGAATCTCGCTACTTTCGTGAGGATGGACGACAAGAAAATACCTTACCATTTCCAACCGCACCCGCAGCTGGAGAACCTCCGCCTTACGAGCCGTGAGTTACATGGGAAATATCACACCTCCAATGTACATCCAACTCGCATCCTTGCCAAGGATGGCTTGGAAGGTGATGTTATCGACCATGTACCTCACTATTCGTACATGGATTTTCGACAGATGATTCTTTCGATGGATCAACAAAGATCATACACAAATTCGTTTCGAGTCTACATGGATTGTATGAAATATATTCCGCATCGAGTTGTATGATATATTTTCAACATGATTGGAATGAAAGTGACCATGTCACGTTTTTGGCCTTCACCTCTTTTGTGCAAATTGATTGGGAAACGCCATTAAAGTTAAATGAACTTCGAACAAAGAACAGAAAAGAAATAAAAAAAAAGAGAATAAAAGAAAACTTTCTAAAAAAAAAATCTAAAAATGACAAACACTAAGTTCACATGAACATTAAATAAACAATAAAATAAAATTTGAACCATTAAAAGATAAACGAAATCAACACAAAAATCAAATTCCATCCTTCCAAACTTCAAAATCAAATTTCATCTTTTACAAATTCCAAATCAAATTCTCAATCAAATTCAAATTCAATCTTTCCGCATTCTAAATCTTTATCAAATTCCAAATCCATCTCGATCAAATTTCAAATTTGATCTTCCCAAATCTCAAATCAAATTCTCAATCAAATTCCAAATCCAATCTCGATCAAGTTTCAAACTCGATCTTCCAAATTTCAAATCAAATCTTAAATCAAATTTCAATCGAGTTCAAATTCTATCCTTCCAAATTCAAATTCATTCTTTCCGCATTCTAAATCTCTATCAAATCTCAAATCCGATCTTCTAGATCTCAAATCAAATCTCAATCGAAAATTCAAATTCAAACTTTTGGGTCGAGGATTTTACATCCAAGACTGCACTGCTTTAGGATTCTTCCCTATTGCACTGAAATACATCAAATTCAAACCTTTTGGGTCAAGGATTTACATCCGAGACTGCACTGCTTTAGGATTCTTCCCTATCGCACCGAAATACATCAAATTCAAACCTTTTCGGGTCAAGGATTTACATCCGAGACTCGCACCGCTTTAGGATTCTTTTCCTATCGCACCGAAATACATCAAATTCAAACTTTTGGGTCGAGGATTTTACATCCAAGACCGCACTCGCTTTAGGATTCTTTCCCTATCGCACCGAAATACATCAAATTCAAACCTTTTGGGTCAAGGATTTTACATCCGAGACCGCACCGCTTTAGGATTCTTTTCCTATCGCACCGAAATACATCAAATTCAAACCTTTTGGGTCGAGGATTTACATCCAAGACCGCACTCGCTTTAGGATTCTTTCCTATCGCACCGAAATACATCAAAATCAAACTCCTTTTGGGTCGAGGATTTTACATCCAAGACTCGCATCGCTTTAGGATTCTCTTCCTATCGCACCGAAATACATCAAAATTCAAAACTTTCGGGTCGAGGATTTTACATCCAAGACCGCACTCGCTTTAGGATTCTCTTCCTATCGCACCGAAATACATCAAAATTCAAAACTTTTGGGTCGAGGATTTTACATCCAAGACCGCACCGCTTTAGGATTCTTTTCCTATCGCACCGAAATACATCAAAATTCAAAACTTTTGGGTCGAGGATTTTACATCCAAGACCGCACCGCTTTAGGATTCTCTTCCTATCGCACCGAAATACATCAAAATTCAAACTTTTGGGTCGAGGATTTTACATCCAAGACCGCACCGCTTTAGGATTCTCTTCCTATTGCACCGAAATACATCAAAATTCAACCTTCGGGTCGAGGATTTTACATCCGAGACCGTATCGCTTTAGGATCTTTTCCCTATCGCAATGAAATACATCAAATCGAATTCAAATTCTCGAGGTTAAGGATTTTACATCCAACACCACTTTGCTCCGAGATATCTTCTCATTGCAACGATTCAATCTAATCAATTCAATCTTCTTTCGAGGTCGGAGATGTTACATCTAAAACCTCAAAATCCTAATTTTCATTTCAAATCAAATCCCTCAAATTAATTTCGACAAAACTTCAATCTAAATTGAAACTCCAAACTAAAATTTAAACTCACACATCAAAACATAAATTGAAACAAAATAAAGTCTAAATCAAAATTCCCTGTGTCATGTGATTTGGGATTTACCTCCTCTTCCTTTCCCTGCCGAGAGTTCAAGAATCTCCGGTTCCGCAGATATACTCGACACTCCCCAACAGAAATTCTTCTACTTCGTCCTAAGTTCGTCACTTGGACATCCGTGTTGGTTTTGTTGATCGCTTCGGTCAACACCAATACGCGCGTGTGCTCCGTCACCACCACACTTATCGGGGGTCCATTTGTCGACCTCATTTTCGATGAGGTCTTCCTTTCTTCTTTTTAGTGCTTAGGATCTAGCCTCAGGCTTTTCCTTCGACTATCTTAGAGGACTAGAATCGGGACCCACCTTTTAGAAATTCAAACCACTTCTTAACTCCCCGCAAACTCCATAAACTCGACCGTAGACCCCTAATCACCTAGAGGGTTGAAATCAAATGTGGAAGTTTAAAGGATGAGTTCCTATAGGACTCTTCGACCTTAGATCGCCCCGGCGGCTCGGTCCGGTGAAGGGGCCGACTTACACTACACCTACACACTACACTCCCACACACCTCCTAAAACTACACCCATACCCAACTTGACCTCCCGACTCATGTAGGTGATTCACATGGATGGTCCTTAACCCCCGAGCCCTCGCTAAGAGGTTAGGAACAACATAGTGAATGCCTCAAATGAGTCCTCTCATGGCTCATATGGGCTTGATATGGCTTCATAGCTCAACCAAAATGATTTCTTTCCACCTAAATCCACCCAATCCTCAATTTCCCAAATTTTCAATTTTTGACCCCCGGGACCCTACACCTACTAAACCTACCCAAAACCCTTGAAATTACCCAAATTTTTGCAAAATTTCCAAATTACCTAAAATTCTTCAAAACTATTCCCAAACATTTCTACACCACTCAAATTGACCATCTATATCCAAAAAAACCAAAAATTCCAAGAAAACCTCCCAATACCCTCCAAATACCCAAAATACCCTTCTCGACCCAAAAATCCAAAAATTCAGAAAATTCCCAGAAAATTCCAGAAAATCCTAAATATTCCCAATTTCATTTTGTCCAACTACACCATGGGCCAATTTTGTCAATTTACCCTACTTTTGTCAAAACCCCCAAATTGACCCATTTTAACCCAAAATGAACACAATGTTAAACCAAACCTATCCAATTGACCCCAATTTTGGTCCAATTCAATTCTAAACTTCAATTCAACATTCCCAATACCAATTTAGACCAAATCCAAGTCCAATTTGATTGACATTTGGATCCAATCTCACTTTTGGCCTTAAAGCCCAAATTTGGACCCATGACCCAAACTTAACCCAAACTCACCCAATTCAACTCCAATTAACCTCAAATCTTTTCTAAATCTTCCTTAACATTCCCACAAACAAAACCCTAACATGATTTGCCCAAAATTTAGACCCAAACCCTACTCAAACTCAACCCAAGGTTAAAAGGCCCATTTTCGACCTAAGCCCAAACCTAACCCAAATTCAACCCAATTCAAATCCAAATCACCCCCAATTTTTTTCAAATCACTCATGACACATCTATGAGCTAAACCCAACAATTATTTGGCCCAACCTCTTTACAAAATTCCCATCCATAAATTCATTTTTAAACTTAAGGGCCCATTCCTTAAACCACTTTAAAAGCCCATTTCCTTCAAAATTCAAAAAGCCCAAATCTACCCTAAAGCCCACATGACAACTCCATTTGTCATCCATTTAATTAAATCCATTACCTAAGTCCTAAAATCATCATTGAATTATTCCAAATGAAGCTTCATCCAAATTCCCATTAAATTACCAAAAATTTCTTAAAACCCATTTTTATGAAATCGACTCAACTTTCCCCAAGCCAAAGACAAGCCATGCAAGCCATTGACAAGCCACATGAAGCCATGGGAGGCTTCGACATGTGACCATGCCATTAATGGTAAAAGGAGGGGCTCCTTTCCTAATCTTTCATTAAGCCTTTTTACCTTAAGCATGTCACACACTAAACCATGTTTAGCCACCTCATCATGGATAGAGACCTCACCACTCTCTCTGGCTGACCCAACTCGATCCTCTCAGCCCAAAATCAGGCCATGGGGAGGTGAACCAAGCCCAAAAGGTGGGTTGACCCATTTGGACCCAAAATAGGCTCATCCCCCATTCCATTTCAATCCAACTCCTTTACACATGGCATTTGTCAATTGCCTACACTAAACCCCAGCCCTGACCCACCTGACCAAGATGGTGACCATTGCCTGGCCGGCCGGCCACCGAGCCGCCGGAAAACACCATGGCCGAGAGTTCACATGTGAGCCAACATTGAAATTCTCACTCGCCGAGCCGCCCCATCCCCAGCTGGCTACCATGGCCGATCTTCTCCTCACCGCAGCAAACTCGATCCCAAGCCCTAACTCCCCGTGGAGGCCTTCCACCCTCTCCTATTTAAACCCCTCACCCTCTCGGCCAAAGAGGTGCTAAACAAAACCTTAAGGAAACTCGCCAAAATCACTCCGCATCACTCTCCACACATGGAGCACTGGATCCCCACCGAATTCCACCTCAATTCTCCTCTAGCCGAGCCCAATTTCGAGCTCAAACTTTAACCCAAAACCAGGACACATCTCCACAAGTGAGCCAATTCCCAAATTGATTGGCTCTACACCTTCACTCGTACCAAGAGAAGGTGTCCACCATCAAAAGCCCCATCTCCGAGCCACCCAGCTTGCTCCAGCTCTCCAAGCTTTGTGGATCGGCTCGGTCGAAATCATATCCAGTACAATTCACTGCACTCAGAGACTTCATCCGGAGCTCGCTAGACCCAATCGAAGGTGCAACAACTCTCGCATCGAAGCCACACTTCTCTGAGCCAAGGTATGAGCTAACTCTTCATCCCGAGCTTCTGAAGATTCTCTATTTCAAATGCCTTAGTTTCAATGCATGTTAACCGTATGGATGCGTTCGTCTCTTCAAGACGAATCCATAGAGTATAAGAACGTAAAAATCCATCGAGAATCGAGTGAGATCTTGTGGATTTAGTGTGGACTGGCTCTCGAGCGAGAACACTCGGGGACGATGAACGGATGCCGTCCATTCAATACACGCGCGGACGAGCGGCTCGGATGGCGTCGGACCGGAAACGGCGCGAGAACCGCGGGGCCCGGGCCGCCGACTCGGATGGCGGCGCCCAATCACGAGCGCGACACGTACCCCTTCGGAGCCGCCGATGTTTCGCCGGCGCCGCGTGGATAAGTAGATAATTAGGGTATTTAATGTATTTATTAAATATCGAAACTTCAAAAATCCATATCTTCGTGTAGGAAAATCACAAAAATAAAATAAAAATACCCTCTCGCTCGGTGAACAGAGGAGAATAATGTGGAAAAGAAATCATTTAATTTCATCAAGTATTTTATTTTTTATAATTCATTTACTCTCTCGCATACATTTAATTCTCCATGCATGTATACAATTCACCATGGCATGAGACCATAGGGCTTTGAAGCCTCCGAACTCGGGAACATTCCCCGAATTTTCCAAGGTCGAGGCCATCTCTGTGAAGAGTTATTTATTTTTCAAATGCATGTTGTCGTTTCGAGTATTTTAATTCCAAAAATTAGCATGTTGTGAAATAAATTCTAGGAAAATTTGGTGATGTTCCTTATGACCAGAGAACCCTAGGAAAAATAGATTTTGGTTTAGTTCATTCGTAACAACTCTAATCGGCTTAAACACCCAAAATAGGTCTTTAATTAATTAGAGTTAACCAAACATCAAATTGACTTGAAATCAATTCTCCACTGACCTTTAGGATCAGAGGAATCCACCATAAAAATTTGAGGTCAATTGGACTTGGTTAGCCCCACTAATTGGGTCGATTAAGTCATTTAGCCATTTTAAACTTTAAAAATTCATAACTTTTAAAATACTTTTCAAAAATTCACCAAATTGGTTTTGGAGCCTCTCTGATATCAGGGGAACCCAAGAAAATTAAAATTTCAATTTTCTAAAAAGTTGATTTTTAATAATATTTTAATATTTTTAATAATTAAAAAATAATAAAAATCACAAAAATAATAAAATTCACCAAAATGTCACATTTTGAATTCTAATCACTTAGGAACAAATCCCACATTTTTCCTAGGTCTATTTAGTGAGATATTGAATTTTAAAGCCCTAGGGTAATTTTAAAATTAAAAAATGTATTTTCTAGCATTTTCACTAAAATAATTATAATAAATCATAGAAAAATCAGAAAATTGCAAAATTTGTTTCTCTGGTTTCCTTGATATCAGAGAGATTTTTTTGAAAAATATAAAATCCATTTTTCAACATTTATTTTATTTTTAACTTAATTAACACTCCAAAACTCAAAATAATTATAATAAAAATAATATAATTCAAAAAATCACCAAAATTGGTCCAAGTGCTTCTCTGGTCATTAGGAATGTCCCCTAATTTTCTTAAGGACATGTAAACTTTCCCTTGGTCATGTTATCAAATTTTCCTTGAAAATCTCCATTTTCCACCAAAAATAATTATATAAATAAATTAAATACAAAAAAATCACATTTTCTCCTCTCATGTCTTTATTGACATATGAGTGAAGTCACATAAAAATTTCAAATTCATTTAAGTTCAATTTAGTGAGTTATGAAATTATTAAGCTTAAGGGGTAAAATGGTAATTAAACTTTTAACCCTTAATTAAAACTTTAGGTTTAATAAAAAATCAACAAGTAAAATATTTGATCTTAATCTGATTTGGATGATTGAAATTTAAATAATTAAAGGGTAGAAACTCATTAAATAATTTTAAAATGATTAAACTTTAATTGAATAATAGATTAAATTTGGAAGAATAATAAAATTGGAATTATTAAAATAAGGGATATTTATTAGGAAGAGATTTATTCTTTAATTTAAAAATCCCTAAATTAATCATCTCATTAATGTTCAACTTTTAATTAAAATGATAATTCAAATTCAAAATATTAAAAGACTTAATTAAATTATTAAACTCTTTTGAAATTTCAATTAAAATTAAAAATAAAGTAAATTAAAGATAAATTAAATTAAAATTAAATTAAATTTAATAATTAAATTAAATTAAGATAAATTAAATTAAATTAAATTAAATTAAAATTAAATCAAATTAAATTAAATAATTAAATTAAATTAAATTAAATAATTAAATTAAATTAAATTAAATAATTAAATTAAATTAAATTAAATTAAATAATTAAATTAAATTAAACAATTAAATTAAATTAAATTAAATTAAATAATTAAATTAAATTAAATCAAATCAAATTAATTAAACACCAAATCAAATTAAATTCAACTATGTTAAACTAAATTAAAACTCAATTAAATTAAGTCGAATTAAATATAACATCACCTAAGACATAAAGAATTCAAAATAAATGAAAAGCAACTTGAACACTATTCCAAATTTAAACCCTTTAACTTAAATCAAATCATTTGAATACTAATTTACCCTTGAAAGTTTTAGTTATCATAACTCCTAAACGGAACATCAAACGAAGTGTTACCTCACTCATAGGATATTCAAATGTCCTAGTTCACTGAGCAAGATAACAATAAAACTTGAAATTCTTGGACGATTAATTCATTTGTATAATTAAATTCATTTGGACTTAAAACAATCCTAGAAATATCGAAAAGATGTTTAAGATTCCTCTTAAACACTTCCTCAATATGATAGGATATTTATAAGAACAATCGGACTTAATTGTTCTTCGATGAAGAAAATCGTCCTCAAGCAAAAACACAAAGAACCTAGACGTCATAGGAGATGACTAGCTATAGGATTAGGAATTTGGTAGAAACCATAACCTTTCCCTTAGTTTTACCTAGGAACTCGCCTAAATATTCTAATTATGCTTTAAGTGCAACTTGGGATGACGGGAAGACCCTCCAGGTACGCTTTTATTTTTATTGCAATTTATTTTCTTGCAATTTACTTTCTCGCAATTTACATTATTGCAATTTATTTAATCGCATCGCACTTACTTTTCTCGCATGATAAACAACTCGTTGCATGAAAACCCACACCTTTAGGATAGTACCCTAAAACCGAAACCAAATTAAGTTAAAAGTCATTGCAAGATAAAATTCACCGCCACAACATTTTAAAATATAAAACAACTCAAAATTTAATCACAAACGTAACACAAAACTACAATTACAACTAAATTAAAACGTCCCGTTGGATGATCGGGAATACCTCGGATGATGTAACCTACGTGTTGCTAACGGGATTTCCCACGGCCTAAATGAAAGTGTGGAACTCATTCAGTCGAGTTTAGCAAATTCATCCGGACTAAGTGAATCCGATAAAAATAATGATGCCGGAAGGATGGAACCGTGGGATCTTAACCGGTGTCGTTATAATCAACTTTAAGATTTGTTTTAATTAAAACGTAAAAAACACTTGGAAATTAAGATTTTCTCTAAACCAAAACACTTTTCTCATCTCCCGATTTATGATTTCTAAAACTAAACCTCTCGCAACAACAAGGAACTTGGAGCATGGTGGGCAAGACGGCCATCGTCGTCAGCAGAAACTCGAACTTACTTCAAAGAAACTTTCCTAGAATTAAATAACCAAGCCATAGGACTTCGAGGTAGCTTTCCTAGTGCAACATAAATCCTCAACTCTTCGTTGTGCATTTGCATTGCAAATTAAGCCCTAACCGGTCTTAGGATTCCGAGGTAGTCGTCCGATACGACAATAAACCCTCACATCTTCTGAAGCTATTTGTTTGATTTTATCATACAAATATAAGCCCTAATTAATTAAAATCGGCAAGATCGAAATACTAAATAAACATTAGGACTTTCCTAAATTCAAGCCAAACAATAGGATAGTCGGGAAATTACCGAAGTTCACTTCGAATCGTTGATTTCTCCTACCTTTCTTCCTTTGGATTCACAAAATAAAATGTTCCAAAATTTGATCCATTCCCTATCGAAACTCCAAAATTCAATCTTCGAAAACCTTAAACTCTGAAATTCTTGAGAGCGGAATTATCGATTATTATCGAGAGTTTTCTTAAGTGATTCCCGTCACTTAAGATGTAATTAACTATAGGGGCTTCGCCCTTATAGGAATTTTAAAGAACCTGGTAATATAAACCCCGTTTAATACTTTCATATTAAGCGTGGGAATTTGTCGGCTTATGAAATTGGTTCGCGTACCAAACAGATGTCACAAAACTTCTAGTTTATTTGATCGAGCCCCACCATCAAGCAATGGTGTCTATCCTTAGGGATAGATACACGGCTTGTGGTGCGGTGCTCGTTTATATAAACTATTTGGAATGTGAGATCGGTTTAATCTCATATCTTAAAACTTTCAAATTTAAAAATTATTTTCAAAGCCAAATACTACTTTCTAAATTATATATATATTTAAATCAAATTTAAAATTTAAATTCGCCGACAACTTCTGTTAGGCGACCCCTTTTCAAAATATCACACAACCTAAAAATAGTGCCGACAGCATCCATTCCCTATTGAAATTCTAAAATTCAATCCTTTGAAAACCTTAAACTTTGAAATTCTTGAGAGCAAAACCACCGATCATTATCGAGAGTTTTCTTAAGTGATTCCCGTCACTTAGGATGTAATTAACAATAGGGGTTTGCCCTTCTAGGAAACTTTAAGAACCCAGGTAATATAAACCATGCTTAATTCCTTTATATTAAGCAGGGGAACTTGTCGGCTTATAAAATTGGTTCGCAGACCAAATAGATGTCACAAATCTTCTAGTTTATTTAATCGAGCCCCATCATTAAGCAGTGTGTTTATTCTCCGGGATAGATATACAGTTTGTGGTGCGGCACTCGTTTATATAAACTATTTGGGATGTGAGATCAGATTGATTTCATATCTTAAAATTTTTAAACTTAAAAATTATTTTCAAAATCAAATGCTACTTTCTAAATTATATAAATATTTAAATCAAATTTAAAATCTAAAATTCGCCGACAATTTCTGTAGGAGACCTCTTTTTAAAAATACAACATAACCTAAAAATATGTCGACAAAGACTAAGGAAGTTCCTCTGAAACTTTGACTCTTCGCTAAACTACTCCTCAGAGCAAGTCTCCCAACTCCGATGACTTAAAATACAGACTTCAAACTTCAATAAAAACTAAACTAAAAGAAAGAAAAGAAGTGGGAAGAAGAAGACTTCACTCCGACCCTTTTCTCCTTTCTACTCTCTACTCCTACTCTAAAATAAAAACTCTTAAAATGCAAGTGG